>CM076089.1:32295675-32416002 GCA_038088585.1 Chrysina gloriosa
CGTCCTGAGAAGATTGGATGCGTAAACCAGGAAGAGCTGTGGGCCCAACAGGGAGCCCCGTGGGACGCCGCATACGCTGAGCCTAGATGTCGATTTCAGGTCCCCAATCTTCACCGAGAACGTTCTGCCTTCAAGATAGGATTCGATGATCGTGACCAACTGGCAGTTCACGCCGGCGCTAATCATTTTTGCGATTAGGCCAGCGTGCCAAATAGTGTCAAAGGCGTTGGCCAGGTCAAGAAATACCGCCCCAACCGTCTCTTTTCTCTCAAAGGCCTCTCGGACTGTCTTCGTCAACCGAAATAGATGGAAATCGGTGGACAGTCCGGGCCGGAAGCCAAACTGCTCGCTCTGTATGACGTTTTTGACTTCCAGATCGGATTATCACCTCTGCCGTTTTCGACAATCCAGACAACAGGCTAATAGGGCGGTAGTTCTGGGGAAATTTTCGATCTTTGCCCGGTTTGGGGACCATCTTTATGTCGGCGATTATTCCAGATCGCCGGGAAACAGCCCACAGTGAGAATTCCGTTGATGACTTCCACCAGTTAGTTGACGATGGAGAGGGGCATCATCTTCAGGGCGGAGTTGTAGATTCCGTCCCTACCCGCAGCCTTTCTCCTGAAGATGGTATTAATGTAGTCGATCACTTCCTCTTTCGTGGCCGGCGGAATCGCTGAAAGAAAACTAAATATTTGGGCGTTCAATATACCTGCGCCAACTTTGGGAAAATGACGTTTGGGAGAGGAAATGGTCTCTTTCGTCGTCGTTTGATATTTTGCTAACGTCGAGGAGGTCGACCTGTTTCTAACTTACACACTCGAGTATCACTCGCTCGAAGTTACCATTACACACTTACACTACACTATCACAGTTGGGCAACCTTTCGTGCATGTTTATCTTTCGATGTGCTCTTGAATAATTTCTCTTAGTTTGTATGAATTATATCGTTATTGAATTAGTTCGGTGCATAATTATCGTTTACTGAGTGTCAGTGCGGTGTATGTTATGCTCTCATACTAAAATTAGTGAGGGAAGCACTTTATTTGTCGCCTTTTATTTGGAACCACGTGGTGTTCTTTGCCATTTCATGTTATGTTTATATAGGTATTTGTCTAAGTATGCAGTTTGTAAATTAGTACTTCCTACTGTTTTCTTTACACTTCCTTTCCGCGGTCCTCCTGTGGTGTGTGTTAGTCACTGGCTATCAGCCCAGCCAGTGTGAAGAGTCTCCCTGTCTTTCTTCTTAGCACTAATTACTGTTTCCTTGCTTTTTGTTACATTAACTTGTTTTTCTTCCTTTCTTTCCGACAATGACAAATTTATTAAATGGTATGGTTGCAACAGATTTCTACGTGTGTCTTATTCAAATTTAAGTGTCACTGAGCTTAAATGCTATGAACTAAGGCCCTGTGCTAAACGCCGAATGAAATACATACATATGCGTCGATTGCGAGCAGGGTGTGCATCTGATTCCAAACGGATAGCTATGGTGAATGATTTTCGGGAAGAGATTTCCAAATTGAAAGAGAATGGGAATTGGCACCAGTTAGACGTGTCAGGAAAGAAATAGGCGCTCATTTAATGTTATTATTTATGGGTCAATTGAGACGAGTGACACAAAGCGCGATCAGATTGAACAGGATTCTGCGCTTCTGGCGCAACTATTTCCGAAGGTGGCCGTAACTGGTGAGGTTGTTAGGACAACTCGTCTGAAGAAATTTGAATTTGATTTGATTGAATTTGATTAATTTTTCATCGGCTTGTGACGCATCCTTCAATTTTCCTAGAGGTGATTTTCAGCTACTTTACTTTACCTTTCTTGACTGATTGGTCTTTTCTTCTATATTTTAACGACATTAACGCAGCAGTTGATGCGTTCTATGAGCATTTAGAAGCGATATTTGACAAGACTCTCCGGAAGAGATCTATCGGTGTCCATTCTACAAAATTTCCAGTTTGGTTTACATCTCAAATAAGATCCAACATTAAAACGAAGGAATACTATCGTCGTAAATGGTTATCTACACACCAGCAGACGTACCATGTAGAATTTAAAAGATTGCGTTCCCTGGTTAAAACCCAAGTTTCAGGAACTCGTCACAATTACCTGCTTTTAGTGCAGCGAAGAGTCACGATTGATTTGTCTGCGCTTTGGACTTATGTTCGCCAAAAACTTGGAGTTACAAGTATACCTAGTGTATTGCTTACAAATGAGGGGACTTCGTTGCACAACCCATATGATATAGTTGAGGAATTCAAATTTGCTGGTGCCCTTTCTTCAGTATATGTGAATGATCAGGGAGCGCACGTCGAAGAAAATTTTACACATATTCCGTCTTTCAGTCCTAATCCTGTTACAGAGGATTCCAAATAAAATGACCGCAGGTGACGATTCGATACCATTATTTATTTTTGATAAACCTCTGGCAATGCTAATTAATTATAGCTTGTTAAATTGTTTCTTTTTCTGACAGATGAAAGGTTGCACGCGATATTCCTGCGTATAAGAACGGCGATACTGCGCTAATCGGGAACTAGGGATCTATCTCAATTCGCTCAAATTATGCTAATATTATGCTATAATCTGATTTACCTGTATGTTCACATACACATTTCAATGAAACAACACGAATTTATGCGGGGAAGATCCACGATTACGAACTTGGCCGTGATTGCACGGTACATCTGTGTATCCTTGGACACTCGTGGACAGGTCGATGTTATCTATACCGATATATCTAACTTAATTCCTACAGTTTATCACCTAAATGTGTTAATATGTTCATACAATGGTTTTAAATCTCGTCGTTTTACCATGCTGTCAGGTGTATTACAGAGCTCACGTTGCTTTTCAATCTGTTTATAAATGATCCGTTAGTATCGTTATCTTGCCCTTCGTTGGCGTATGCGGATGATCTTAAGTTTTAGTGCCGAATATCGAATTGTGATAACGTTGCTGAAATATAAGTCGGATTTAATTGAGAGGTGGTGTGCGAGTAATCGGCTCAACTTAAACATCGCTAAATGCTGCAAAATTACTTATACGAGGAGACAATCTCCTATTATCAATACTTACATCATATCTGATGTTCCTCTGTTAGACGTTAATTCTATTAGAGATCTTCGGGTCTTGTTTGATTCAGGTTTGACTTTCTTTCGCACATTAATGATATCTGCAGTTCTGCCTCTTGGCTTTATTTTGAGGTGTACGAAAGTGTTTATGGATGGGAACTGAATTAAATGTTTATATTTTGCTTTTTTTGTTGTTAACAAACTCGAATATGCGCGCCTAATATGGTGTTACATCTACAGTTGTCACTGTATTAAGGTCGAAAGGGTACATCGCAGATTTCTAAAATATTTGTGATTCAGAATCAATGGTCGATATCCTGCCTTTGGGGCAGAGATTACTTCGGAGTCGATTCCCTGATGTCCAGATGCAAGCAACATAGTGCAAGGTTTCTACCTAAGCTTTTAACCAATACTATTGATTGTCCAGATCTATTATCCAAGATTGTTTGATTTGCAATTGCTTGTAAAGCTAAGTATGTGCAGTTGCACCATTTAGTTTTATCCTGTTATTAGGCGTAACCTGTTGGATAATAAACATTATTATTATTATTACACAGCAATTGAGATCTTCAAGTTCAAGTTTTCAAAATCACAGTTAAGGTTGGGGTTATGGTCTTCATTTGGCATTTAGCCTAGTGTTGGGGTCTATTTATACCTTTTCTACACCACGCCCAAAACCTTTTAAGCGTTTTATTCTCCTACGGGTGTTATATCCTTAATTTAACTCCAGCCAGAGACGTTTAATGGGAGAAACAAATGTCACCAGAAATAAAAATTGGTAAATATTTTTAAAAAGCATATATATTTGTGGATATAATAAAGAAACATTGTTAACATTCAAAATACATTACATACAACATTTTACATTACAAGAATTCATATAAATTTACTGCAAATAAACAAGGATACATCGACGTACAGTACAGGTTTCTATAACAGCAATATATTTGGATGAACTGAAGTCAAGGTGAATTAAAGTTTCGTTTCGGGGACATCGGGGACAGACAGGAGTGTAGCCCTGGTTTCGAGAAGAAATAAAAGTTTGTTTGGTTAACGACAATTGAATTGACAATATAGAAAAGTCAATAAATAAGTTTAAAAATATATTAAAAAAAAATAGTTTTAAGAAGAAGTATTAGTAAGAAAAGAGCCTCACCATACAGAAGAAGAAAGAATTGATAAAGGGAAGAATCCATAAAGCTGCGTCGAGAAAAGAAGTGAAGAAAGAAGATACAGGAAGAACCGTCAACGGAAAAGAAATTACACTTATACATTCACACACACTAAAATAGGTAAATATTTCGATTTTATGTTCAATATTTCCAAAAATTTATAAATATAATTTGTTATAATTTATGCTTTTTATATCATTATCTACGAGCTAGACCGGTGTAATTTACTTTGAAAAAATTAACTAAATTCTCAGTACTGAGAAAAAGATGAGGGATGAAAGAGGAAAAGGAAAAAATGCTAAAATAGGATACAGAAAAGTAGTGATTAATGGTGAAGTTTGGGACTGGAATGGGGAAGAGAATAAAGTGGTAAAGAGACAACCAAGAAACTACCAAAAGAAAGCAGTGGGGAGAGGGAAGTGGGGACGACAAAGACGAGAACAATGGAGAGGGAATACGGAAATATGACTAAAAACCAAAAATTGACAATGATAAAAATAGGCACTTGGACGTACGAACAACATTTGAGGAGGGAGCAGTAAGAAATTTATCCGAAATAATGGAAGGCTATGGACTAGATATACTGGCACTACAAGAAACGAAAGAAGTTGGAAACGAAGTAACAATCATTGGAAATAAAACAGTCTTCAAGAGCGGCGGCAGAAGGAGACACTTTGGGGTTGGATTTCTAGTTAATCAAAAAAAAGTAATCGATTTTAAAACAATATCAGACAGGATTTGGTACATAAAGTTTCGCGGTACTTACAGGAAGATAAGTATTATTAACGGACACGCTCCAACAGAAGACAAAGATCGCGAAATAAAAATGAATTTTACGAAAATCTAAGCGAACTAACAGAAAATATATCTAAATATGATATAAAAATAATACTAGGAGACCTAAATGCAAAAATGGGTAGAGAAGAGACCTTTCGAAACGTAACTGGGAGAAAAGGTCTGCACAAAGAAAGCAACGATAATGGCAAAAAGCTAATTGAATTGGCAATAGAAAATAAAGTGAAAATAGCCAGCACACATTTTAAACATAAGAATATTGTAGTATGAATTTTAGTATTAATTGTATAGAAAGCAAAATTTATTACAAATAATAACTTATAAAATTTAAGTATTATATTAACAAAATAATGAACAATATAATCAAAATATATTACCTATGTGTGTATAAGTGTAATTTGTTTTCTAATTCTTAACTTCTCTCTTTGTCTTGAATTCTTTCTTCACTTCTTTTCTTTGGTCTTTTCCATTTATTGTACTTCTCTTTTCTTGGGTCTGTTCGTCGTTTGTAAACAATAACTTCTTTTTTGATGTGGTCTGCTTCTTTTCAACGCTGGCATTTTATATAACTTTTTATCTGACTTTTTTCGTCGACCATCCCATTCCGTCGTTTATAAACAAACTTCATTTCTTTTTTTTTTCGCCACGTCGTTATAGCAATTTGGAATTCTAGATTTTGAAATGTTTCAAGTATATGTGTGTGGTATATATTTACAACGCTTTTCTATTTCTTAAAGAATGCTTTCTATAAAATTTACATCTTTTTATTGGTAATTTTACTAATGGAGTATTACCATATTACAATATACATAAAGAAACCTGGACCGCGCCAAACGCAAAAGTAAGAAACCAAATAGACCACGTATTAATAGAGAACATACATTTTGGGGATATTAAAAACTGCAGAAGCTACAGAAGAGCAGACACACGCAGCGACCATATCCTAATGATAGCAACATTTCATCAAAGCCTGTAAGAAAGCCTTAAAGGCAAGAAATAGAGCAAAGATACAAAGGGACAAAAACATGAGACAAGAGACAAAGAACAATTATGAAGAAGAAAGAAGAGCAGTAAAACGAATTTGCAGACAGAAAAAGAAGGAAAAACTGCAAAACCAATTACAAGTAATAGAAGAACACTTCGTAAACAAAGAAATAAAAAACATTTACCAAGGGACAAAAAATCAAGCAAACTGGAAATACCAAAGCTATCTACTGTAGAAGCAAAGAGGGGCTACTGATAAGGGAACTAAGCGAAAAACTAAATAGATGGGCACAGTACTTCGAGGAAATACTGGACGAAGAAGAAGATACGTCACAACAATTAATCACAGAGGGGATGACAGACCAATCAAGAGTGCATGAACGAGAAGAGAGAGAACCAACAGAAGAAGAGATAAAAGAAGAAATAAAAAGTCTCAAAAATAACAAAAGTGCAGGAGAGAATGGAATACCAGCGGAAATTATTAAAGAAGGGGCAGAAAGACTCCACGAAAGAGTACACCACTTAATACAAAAAATATGGCGAAAAGAGAAAATGCCAGAAGAATGGAATAGTGCCGTCATATGCCCTATCTTTAAAAAAGGAGACAAAACACTATGCGAGAATTATAGAGGAATTGCTTTGTTGGACACAACATATAAGATCTTAGTAAAAATAATACGCAACAGACTAAATAAATATGAGAAAGAAATAATTGGAGAATATCAGGGGCGTTTCAGAAGCGAAAGATCTACAGTAGATTAAGTATTCACGTTGAAAATGTTACAAAATGGAAGCTATGAACAAAATTTGAGCTTACCTATGCTCTTCATAGACTTTAAACAAGCATATGACTCCATAGTGCGTACAAGGTTGTATGAGGCAATGTAAACACTGAAAATACCACAAAAATTAGTAAAGCTGATAAAAATGACATTGACCAACACGAATGGTAGAATTGTGTTAGAAGGAAGCTACTCAAAACAATTTAATATCAGGAGAGGGTTAAGACAGGGAGACCCCCTGCCTACGTATCTATTCAACCTGGTTCTAGAAATGATAATGAGAAAAAGCGAAATCCAGAGGACAGGATTGATTTTGTACCATAAACACCAAAGCATAGTATATTGTAGTATAATAACACACGAATGGTTAATTACCATTAGAAAATTCATCATTTATTATAATTCAAGATATCAAATTCACAGTTAATGTTGGAGTTATGGTCTTCATTTGACATTTGGTGTAGTTTTAGGGTTCTATTTACACCTTTTCGACACCACGCCCACCACCTTTTGAGCATTTTATTCCCCTACGGGTGTTATCTCTTTATTTTAACTCCAGCCAGAGACGTTTAATGGGAGAAACAAATGTCACCAGAAATAAAAATTTGTTAAATATTTAAAAAAAAACATATATTAATGGATATATTTAAAAACGTTGTTAACATTCAAACACATTTCATACAACAATTATACATTACAAGAATTCATATAAATTTACTGGAAATAACCAAGGATACAACTGAAGTCAAGGTGAATTAAAGCTTTCGTTTCGAGGACAACTGAGAAAGACAGCAGTGTAGTCCTGATTTCAAGAAGAATTAAAAAATTTGTTTGGTTAACGACGTATTAATTGACAAGCTAGAAAAGTCAATAAATAAATCTATAAATATATTTCGATTGAAAAGGGTTCTAAGAAGAAGCATTAGCAAATAAAAGAACCTTACCATACAGAAGAAGAGAGAATTTATAAAAGGGAAGAATCCATAAAGCTGCATCGAGAAAAGAAATAAAGAGAGGAGATATAGGAGGAACCGTCAACGGAAAAGAAATTACACTTATACATACCCACACTTTAGGTAAACATTTTGATTTCATGTTCAATATTTTCAAAAATTTATAAATATAAATTGTTATAATTTATGCTTTTATATCATTATTTACGAGCTAGACCGGTGCAATTTTGTTTAAGAAATTTAACTAAATTCTCAATACAATATGCTGATGATGTAGCTTTACTAGCAAGGTCAAAGAAGGCATTACAAAGAGTATTCAAAAAATTTGAGAAGGAAGCACAGAAGTACGGCTTACTAATAAACGAGACGAAAACAAAATATATGGAAATCGGAACAGATGTATTTAAAGAAAATGAATTCATAAAATTTCAGACGGAAGGAAAAGAATACAGAAATAGAAAAAAGAATTCTAAGAGGGAGCAGAGCGACGGCGGTACTTACAGCAGGGCTCAAATCATAAAACATATCAAGAACAGCAAAAATAAGAATATACGAAACTGCTATAAGATCAACAGTTCTGTATCCGTGCGAGACCTGGACCATGACAAAACAGGATGAAGTTAAATTGGAGATGTGGGAGAGGAAAACGTTACGAAACATTTTTGGAGGCATTAAAATAATAGAAGAACTATGGCGCAGACAAACAAACCAAGAAGTGATGGACATGTACAATGGACCCAAAATAACGCAAAAGATACGGGCACAGAAAGCCAGATGGTTAGGCCATGTAATGCAATTGCCAGAACAGAGATGGGCAAAAAGAGTCTTGTTGGGGGAAGGCGGAAAAAAGAGGTGAGGACGACTAAGGAAGAAATGGTTTGCATCTGTTAGAGAAGACGTAGAAGAATTGGGAGGGAGCAACTAGAAAGAAAAGACAAGAAACCGGGAGCACATCGCAGATATGGAAAAATTAGTTAAGAACATAGAAGCCAAAGGCCTACAAGGTCTATAGCTCTGCAATATATATATATATATATATAGTAGTTGTACATATATATATATATATATATAGTAGTTGTACATATATGTATATGTATATATATACAACTACAATGGTCATCATGATCACCATATTGATTCAAATTTTTAAGAACCACCTCCACGAGTACCCCTAACAATACTGATTCTATCCAAGTTTTCCATTAAGATGCAATGTATTAGCAATAAACTCCTGGAATTATCTTTTTTTCTTTTACTGAAGAGCTGTTGAGCGTTTTGTGTTTCAATGAAACGGCGTGCTGATTAAATTAAAAATATAAGTTTCAATAATTATACACTTGCCGCACTTTTTTTGGTAGAACAATCCACAATATACCTAAAAAATTTCGTGTGAAATTGAATTTG
This sequence comes from Chrysina gloriosa, assembly GCA_038088585.1. NCBI lineage: Eukaryota > Metazoa > Arthropoda > Insecta > Coleoptera > Scarabaeidae > Chrysina > Chrysina gloriosa. The sequence goes on from CM076089.1 coordinate 32,304,841, forward strand.
AGTTGTGTGCTGCTGCATTGCCAGATTGCGGGCTGGTTGTATGCTGTTTATATAGGTCTCCGAGCGGTAATTTTGAAAAATTTGCTCATACAGTTAACATCTTTTTTGGATCAGATCCCTGCGACCAAGAAAATAGTTTACTTGCGCAGCTTTAATGTTGGCTTTACGGTGAATTGGGATCTCCCTAAATATGTAAAGTATCTCTTCCTTAGTGCAGGAATAACCAAGTATATGTACGACTTTATTAGAGTAACAAAAAGAAGTAAAACACGAATCGATAATGCGTTTCCGAGTATACACATTGATAACCTTGTAGTGCAAGTTGTCGATCCTGCGTTATCGAACCACAGAATCCTACGTCTGATATACAACACTGGTTGTAAAGCTTTACCTGATGTGAACTTAGGCAAGTACAGAACCAACACAGTCGTGGAGACAGAGACAGATATTTGTATGGACCAAAAATCAAAAGAGATTTATTGGTTACTACCGCTGCTAATAATGGTAATAATACAGGTATAATAACCACAAAAACATACATAAATGTATTAAACTTTTAAATTAAAAATATTCAATCAGTAGCCAAGAAAATAGACCAATTAGCAATATGTCTACAAGAACTGTATGACTGAACACTGCTTGTCAGAATATACAGTGAATCAAGTGCGTATATAAAATTTTAGAGTAGTTGTTTCTTACTGTGGACATAATGCAAAGCATGGTGGAGTGTTGGTTATAACTAGAGATGGCATTGACGCAGAGAATACTAATATTGACAGATGGGCTGTAGATATGAATATTGAAGCGGCATAGAATATAATAATCATAATGACGGGAAATTTTAATGTGGATTTCTTAGATTCTCAGGGTAAACAGAGATTCGAGATTGTTAGAACTTGCAATGAGTCTACAAGATCGAACGCGTGCCTGAGCAATATATTTCTTTCACAGAAAGAGGGAAAATTGTAAAAACAATGTATTTGTGTGACAACCTAGTACAAAAACGTTAAATGTAATAGCAGTAACTGCAAAAATAAGAAAATACAGAAAATGTAATATAAATTACTTTATTGAACTAATAGCAAGTGACCATTGGCAAAATATAATGGATTCACAGCCAGGCCAATTTTCAGCGTTTCACAATTCCCTTCAAAAGAAAATTAGAATTAGCTTTCCCTGAAAAGAGTAATGTTATTAAAAATACAGAAAGACGGACACGGAAAAATGGTAGACACCGGAATTAAAAGAAAAAGAACATATTAAGTATAGCGGATACCATCCTCAAGAGAGATGGTACTAATGAACACGGAGAGTTATGCAATAAATATAGGAACGAATACAGAAACAATTTTCAAGAGTCAAAGAGGGACTATATTGACAACTTCATACAGGGTAGTGCAGATAAGGTAAAAGCGACCTGGAGTATAATAAATAATTAATCAGGTAGGAGGAAGATAGATATGCCAAATGACGTTGAACTCACAGAAAACGAAGTAAGTGCTTTGAGAGTATAGGAAGGACTACCAGTACGGCTATTCCCGATCCTGCGTTACAAGTCACTACGTTCTAGGCTTATAGACACGGGGGTTAGCCCACTTTCCAAACATGCATGGGGATTAACAATTTTGTGGTAGCTAGCTGGGGAATCGGTCATCTACTACTGAAACTCAATGAACAGACACAATGAATAAATCCCCGGAATTACCATTGTGTTACAAGTGCTACTCCATAAACCCAGAATCGCTGTCATCATGATATTACATTTCCATATTTAGATAACAGTAATAAAGGACCAATGAGTGAACAAAAACTGATGGGATTTCTCACGAAAGTCATTTACAAAATGATGACAAAATTTCGGAATTATCAAAATTCTGCACTGTCAATTATATGTACCATCGCGGACTTTGGTAATGTCCGGTATTTTGAGGTACAGCCTGTGCTCCTGTTACTTCATCGGTTTTAGAGTTAAGCAAATTTCGACCATACAGCCGGCCTTGTTGTCTATCCATTCACATACAGCAAGAAAGGACGTTTGTAATTGCCGAATACGAAATGTATCAGAAAAGGAGCGCTATATACACAGACACACTTCTCCGTTCTTGCCTATTGATATGTTTTTCTGATTTTAAAAATACTGCAATTATGTATTTGTATTTGAATATTACGTATAGTTATGGATTTTTGTTTTCTATAAGGTTTTGTATTCCCATTTAAAGATTATTTTGAGTGAAGAAAGCGTTTTTATACTTGTGTTAGGTATATAGAGTGCACGGTTAAATTATGGAACAAATTCATTATTTTGCAGACAATTAACTTTTGACAAAATTCCTGATATAGGTCGATTTTTAATTTTAAATGCCAACTTTTTAAATAATATACGAAAAATGTAACGTCATTGGTGTCTTCTGAAATTGATGTATGGGTTGCGTAATACTTCTTTTGAAAGGTCTTTTAATGTATTCAGTAATAACTTATTTAATTAACTAATCTTTCAAGAGGGCAGAGAAAAACCAATTTAATTTAATCAGATAATAATTTTACAATAATAGAAATGCAGTATTAAATGAAATTATACATAATACTTTTCTGTTAATTAAAATATTAAAAATGCGATCTCGTTTCATCTCCACATCCTATGAAAATTAAAATTTCTATACGTTGGCATTCACTTAAGGTAGCCATAATTTACTACTAAATCCAAACTGAAAAATAAAATAAATTTTATTTATTACCTCGTAAAAACAATAGTTAGCTAAATAAGCTATTCCATACCTTATTTAAAGACTTTTCAAATGAGGTATTACACGACCCATATTTCAATTTAAAGAAATCACTGATTACGTCTCCTCGTCAAAACCGATGACGTTACATCTTTCGCATATGATTTAAAGGTCGACATTTAAAATTAAAAGTCGCTTATATCAGGTTTCTTGTCAAAAGTAAATTGTTTGCAAAATAATGATTTTGTTCAATAATTTAACCGCGCACTGTATAAACAGACTTAATAACAAAACTAAATGAATGTCAAAATAGTAATGAGACGTGCCCGATTTCAATACACGAGTGAGTGACAAAATATTTCCGTCGAACGTATTTTCTATAAAATCCAAATTTAATAATTAAACTGACATAAACATAAATAAAATGTAAGTAGCAGTAAAATGGTTCACTGCTCAAAGTAATAACTTGAGTAACAGCTGTAGTCCTTAATGAAACTCGGTGTGTTTTCATTACTTATATATTTTAAACATACATAATGACAAAACAGAACGCAATATTATGTTTAATCATTTCATTAACAATAAGAAATATAATGGCGAAGTGCTATTGTGGAATCTATAAATGTAACTTATCTGATATACATATGTTAATATATGATGATGCTGTCTTCAATTTAACATGTGAAATAACAACTGAAGAATACTCCTATCTGCTTAAAACCTAAAACCAATGAAAAAAACTATGAATAATAAATACTACATGGAAAATGCGCTAACAAGTCGTAATAGAATATTTAACACAATTTCTTCTTAAAATATTCTAAAGATCTAAGAAAAGCTTACTTAGTGGTCGAATACAGGAAATAAGGTAAGTTAAAACAATGTACATAAAAAGTAAAGATTAAACTTTAAATCGGTAATTACCCTCCAATGGGGAAACAACATTCAATCAATATTTCGTATAATATCCATTATTTTGCATATATTGTGTGTATGTATCCTAGAAACATGCATGACGAAATCTCTCCGTGTATTAGCAATAAAGTAGTATGTGTATATTGTTCGCCCATAATGTAATTAAAAGAAATGCTAGGTATAAGTTGAAATATACATATGTCAGAATATAAAAGAGCATGAAATTCGAAATGTTTGCACTTAGTTCTGAAACTAAAAGAATGAGTTTGACAATTAAGACAATCAGATACAAATGAAAATTCATAGAATCATTTGCACACCATGAATGTAGTTGCAGAATAATGGCTATTATACAAAATCTTAATTGAATATTGTTTCCCCATTGGAGGGAATTACCGATTTAAAGTTTAATCTTTTCTTTTTATGTATATTGTTTTAACTTACCTTATTTCCTGTATTCGACCACTTAGTAAGCTATTCTTAGATCTTTACAATATATTAAGAAGAAATTGTGTTAAATATTCTATTACGACTTCTTAGCGCATTTTCCATGTAGTATTTATTATTCATAGTTCTTTTTCATTGGTTCTAGGTTTTAAGCAGTTAGGAGTATTCTTCAGTTGTTATCTCACATGTTAAATTGAAGATAGTATGATCATATATTAACATATGTATATCAGATAAGTTACATTTATAGATTCCACAATAGCACTTCGCCATTATATTTCTTATTGTTAATGAAATGATTAAACATAACATTGCGTTTTGTTTTGTCATTATGTATGTTTAAAATATATAAGTAATGAAAACACACCGAGTTTCATTAAGGACTACAGCTGTACACAAGTTATTACTTGTGAGCAGTGAAACATTTTACTACTTACATTTTATTTGTGTTTATGTCAGTCTAATTATTAAATTTGCATTTTATAAAAAATACGGTCGACGGAAATATTTTGTCACTCACTCGTGTATTGAAATCGGACACGTCTCATTATGATTTTGACATTCATTTAGTTTTGTTATTAAGTGTGTTTATACAGTGCGCGGTTAAATTATTGAACAAATTCATTATTTTGCAAACAATTTACTTTTGACAAGAAACCTGATATAGGCGACTTTTAATTTTAAATGTCGACCTTTAAATCATGTGCGAAAAATGTAACGTCATCGGTTTTGACGAGGAGACGTAATCAGTGATTTCTTTAAATTGAAATATGGGTCGTGTAATACCTCATTTGAGAAGTCTTTAAATAAGGTATGGAATATCTTATTTAGCTAACTATTATTTTTAGACGTAATAAATAAAATTTATTTTATTTTCCAGTTTGGTTTTAGTAGTAAATTATGGCTACCTTAAGTGAATGCCAACGTATAGAAATTTTAATTTTTATAGGATGTGGAGATGAAACGAGATCGCATTTTTAATATTTAAATTAACAGAAAAGTATTATGTATAATTTCATTTAATACTGCATTTCTTTTATTGTAAAATTATTATCTGATTTAATTAAATTGGCTTTTCTCTGCTCTCTGGAAAGATTAGTTAATTAAATAAGTTATTGCTGAATACATTATTAAAAGACCTTTCAAAAGAAGTATTATGCGACCCATACATCAATTTCAGAAGACACCAATGACGTTACATTTTTCGTATATTATTTAAAAAGTTGGCATTTAAAATTAAAAATCGACCTATATCAGGAATTTTGTCAAAAGTTAATTGTCTGCAAAATAATGAATTTGTTCCATAATTTAACCGTGCGCTCTATATACCTAACACAAGTATAAAAACGGTTTCTTAACTCAAAATAATCTTTAAATGAGAATACAAAACCTTATAGAAAACAAAAATCCATAACTATACGTAATATTCAAATACAAATACATAATTGCAGTATTTTTAAAATCAGAGAAACATATCAATAGGCAAGAACGGAGAAGTGTGTCTGTGTATATAGCGCTCCTTTTCTGATACATTTCGTATTCGGCAATTACAAACGTCCTTCCTTGCTGTACTCCCTAACTATCGCTTTAGGGCTAGGCGAACGTATTGAATGGATAGATAACAAGGCCGGCTGTATGGTCGAAATTTGCTTGACTCTGAAACCGATAAAGTAACAGGAGCACAGGCTGCACCTTAAAATACCGGACATTACCAAAGTCCGTGATACATACCTTAACCATTAATTGGGAAATAATCTCATGGAAGAGTGCATGCGTAATTAATAAAATTATGCTAAATTTGTTCACTGGTGTAATAACTTTTTCTAAACTGTATACGGTGAGACAACTTTCAAAACGCGTCTAGTTACGTAAGATAATGTAAACCCAGCGTGAGCGCGGGTTAATATTCTATATTCATCACCCATAACCTACTACGTAATAGCAGAAATTCACAATGTTAGTTTGAAAGTAGCTCGGAATACGTTACATGCGTTACCGTTGTTCAAATCTCCAGTTCACCAAAAAAATAATCTGAAATATGGTGCAGATACAACGTCGTAGTGAACATACGACATGTAATACATATTACATATATGTTACTATATTATGCTTTAAATTTAATTTCTATTTATATAATACATTTATAATCTACAAATGATTGACACTATATCACATCGGTAAACTCCTCACCCCGCTCACCTTTGTTTTATAATAAAATCGGTGACATGTGTTTCGCTAACTTGAGAATTTTTTCTTCTTTCCTTAAAGTTCTAAGCTTGCATTTTTATCCCACTTTTTTACTGTAACCGTGCGTGTGGCATAAACAAATATTTTCCCGCTCGAAGATTGCTGGAACGCCTGACACCCCCGTAAATGCCCTTTCTTCCAAAGGGAAAAGGAACCTGCTAACTCGAAGTTTGAACGTTAAAAGTTTACAAGTATCGTTGTGTGAATAATTTGGTTACTTCCCCAAAAGAAAATTAATATTAAAATGCTAGTTAACCTACCATGAGCAATATGACTTAATTATTTAATTTAATCATAATAGCTGGAATAAACTAGATTGAATCGGCCCACCGTCTCGATTTAGCAGATTTCTATTTTTGTGTATGTGTCCCGTGTCGTGCATATGTTTCGCGATAGTTGAAGAATGTAGCTATTGCGCCTTTTTGATATATTCTAATTCTTTTGGAAACCTACTTTTTGTGAGCGGGAATTTAACTAGCCTATTAAGTAAGAAATTGATAGACATTTTAAGTTGCATGCCATGGCTCGAATCCGTCGTTATGAACCTATTAACGTTTATACTTTTCCTGTAAACGTCCACTTCCAATTTAATATTATTATTGCTCCTAATGTCTAAACTATCTAAAAATGGGAGGCGATTATTTACTTCATCTTCTACGGCAAAGTTGATTGTGTCAAATTTGAATTTGGTTGTCTTCAGAAATTTTCCTGGTGTCGAAAACGGCAAAAATATTGTCTACCTATCTAATCCACACTCTAGGAAAATATTCACTATCCCTCCTCATCGCCATTTCGAAATTACTCATAAATAAATTAACAATGAAAGGCGATAATGGATTTCTCATTGCTGTGCCTTCTCGTTGTATGTACATTTTGTTATTCATTTGAAAATAATTCTGTTTCATACAAAGGGAAGTTAATCTCTTATATGCAGTTATTTGTACGTCGTCGATATTAGTCATTCTAAGAAAATCCACTAAAAAGTCTAATCGTCATTAATCGGTACGCAGGGGAAGAGTAACCAAACGTTGAACGAAATTAGAACTCCGCCTACTTTCAATTGCATTCTGTTAATCTTACTCACGAAATCTACTGAATTTTCAATCGCTAAGCTATCTCTTCTCTTCAACAAAGTTCTAAATTCGTTTACTAGCCACTTTGATAACTTATAAGTAGGAGAGTTGATACACAGCAATGAGAAGTCCCTTATCTCCTTTTATCGCTAATTTATTTAGAAGTAGTTTGGAAATGGCGATGAGGGCGAATAGTGAATATTTTCCTAGAGTGTGGATTAGACACGTAGACCATGCTTTTGCCGCTTTCGACACCAAGAAATGCTCGGTAGAAAATTTCTTAAGCGAACTGAATTCAAAATTCGACACAACAAGTTTACGGTAGAAGAAGTGAATAATTGCCTCGCATTTTTAGACAGATTAGTTGTTAGGAACAATAATAATAACTTTAACGTTTTAATTCCAGTTACACGGCATGCTGCGAATAATAATGAAGCCATTGATTACAACAATGCCAATCGTTGGAGGCTTGCAAATCTTTTTTAAATAATCCGTCATTGGATTTTAATCTAGTTGGAATTGCAGATATCCTGGATATGCCAGGGTTAAGGTATTGAGTAAAATTCTGAATCGTAATGACACTAATAGACATATGTATGTTTTAGCAATATATTGAGAAGAATTATAATTGACCAGGTCGCGTCTTTGTTTGTCTTACCTAATAAATTTCCCATACAGCTGAGTAATACTGTAGAAGCCGCAGAATTGAAAATCCCGGAACCAGAGGTAAGAATTTGACATACCCATAATTGTTAACTTAGTATCGGCACTTAACTGCACTCGGTTAAGCAACCTCACTTTGCTTAAGTGCGTTGTAACTTGCACAAATTGGTTACGACAGTGAAGAAAAACAGACAAGACGGTATTTTCTTCCAGTGCAGAGTAATGAAATGATTCAATAAGAAAAAGCGGAAAGAGTATAGTTTTTAAATTCTAGTTGTGTAGAACTCTAGAGGAAATAAATTATTAAACATACACATGTAAAGTCTGCTTGACAGTGACGGTCGTGTTTCTGTTTGCTTAGATATTTTGGGGAGCAATTTCACTAATTCTTTGTGTACTTGCATTTGAATGTTCCCCGTTTGTTTAGAATTGTTTCGACCCACAACATTTATCATTAAATTTTAAGTTCACATTTTCTGTTGCCATGGTGTTTTAATGTATTTGTTTTTGTTTTCTTTTATAAATTGCTAGGTAACAACACAACAAACCCATCTGTCAAAATATTTATATACACAAGACGAGTTCTACCGCTTTACAAATATCATTTTACACAGTTTTAACATTTCAATTATATAAAAGAAAGTACCCGGCAAGAAAGCGTTATATTGCAGCTAAAATCGTCAAAAGCGAAAACCCAGCTACAAGATCCAACAAGAATAGATTCCGATTAGGATATTCCTGATTTTTCTTACCGGTTACAGTTCGGTTTTCGTTACGGATAAAGACCCCATTTTATAGTTATTTTACCGTTAAAGTTCATGTGTTCTGATCAATTAAATGCAATAATTATTATTAACGACGCGGATGGTGCTTGAGAATGGAAATTTGTATGGAATTCTAAAGTAAAGCCCTGTGAGTACCAGTGATGACAAAGACATGGGCGTCACGAATTTCAAAATGGAAAATAAATCAAAAGGAATATTAAAGGATGATAACACCACTGCGGCGCGCTCAATTTTGGAAAGCATTTCTCTCAAATCTCTCCACGAAGATTTCGACGTACAGATCGCTAACAGCTTTGGCTGTTTCACATCATGCTTGCAATCTAATAATGTCGAAATGATGGAAGAAATAAGAGAATGGAGAAGAAATATGCGGAACTTGACGAACAAGTGACAAAATTCAGTTCACTGCTGAAAATACTATATCAAAATTCAAAGAAACTGCAAGAAACAACAAGAGTGTTCTCCGAACCATACAGTACCTATACAGTAAGGCTGAAGTAATACACTCTAAAAAAGTGGCAGATGTGGAGGCACACCACATTAAATTGTTATGACAATGTGTGTGCCTAAAATGTAACCATTGATTATATGAATGCAATAAACCCAGAGGCTGATTGCTGCAACTGCGGTCTAGTCCATAGAACATTGTGAACAAAAGGAAAGAAAAGCGAGAAAATAAAATCAAAGCAACGACCCCGAAGCGTTGGAGATAGCGACGGTACAGTTGCCATGACGAAGGGAAGGAAGGGAACAAGTGGCAGCGCGGTTGCGACTTTCGCCCTCGATTCGGACAATATTCAAAATTCACTCCTCAAAAACATTTCCAAAATTACGATTTTGCAAATGAATTACATTATTAACGCCGTCATTAAATTATAACATTTTCGCGACGTTTAGAAGACTGATATTATTTTCGTTACCAAAAACTCAAAACTAAACATACTGCCTCGACCTATCGTCCTATTTCGTTTCTCAGCACGATAAACAATATCGTTAAACAGGTAATCCATGAGCATATTTGTAATTGTAATTGTAATGAGGTGGGGTCTGGCCCAAAGTGACCCTTTGCACTGCGACCGCGTTGATCTATTGTGCTTCCCCTTGTTTTTTTTATTTATTTAATACGTCTAGGAACAGGATCACCTCCTTCAATGGGAGTGTAAATAGGTCCTCTTCACTCAGCGTATATCCATGTAGTAATCTGTATCTCCTGTGGCCTAGTGCCCCACAGTTAGTGATCAAGTGTTCCATTGACTCCTCTTCTTCACCGCAGAATCTGCAAGTGTCCGTGTTGGATAAGCCCATTTTGTGTAGGTGCTTGTTGCAGGTATAGTGGCCTGCGAGTGCCCCTGTCAGTATTTTTAAGCTTCTCCTGTCCAGTTTTAGGGCGAGGTCCGCCCTCCTAGCGTCGAAGCTCAGAAACTTTTCGGAATGTTCCAGCCCGCTGGTGTCATTCCAGTGTTTTATTGTGATGGATGCTGTCCACTTCTTTATCTCCCCTTTAAGGAGACCTTTATTAAACCCAAAAGGTGGGGTAGGTCCAGTAAGGTGCCTTTCAGCCCCTTTTGTGCGTAGATGTCTGCCATCTCATTTCCCCCGTGCCCCTCATGTCCTGGCACCCAGACCAGAGTAATCTGGTTCTGAGTAGCCAGGCCGTTAAGCGACATTCCAATAATAATTTGGACGTTACTGTACAACTGCTCAGGCCCTTAAGAACTGATTGGCTGTCCGAGAATATTTTGATTCGTATTTCCCTGTGTCCCCTTTCGGATAGGATTCCTACAGTTTTCAAGATTGCGTATAGTTCTGCTTGGAAGATTGTGGTGTCCTTGCTTAAAGTTATTGACGTGTGTGTTCTAGGCCCCACTATTCCTGCCCCCACTCCATGGAGCGTTTTGGAACCATCTGTGTACCACTTTTGCGATCCATCCCGCATCCATCTTGGGTTTGCGCACCACTCATCCCTTGACAAAGTATGTCTTCGATTTCCTTCAGGATTGTAAGATGACCAGTAAGGTTCCCTGCCTTAAGTTTTTCCTTTCTATAGATGGAGATTGCTAGCGTAGCCGCCTCCTCTTTCACGGCCACATTTAGCGGTGTCAGGTTCAGAAGAGCTTCCATGCCCGTCGTTGGGGTTGATTTCATAGCCCCTGTGATGCATAGGCACGAAAGTCTCTGCACCTTGCATAGCCTCGATATGGCTGTTTTCTGTTTGGTTTTACCCCACCATACCAGAGCGCCGTACAGTATTGTGGGTTTAACCATTTGGGTATATATCCAGTAGGTCATTTTGGGGCTCAGACCCCAAGATCTACCAAGTAGTTGTCTAGCAGTCCAAAGGTTTTTTGTGGCCTTATTTAGCACCAACTCGAGGTGCAGTTCCCAGATAAGTTTTTATCTAGGATAATTCCCAGATATTTCACCTTATCACTGGGGACGACTTCGATGCCGTTTACTTGTAAGGTGGGGATGTCCATCCCCCTTTTTCTAGTGAATGGTAGGATGGTTGTCTTCTCTGGGTGAATTGATAACCCCTCCAGCCTGCACCATTCCCATGTTGTGTTCAGGGCATTTTGCATCCGTTCAGCAATCGTCCCTATTTGGTTACCCCTAATTATTACAGAGATGTCATCCGCATAGCCAATGGTTCTGTGTCCCTTCCGGTTAAGGACCCTAATCAGGTCATCAACTAATACCGACCATAAAAGGGAGATAATACCCCACCCTGTGGGCATTCCTTAACCGCAGTGACACTGTTATCCGTAGATCCGAGTGAGGCACTGATCAGCCTTTGGTTCAGCATGCAGCTGACCCATTTTACTATCGCTGCATCAGCTTCTCTATTAGAGAGTGCAGTTTCCATTGCGAGGAAGTTCGCATTATCGAAGGCGCCCTCAATATCCATAAATGCACATAAGGCTATCTCCTTTGAGCTCAAGGCCTTTCCGATATCTAGAACCAGTTTATGTAATGCCGTAGTAGTTGATTTGCCCTTCTGGTAGGCTAATTGAAGTCCATGCAATGGACTCAGAGAAAATATCTCCACGCTAAGGTATTGGTCTAGTAGCCTCTCATTTGTGTTCAACATAAAAGAGGATAGACTAATTGGTTTGTAGGACTTGGGAGATTCCGGCGGTTTATTCCCTCCCTTGGGTATGAAAATAACTCTTACTTCCCTCCGAATCCTTGGTACATATCCCAGTGCTAGACTTGATCGGAAGATGACGACCATCACCCGAAAGAGGGTAACATTTCCCCTTGATAGTAATGCCGGAAAAATGCCATCCGGCCCCGGTGATTTGTAGGGTCTGAAAGAATTTACAGCCCATTCTATCTTTTCAAAGGTTACTATGTTCCTAATGACCTGGTTCGTCGTCCCGCGCCGATCGTAAGGCGATGCCACCTGAGCATCGGCACCCGACGCTCTAAACCTGCAGTCAGGGAAGTGAGTTCTGAGAAGAAGCTCTAGTGTTTCGTTGAAACTACTTGTATAGGTTCCATTTGTCTCCCTTAGTGTACCTGCCGGATTTGTGGCCCCTTTTGAAAGGCCCTTGTGCAACCTGGCCGTGGCCGGCACGTCTCTAAGTTCTTCACAGAGAAGCCTCCATGATTTCCTTTTAGACTTCCTTAGCTCCTTGTTATATGTGGTTAGGGCCTCTCTGTACCTATCCCACTTTTTTATTTATTGGCCTTATTAAATTCCAGTCTTGCTATGGTGCGTAGTTTTTCAAGATTTTTGTTCCACCAAGGTACCCTCTTCGTGGAGGATTTTATCTTGAGAGGGCAGTTGTCTTGAAATGAGGATATGATTGCATCAGTTAGTTTCTCGACTGATGAATCCAGCTCCCCAATTGATGTGGTAGGAAATATATTTCCATTAATTTTTACTGCAGATCTTCCGAATATTTCGTCCAATCTGTTGCCCTGGGGTTTCTGTAGAGCGATTGACTCTTCACCGATCCCCTCACTTCAAAAAAAATATGTTTATGGTCCGACATGGAGTCCTCTTCAGAGACCCTCCAGTCCCCAATCATATCAAGAGATTTGTTGGTTACGAGGGTCAAGTCAAGAACCTTTTCCCTAATGGCGTTGATAAACGTAGGATTATTCCCCTCGTTTACAATCCCCATGTTTGTAAGTGATAAATATTCTAGGAGTGACTCACCTCTGTTGTTTGTGTCCGTGCTACCCCAGACTAGGTTGTGGGCATTTGCATCACAGCTGATAATTAGGGTCTTTCTATGGCATCTGCAGTGTTCCACCAGGCCCTTGATATTTGAAGGTGGTGCTTCGTCTGTGTTCCCCGGAAAGTAGGCTCAGGCGATCACGACCTCTCTCCTACCTCCGTTTGAGTCCAACTCAGCTAGCACCACTGCAGTGTCGCCGTCCATATATTCTGTGAGAGGCAAGAAATTAATATCGGTGTTCATGATAAGCGCAGCTCTTGTTTTGAGGCCTTGAATGCGGCCTCTTGATATCCAGGGCTCTTGGATGAGCCCTATGTTGATGGTCCCATCAGCAAACCGCCTGCTAACTTCGGCCGATGCGGGCCTAGCATGGTGAAGATTTGCTTGGAGGCACTTCATTCCGCTTTCTCTGTACCGGTAATGGAAGGAGAGCTTACGTCCTCTTCTTCCAGTTCCACCGTCTCCATCTGTTGAGCCAGCGCATCCGAACTGACGTTCTCAGCCTTCATCCTGAGTGCTATTTGGCCAAAACGGATGTTTACCTTGCTGTTGGAGAGCGTCAGGCTGGCTACTGATTTTTGGTCCATCGCAAGGACCATTGTTACATGAAAGCCCTTCTCAGCTCTTCATAGCAGTCGCCATGATTCGACGAAGAGGCCTTTGTTTTGCCCCTGTAGCAGATCCAGGATCTTGTTTGTGGTCAACGTTCTCGAATTTGGGAAGTAGCCCACTGCGACCCGAGAGTGAGGAATCTTATGTTCCTCGGTGGCCATCAGCGAGGCACCTTCCTCCTTCATGGTGTTGAGTCGCCGATGTTTATTTTAACCCATTCGGCTGACGCGCTGTCCTTACAATGCAGGACTAGGTATCCTGCCTTGTAGGTGCATTTCGGGAAGGCAGGTTTTGTGGCCTGATCCTTACCAGCTATAATCTTTTCGAGCGTTATGCTCTGGATGGAATCCATTTGTTGGGTCGTGAGGGACGTGTTGGGATAGTCCTTTGCCAAGACCGCAATCTTAATTCCGGTTGCGATATCGTTATATGAGGCAGTGGACCGCCTCTGAGTGGATATCGAAGTTTTTGATGGTTTGTTGTGCTGCTGTACTTTTGCAGCTCGCGGGGTGGAGGGTTGTTCGTCCTTCTTTTTGTTGTACCTTCAGGTGGCGTCTCCTCTTCAGACCTTTGCCGTTTAGGACCAGATGTTGTCCTGATGTCCTTGGTTTTATGGTCTGTGGCCATTGGATGCAAGGCCTTTGCGTAAGCCTTTTCCTTGCTGAGGCCTTTTTTGGAGCAGATAAGCCAACCTCTTTTTCGCGCTCCACTGGGTCTCTTGGGCCCGTCTTTAAGAGTTGATTCACTGGGAGTTGCTCTCGCCACAGTATCAATTGAGGGTCTTTCTGCCTCTGGTTCCTTTTAAGGCGTTTGTGCCCCTTTATTATTATTTTCTTTCTTGTGTTCCATTGTGTTCCCACGAGTAAAGGGGAAAGGATGGTCCACTACGCCAGAGCCCCGATAGCGCAGTAAGGCATTTATTGAAATGGGACCTCGCTCGGGCATCCCTAGTTTGAGATTAGATTAACCCACTAGCCATTCATCCCTCGAGATATGCTGTTCCCTCTTGGATTGGGGTTTGTTTAGAGTTTTCTCTCTTAGTCCGACTATATTAGCCAGTCACCCCAGCAGAGACATGACCGTACTGGGGCTCCTGTTGCCGGTGGTCATCGCGAGGAGGTTATAGCCAGGCTTCCGCACAGCCTAGTAGTTTCGGCGCAGTGTTCGTGGGAGCAATACGTTGTTCCCTCTACATAGGCTAGCAGCTGACCACCCCATAAGCATATTATAGTGAGAATTTTAGTTAATTATATTGAAAGCAAAAATTTTTACAAATAATACATATTTATAAAATGTTAGTATTATATTAACAAAATAATGAACAATATAATCAAAATATATTACCTAGTGTGTGTATAAGTGTAATTTGTTTTCTAATTTTTAACTTCTCTCTCTGTTGAATTCTTTCTTCACTTCTTTTCTTTGATCTTTTCCTTTTATTGTACTTTTTTTTTCTTTGGTCTGTTCGTCGTTTGTAAATAACTACTTCTTTTTTGATGTGGTCTGCTTCTTTTCAACCCTGGTATTTTATATAACTTTTTATCTGTCTTTTTCGTGGACCATCCCATTCCGTCGTTCACAAAACAAACTTCATTTCTCTTTCTCGGCACGTCGTTATAGCAATTTGGAATTCTAGATCTTGAAATGTTTCAAGTGTATGTGTGTGATATATATTTACAACGCTTTTCTATTTCTTAAAGAATGCTTTCTATAAAATTTACATCTTTTTATTGGTAATTTTACTAATGGAGTATTACCATACTACAATGTGCTCAAAAATATGGCTGAAAAGAATATACTTCCTGATCAGTAGTTTGGTTTTTGTGAGTTTACTATGAGAATTAATATATCAGTATATATATGTTCGTACATATGAGAGGGATTCGATATGAATTCTCTCATTATGTACGTATTACGCATTTTTGCAGTTATTTGTTTCTACACGAGTGGACAACTTCAGTTGCCACAGCCTCCTGCAGTAACTACAATCGCGCTCTTCAGCTACTCGGCGTGGGAAAATTGCAATGTATCGTACGTTTCACGTTATACCAATCTAAAATCAATCTCAAAATCCCTTTATTGCGCATAAGTAATTATTACAGGCAATACAATGTATATATATATATATATATATATATATATATATATATATGTATTATTTCAAATTTTCCTACTAAACTAGTATATGCAATTCGAGTTAGTAATGCTAATATAAATTAATTGTACATATGTAAGTAGGGTAGGGTATCTAGGATTCTTTTGCATTTCTCTTTCTCTCTCTCTTGCACTCATGTAAAACGCCATAAGAAAACTGAATATCCGCCTCTTAAAACACATATAGCCCTCTCTCTCTCACGATTTATCGGCAATTTTCTGTGGTTTCTTATCATGTGTTCACATATAGTCCTTTCTGAAAGTATTCGACCGTGCATGAAACAGTCGTTTGCAAAAGAAATCGCCTGAAAAAAAGGGCAAGCGTAAAATCGTACACGCGTCCGTGTTGGAGGAGAAGCGGTTGCGGAGAGGGGGTGCACGTGATCGTTGCACGTTGGGGTGTGACGTGTCACCGCGCACGTTGGGGTATGACGTGTCACGGGGCACATTGGCGTGGCACATCGGGGTGGCCAGTTGGCGTGGTGGTGGGAGGATGTATTTGGAAGTATAGCGGTAAGAGAGGGAGAGACAGAATGGGTGATAAGGTAGTCGAAAAGGTCAGAACATTTAGATGAAAGTACGCTAATAAATATGGATCGACATTTAATTAAATATATTCCCATGTATTTGTTGGAGACACGAATAAGCCCGTTATGCCTGGAAACTGTATGGGATCATCTACTACACGATAAGCAAGAGATATTAGAGTCATACAGACCATGTTATCAACATTATCCATTACCGCCGGCTAAGAATCGTTGCTTAGGATGTAAACAAGGTCAATCACGATTAGTGCAGGATTTAACGTGATTGCTTTATTCTATATTTGTATTATAACTTATAAGGAAAAAATAAAAAAATACAAATGTAAAGGTATTTATTTATTTGTGTGGGTGTGTCCTTTTCAACATTAAAATTAAAAAGTAAAGTAATAATACAGAAGATGGATAACTCTATTACAATGTTGCATGAAAAATCATCTCTTTTCTCATGATGAATCCTCATCACTTTCTTTTCCCAATTTCGTTATGAAGGAAGCTGGTAGATAGTTTTATCTGGAACCCTGATATCCCCAAGGCAATATGTGTATGTTATCAATTAAAACTTCCCTCTTATCTTCTTGCGAATCCAGTGATTTTTTATTAATTACAACTGATGATGACTTATGATTGATGGAACGAATTGATTTGAATTTTGCATAATATTTATTATTGTCGAACAAAGAATGTTTGTATGTGTTAAAATTAATTTCACGCATTGCACTTTGGCCAACTCCCTTCGCTTTTTTAATTTCACTATTACAATAAATCCATACTGCATACATTTTCGATTTGAAACCGACAAATTCGCTAATAGCGGTACCTGTCATTTCCGTTATTTTACCTATAATCTTCTTATTCATAGAAAGAATGTCCAAACGATTATTTAAAAGATAATCACTGGTGTCAACATGTAAATTACAATCATATAAAATAATGTCATAGAAATTGAGATGTGACAAATTTTCAAATTCATTATAATAAATTAAATTATCGGTATCTATGTATAATAATTCTTAGTTAGTTATGTTTTTCTTAAAATAATTATAATGATAGTCATACATTAATGTAGATATAATGCAGATATATCTAGAATACTCATCCCAACGTAAATCGCCTTATCAAACTTAATTTCAATTATAAGCAATTCGATTGCGATTAAATTTTTATCAAACATTGTTACTGATTTAAAATTAGGTTGAGCAATGAAATTTTCGGCACCATAGCGACCTGATCATTCCGCTACGAGACGAACGTCTCTGTGTTTTCTAATATTTTCTAGAGTTTTCCTGAAAACGGCGTTAGTTTTCGTTTTGTACCTCTTTCGAAAGCAGTTTTTGCATTCGCCCTCATATTCGTATTAAAATCAATGTAGTTTTTTAACCAACAACTCTGTTTAAATTTTAGTATCCTGTGAATGCGGATTAATTCCATACCAAACGATAACGACTGTATTAGATTTCTATAATATAAAATTATTTTTCTCGATCATGTAATGTACTGGTTAATTTATACTGTTTTGAAATTTTGGACTTGAAATGATGTGGTAACAGTGGTAGATCTCTATGATGTTCATGCAACTGTTGCGGATAATCTGTAAATCTACTTCTAAAATATAACCGAATTCGTCATCATTCTGAATGTTACTGCTAAATTCAATTTGTTCATTATATTTTAGTATAAACCTATTTTTCACGTACTCTAAATCGTTGTCCCAACAAAAGTCACCATATGGTAATGGATTAGACATTGCCCAACCATAAAAATTACAAACATCAAAATACATTATGTATGATTCTTTCATTTCTGGATCAAAAAGTTTTAAAAATTTATTATTAGATTTAGCATAACATTTACTACATTGAACCAGATCACCTATAATCCCTCTTTCAATAAACAACATCATGTCGATGTGGGTTATTAGTTCTAATTCGATTTTAGTAATTTTAAGCGTGACTTGCCAAGAAAAACCGGCTGTGGTGTAAAAATTAGTAGGATCAATACCGTAGCTTCCTAAGCAGATTTTATGATAATTTTCAAAAATGTTTACTAATAATAAAACGTCAATTTTCAAATAAATATCAGAATTTCCCCTAGTGTATTAACATTAAACCGATTCTAAACCAATTTAGCGCGTTCATAATCTTCTTCTTCTTCTCGTCAATCCTTATGCATTTCAGCGTCAGTTTATTTTTGGTTCTTACGACGATTTAATCCATTCTTTCCATCGTGTCCGGTCTGTACCATTATTCTCATTTCTGCTATGGTCTTCACTCGCTTTCGTCCTAATTCGTTGACTCTGTCAATCCATGTTTTCCTTGGTCTTCCCTTTTTCTTCTCCCTGGCTTCTATTGTTTTCTTTGTTAAACTCTTTTGTTCCATTCTAATTATGTGGCCGTACCAATTCAGTTGACATTTTTCAATTCGTTTTAGTATATCTTTTTGATTTATCATATTCCTTATCTGTTCGTTTTCTATTCTGTCCATTTTTGTCTTCCCCACGATCTTTCTCAAAAATTTCATTTCCATAGCTGTTATTTTGCTTTCGTGTTTTTGCGGTATTGTCCAGGACTCACTTGCATACATTATTGTGGGGGCTACCACTGCATTGTATACTATCTGTTTGATCTTGGGTTCTATTTCTTTTTTCCAAAGATGGTTTGATTCAGAGCGTAGTATATGTTTGTGGCTTTCCGTCCTCTTTTTGCTATTTCTAGATCAATTTTTCCATCCTTTGATATAATAGTATCTAAATATTCGTATGCGTCGACAATTTCTTCTTGTTTATCGTTTATTTTAATCTTTAGATTACTGGCTGGCTCTTTATTAGTTATCACCATTAGTTTGCTTTCTTCTACGTTTATTTCCATCTTCATCTTTTCTATTTCTTCTGTCCATATTTTTGTTAATTTTTCCATTTTCACATACCTCTCAGCTATTAGTGCCAGATCATCGGCGTACAGTAATGCATCCACAGCTACAGGTTCCAGTCTGTTATATCCTAACAGTGTCTTCACAGTTTCGGTGCGTTTCCTCGTATTTTGCAAGATTCTGTCCATTACTATAATAAATATTAATGGACTTAAGCTGTCTCCTTGTTTTATTCCCACTTGCATTTCAAAATCTGCTGATCTTTTTCCATTCACTTGTAGTATCCCCTAACCTGACAATACAGACTATTGATTATTTGGCGCCTTTTTCTTGGAACCTCTAGTTTCTCTAGACAGATATCTATACTCCCTCTATCTACTGTATCGAAGGCTGCTCGCAAGTCTATGAAATTGAAGTAGACTTCCTCCCCTGTCTCAATTTTACGTTCTATGATGTTTTTAATTATGTGGATATTATCGTTCGTTTGTTTCCCTTTTCTATAGGCTGCTTGTTCTTCTCCCAGTTTGTCTCCTACTAAATGTGTAAGTCGCTCCGCTATTATTTTGGTATAGACCTTAAAACATACTGTCGATAGGCATATTGCGCTATAGTTTTCGCACTGACTTTGATCGCCTTTCTTATATATAGGAGTGATGAGGTTATTTTCCCAATCCGCAGGAATTGTGTTCGTTCGCCATGCCTTACAAAAGATGTCAGGGAGCCACTCCTTTCCCACCTGTCCGAGCCATTTTACCATTTCCGGTTCTATATTATCCGCACCGCAGGCTTTTCCTGTTTTCATTCTTTTCAGGGCTTTCTCTACCTCTTCCATATCTATCTCTTCAAGTTCTTCATTATATTCATTTCTGTGTTCCTGATTCTGGCAATAAATCTGTATGATCTCCTGCATCTGTGAATTTTTTCGTGAAGAATTCTTTCCATATTTCAAGTATATCTCCTGTTCTTGTTTTTAGTTCATTCGCGGTATTCCTAATTGGTTTTATTTCTTTCTTTTTCTTTCCATTCATTGATCTTATTAGGTTCCAAAATTTCCTGTTATTTGTTTTATATTTCTCATTAATATCATTTCCAAAATCTTCCCAGGTTTTCTTTTTCGCTTCTTTGATTCTCTTCTTAACTTCGTTTCTTATTTTAACATATTGTTCTTTGTATTGCTGTTCCTTTGTTAAAACATATTTTCTCCACGCATCTTTTTTCTTTTTGACTTCCTTTTGTATTTCCTTAGTCCACCATTTTGTTCTTTTCTGTTTTTTCCTGTATCTGATTTGACCACATACTTCTAGTGCAGAATTATAAATAATTTCCTTGAAAATTCTCCACGTCTCTTCTAGTGTCATTTCTTCCTAGTCATGTCTCTTCAGTAAATCATTCGTTTTCTGTTGGTATTCTGCTCTTTTCTTCTCGTTTCTTAATTTGCGGATTGGTATTTTATGATACTCAGCTATTTGTTGTTCTGTGTTAATTTGTTCTTGGAGTTCTGCCGTTAGCAATCTGTGTTGAGTTCCCATTTCAGTCTCTTTTTGTGTCTTTATGTTTTGTATATTAATTTTCATACTTTGGGTATAGACTATGTAGTCTATTATACTCTTTGCGTTTCTCTCTTCCGCGACAAAGGTGTATCTCTCTTCCAGTGGTTGCTCCCAGAAACCGTTCCCTATTAGGAGATCATTACGTAT
This sequence comes from Chrysina gloriosa, assembly GCA_038088585.1. Classification (NCBI taxonomy): domain Eukaryota; kingdom Metazoa; phylum Arthropoda; class Insecta; order Coleoptera; family Scarabaeidae; genus Chrysina; species Chrysina gloriosa. Next base: position 32,325,754 of record CM076089.1, read on the forward strand.
ACAAAAATCAATCATTTTCCAACCATTTCCGTTTAACGTTTCTTCTCCATATGCTCCCAAGCAGCCCAGTCCCTTATTTGTATCATTACCCACTCTACCATTCCAGTCCCCCATTAATATTACTTTTGAGTTTGTCTCTCTTATTTCATCCAGCAGTTCCTGCAGTTTTTCATAGAACTTCTCCATTGTACTTCCATCTGTTCCTTCTACTGGTGCATACATCTGTATGATCTCAACCGATTCCTTCTCCAATTCTATTCTCAAGCGCATCAACCTTGATGAGAGTGATTGATGTATAGTTACTCTTCTATCCAGTTCCTTTGTTAACAATATCCCTACTCCCTCTTTTTTTCTTTGATCCGGCCTCACTCCTGAATAGTACAGAAAATATTGACTTCCTACCCCTATTCTTCCTGCTCCGGCTTTCTTTGTTTCACTTATTCCCAGTATTTGAATTTGGTACTTGTTCATTTCTTCTGCTAGTTCGCATCTTTTCCCGTTAGGGAAGTTATGTTCCACGTTCCAACGCGTATCTTTCCATTTTCCGTGTTCATAGCTGTGGTCGTCATCGTGTTAGCATTCCTCTCTGTCTCTACCTTGTTGTTCCTATTTCCCATCCTCACATCCATGTATTTTCGTGTTCGAGTTTGTTCTGTATCCGCTCTCATTGCCAGGTACGTCCTCTCTATTCCCTGCTCGTTCACGCCTTCTAGTTTTTTGATCTCTGTATCTGTATCAACTTATCCTTCTCTCTATCCCATCTCCATTCCTCATTCCCGATATACAACTTCCTGAACCCAATTTTTGTTTGTTTTCCGTGTCCCCTCTCAGTTTTAGCTCTAAATCTAATTTGTTCTTGTTTCTGCCTGTCCCGCTTAGATAGATCATCGTTAATAAAAATCCTTCCTCCTATTTTTGTTCTTAATTTCTTTTTGTTTTTCATTATCTCCACCTTATCCTCTGTCCTGTCTAATTGCACTAGACAGGTTTTTTCACCTAATTTTATGGCCTGTTTTATATGTACTCTTATCTGTAACTCTCTATCTATGAAATTTTTCATTGCGTTTTTTAGTTGTTCCTTATCTTCTGTATCTATTTTTCGACCCTGAATCACTACATTATTCCGTCTTTTCTCATTCTCTACTCGTTCCAATCTGTCTTCCATATCCATCACTACCCCCTTAATGAATTTATTTTGCCTTTTGAGTTCCGCATTTTCTTTTATTAACCCTGACATTTCTTTTCTATATTCTCTCTGTTCCTCTCACATCTCTTTTATTTCTATTGATAAATTGTTCATCTTCGCTCCCATTTCCTCAATCATCTTCATCATTACACCAATGTTTTCTTCCAGCTTTTTCTGGGACTTCATAGGCGATCTTATTATTTTTTTACTTTTCTTGAAAATATTTTCGCTGTTCTCTTCATCCTCTCCTCTTTTTCCTTTTCTCTTCCTATCTTCCGAGCTGTATTCATCCGTATCCATGATATATACAATTTCCTATTCCGCCCCTGTTCTCTACAGATATGTATTTTCTGTTTTCTTTTCTTATCACCACGCAAAAAGCCGAGCCCCGGTCGACCCGTCGGAAGTCTGGTTTTTATCAATGATATTGGAATAAATTGTTTATTTGTGTTCATAATCAATATTACTAATGTGAGTATTGTACAATCTCTTGTAAAACTTTCTCTTATTCGGTAGATAGGTATTTTCTAGTTTCTCAGAAATGTCAACGTAATCATACGGAAATACACCTTTACGCGTTATAATAACCAAGCAAACGTTTGGAAACGCTTTTCTTAGTTGAATGAAATAACCAACTTCTAGAGATTTAGCTAATTTATCAAGTGATGTTAAGAGAAATCGATAACCTTCTAGAAAACGTAATTTTACCAGCTTTTGAGCTTAAGAGCGCACTGTGTAGCTGTAGAGTATTCCGATAGTTGTTCAAGTGTTAATGGCTTCAGAGGATTGTTGCTGTGTTTCTAACATAAAATATCTTTGATATAAAGATAACATAAAATTATATTCAGATACGAATTTTTGAAGTTTACTCTTAATTTTATATTCCAAAATACTCCAACAGTCGGCTAGAAATAAGACAGGATCGATATGATGTAAGTTTAGAATGGTACCACTTTCAATGCGACTATTGAATGCAGTTTTAATCTACAACAAAAAAGAGAAACAAATTTTAAAAAAGAATACATAAATTACATCTTTTGAAAATAAAAACTGCTTTTTAAAACAATTTTTTATTTCAGCGAACGGAATCGTTTCGTATCTTACGAACGACTGACAAACATATCTTCTCTTAACACAAAAGATGCAAACGTAGACATTTACAATGATAAGATTGTACTTGTGTAGCATACCATACAACCTAACACCTCCCCGACAAGATCAAAATTTACACTGTAACTCAGTTAAATTTTGTTGATTTACATTATTATCAGATTTTTCTTTAGACAATTTAAATGTATAATTTTTGTTTTTGATAAATTTTACAGTAATATACAAACAGGCTATTATTAATATACAATACAAAAATTATTGTCCAAACACTGGGGGTATTACTTACAAGCTTTGTTTCGTCTTTGATATTTTCTTGCAAAATGTTGAATCGATTTACAATATCTTTAAGTTTTGACAGTTCTACAGTTTTGACGCCTAAAGGCTCTAATACAATATCATCATTGCCTAGTTTAATATCATATTCTAAATTAAGTGCATTATATTTACTATATTTGGTTTCGTGCGAATTCTTAATGATACTACCATTAATTGTTACAATACAATTTGGTGGAATGTATACGATATTTGTATTCTTTATTTGTTTAACATATTGACTGTTATCACAAGAAATGGATATTTTAGGTTGGTTAACGGAAATAATAATCCAATGATCGTCTTCGATTTTTTGTGTTTTAATCTCATCTAAAATTAATGGAATTTGTTCGCAACTTTCATAATTATTTGTTAATGTTACAATTTGTATTTCACATGGACTTTTGTCATTTATGGGTAATAAATCTGCAGCATTACATAGAAATTCATTTGGTTGTATCTCTTTACAATTTGTGTCTAACTTACTATAATATTGTTCATTATGTAGCATATAATGAGTTGACGGAATTATGGTTTTTGTTACATTTTCGTTTGTCATCGGGAGTGAGTAGGGTAAGTGTACCTAAAGTCGACATGTACCAGTAGTCGTCAGTTTTTGCAATTAATCGTAAATAAATAAAACTAACGGTATTTAAATGTTTATATGAATTTAATTGTGGATTAAGAAAAGACTAATCTAAGACTAAAAAATCAATCAACTGAGACAAGCATTTCAGTCCGATCTTAACCTCCTTCGGCAACAGGTTCATAACACGTGCGGTTGTGCATTTTTTTCATGAATTTTTAGTGATATTCCACTTTAAAAAGTAAGAGAATCATGCTATTTTATGTTATATTGCTATTATAATTGTTTACAAAGGTAGATATAAGTTTAAATATTATGCTAAATTTGTAAAATTGTTAAAAAATAAAAATATTCCTTAAATTTGTGGCTGCCGGCATTAGGAACAAAAAGTGTAATGATATCCAGTAATCGACAGGGGGTGTCGACTACTGGTAAATGAGAATTTTTCAGTGAATGTACTCAAAATACATCAAAATGTTTATTATTAATCTTACTTCTCTTTCATTTTACAAAAAATGAGTAAAAATTGCATATATCCAGTAGTCGACATAGTGTATATTGGGCACGTTATGAACTTACCGTAAAGTTAAAAATTGAGACTCTATTTGGGTTCTGTACAGATGGTAATTATTTCTTGCGATTCCAGACACACATAGAACATGGCAAGCAAAACCAAGAGGCCAATACACCAGTATACAGAAGAGAGTCTGAAAAATGCCCTAGCTGACATAAGAGAAAATTTTCTATCAATATCAGGTGCTAGCAAAAAGTATGGACTTCCACGAACAACCATACATGATCGCATCCACGGTCGCATTGCTGAAGGGCCTAGAAAAATGGGTCCAAAAACGGTGCTAACAAGCGTTGAAGAAGACCGCTTGGTACAATGGTGTCATGTGGATTTCCTCTTAAGACCGATGATTTGCTTAACACAGTCCAAGGAATAATTAAAGAAGAGATTAGGGACACTCCTTTTATAAATGATCGGCCTGGAAGAAAATGGTTCACTTCTTTTATGAAAGGCCATCAGAGCTCAGCTCTTAGAGAAGCAGAAGAGATATCCAAGGGCAGAGCAGTGGTAACCGAAGAAAGCATAAGAAAATGGTTAGCTGACTTAAAAATCTTTCTTAGTCAGGAAAATGCGTTGGATATTTTGGAGGATCCTTCAAGGATATTTAATGGCGACGAAACAAGTTTTAGCATGTGTCCTAAAACATATCAAAATGTATATTCCATCCAACGCGGTAACGACAAAGAGACAATTACTGTGCTTCTAGTTTTTTCTGCAAATGGTGAAACTGTAAATCCATTGGTTGTCTTTCCCTACAAGCGGCCACCAAAGGATGTGGTGAATAGCCTGCCAGAGAACTGGATTCTCGGTAGATCAGATAGTGGTTGGATGGTAAGCGATACTTTTTATGAATACGTCACAAGTGGAGTCCATAGTTGGCTTGACGTAAACAACGTTAAACGCCCCATCTTGCTATTTGTAGATGGGCACAAATCACACATGACAATGGAGCTAAGCCGATTTTGCGATAAAAATGGCATTATTTTATATGCGCTCCCCCAAATACAACCCATATTACGCAACCAGCTGACATTAGTGTTTTTAAACCTCTTAAGCCAGAGTGAAAGAAAAACAGTAATGGAATGGCAGCTCTAACTGGAAAACATGAATGTGAATATTTCCAAATCAACCTTTTGCCCACTTCTCCAAATGGCTTTAAGCAATATTGATATGATGAATACAATAAAAAATTGTTTCAGAAAGTGTGGCTTATATCCATATAACCCCGACAACGTTGATTACACGAAGTGTGTGAGAAACCAGTTGGCAATTTTAAGCGCTGACCGAAATAAAATATATAAACACCCGAAGGAAAGTGACTTAGACATAGCCATTAGAGTGATAAAGAGTATAGCTCCAAATCTGCTTGAGCGTGGAATAAATTCCGATCATATTATTGATGAAATTGACGTTTTAAAAAGAAAAGAAAGCGCCCAAGATATTGAAATATTGGAAAATGTAACAATTCAGTCAGGCACATATATTGTAAATGAAGGAGTTTTGGAAATGGAGGCAAACGCAACAGAAACTTTAAGACCAGTGGCAGATATCGGTATCGCTACAAAGAATGACACGTTCCAACCGACTGAATGTTCTTCTCCAATTCCATGCACTTTGTCCAAAAACAATTCTTTCAAATCTACGGACTGCACTTTCCCAGGTTCAGCTATTATTAACTCTTTTATTAACAATAATTTGTTAATACCCATTAGTAGTTCCCCAACCGCAAGCCCAACATCTTTAATCAGAAATGAAGGAATGTTAGTGTCACCAACTTTCGAGAAGCATTTGTATTTTCCAAGTACACCTAGCACTTCGCGGTCTGTAAAAACCACGATGCCTGGCGCTATATCTGCTCTAGCGTGGAGAAATCACCTTCAGTCGAAAGAAAATGCAAAAAGTTTAAGTCTGATGGTATACAAAAACGAAAATTAGAACGCGAAAATAAAAAGAAAGAAAAAGAAAACAAACATGCAAATCGTAAAAAAACAAAACAAAAGCAATTGTGCGGTACCCGCGATGAAGAATTAGACACTGATGCCGACGATGATTTAAAAAATGATGGGTGTGATTCTTGCCCTAAGTGATTCACCTCAAATGTACTGGTTTGAAGAACGTGCAATACGATGAATTAATTGAAATAGACTTCGTATGCAAAGCATGCAGCAATTAAATATGTACCTTGCTTAGTCCCTAAAAAATGAATTGATCTCAACTTAGTTATTAGATATAGCTTTTTTTTTTATTATTTGTGTTATGCGATTAAATTGCATAAAAACTAATTTGAATTCTAAAATTTTCAGTTTCGTTAATTAGATAGAATGTAAATGACTTTTATTTAAATAAATAGCGATTTAAATTTGTTTACAAATTAAAGTTTTTCTCGAACAAAAATACCATGGCGACTATAGGATCATCATATGTCGAGTACTGGAAAATTTGTGTCGACTACTGGAAAATGGCACAAATTTTGAAAAAATTCAAATTTTTTTAGTTTAATAAATAGATTTTTATAATCTTTTTTTTTTAATCTGTAACAAAACTCCACATTGAAGTGTAAAAAGTACTAACAACCCCAATATATGTTTCAGATTATTTAGAATACCAGTTTCAAATCAGAAAAAGTTAAAGTGTCGACTACTGGTACACTTACCCTATATGTGATAGAAATCATATATATTTTCGTCAGTTAGGGGTATTTCTAAAATGAATATAATATTTATACCTTGTTGATAGGCTTTGATATTGATTAGTGATTCCAGTATCATTATAATTTTCACATGGTTCGATCGGAAGGGTGAATTGATGATCGGTTATTGATAAGAGATCTTGAAGTAACAGATGCGGTTCGATAATAGAAGGATGCATTGTATTCAATCTAGAAAATACTAGTAATGATCTGGTATTGGATAATATTCTACTTATTTTAATCAGACTGTTGGTTAATTGGGAATCTACTATTGATAGAAGAATTAAATCGTACCTTGTATTTTGTTGTTTTTGTGATTCTGCAATAAATTGACCTATTGTATCTGTAGTATTCTGCTTTGCAGTATGAGTTGATTATGCTTCAAGTTAGCTATTGTATTGTTGAAGGTCGCAATTGCGTTCTTTGTTAATATCTGTTCATTTAGCACTCCTGCGTTGTATTCCTGCGACTTTTGCAATCGATGAAGCTGTTGATTGATCCTTTCGGCGTTTTTCTGGTCCATGTTTCCGATAACTAACTTGAGTATAGAACCTAATTCTGTGTGTCGGAAAGATTTGTTTGATTAATCCGTCGATTTCTTGACTTAAATGTGTAACGATGTATTGATAGTTATGCGTTTCTACGATGTACCATTTTTCTACGTTTTCTTTATTTAATTTGGTAGCTACGTCGCATAGTGATTCGTATTCATCTATTATTTCCTTTAGATCTATATTTTTGATTAATGTCCACGTGTTGGTCTTTATCCTTGCTGAGCCTAATTTATACGATAGTATTCCTGGGTTATTACGGATTTCTGTGATTTTTATTTCTGCCTTTTCTGCTAATCCGAGGTATGGATGTAGCACCTACAACAGGTGGTTGTTTTAGTCTATTTGTATGTAAAAATATTTCGGATTGAGTTTTAATATTTTTTAGAATACAGGTATGGTTAAGATGTATTCCGATTAATTCATATGGTCCGGTATATTTATTTGCCAGTTTACTCCTTTTCTTTTGTTTTAAATAGACATGCTGGCCTATTTTAAATGGAAAGTTTGGTAAATTTTTGTTTATCTTGTCTATTATATTTTCTTTTGGACTCTTGTTTTTTCTTTTATTACGTTATATAACTTTTTCATCCGTTCTTTATGTATTTCGGTTAATGCTCGTAAAGCTCGGATTCGTAATGTAAATCAAACGGATCTAGGGTCGCTGTGTGTCCAAATAATAATTCGAATTGTGTATGTTTTGTTGTAGAATGAATGCTGTTATTGTATCCGATTATTGCGTATTTTACTAGATCAGTAATTGGCTCGCTTCTTTCTTCGATTAAGATTCGTAAGTGTTCCAATAGCGTACTACGAATGGATGGATATTAATTTTGTGGTCATGTAATAGACTTGTAATTGTTCTATTAACAAATTCAGTTCCGTTATCCATAGTTATAGATTTTGGAATTCCGTAGTGACAAAAGAAGTTCAATAATTTGTCTAAAATTTCTATAGCATTTTTCCCTTTGATGTGGTAGACTTGTCCTAGTTTTGTCAAAGCGTCAACTATCGTGAGAAAATCAACTTTTTGAACCGAAAATGTATCGATATGGATTTTTTCAAACGGTTTCTCATATGTTGTAGTTAGATTTAGCGGTAGCTTTAGACGGTTTCTATCATATTTTGTTATTTTACAAATTGCGCATTTATTTATAAATTTCTTCGCCTGGACATCCATGTTATTCCAATAATATCGGCGTTGTAGAAATGATATTGTTTCCTGTATACCTTTCTGTTTTCCTTTTTATAGACGATATCGTAGTCAAATTCTTCTAATTTTAATCTCCAACGAGCTAATTTTGAATGCGGGGCTTTCAATGAAAATAACCATCGCAAAGGGCGATGGTCGGGTTATATTGTAAATTTTCTTCCATATAAATATGGTCTGAAGTGTTTTACTGACCAAACTATTGAATAAAGCTCTTTCTCTGTTGTTGAATATGTTTGTTCGGTTTCGTTTAGCGTAAGCGATGGGTGGATCGTTACCAATTGTTCCTTGTGATAAAACAGAACCAATTGCATAATTGCTTACGTCTGTTGTTAATGTTAAGGGTTTGTTAAAATCTGGGTATTGTAATATTGGATGATTTATTAAAATTTGTTTACATAAATTAAAAGATGTGATAAAGTTATGATCATGTACTATTATTGCATTTTTTTGAGGCATTTAGTTAAAGGCTTCGTTATCTTAGCAAAATCTTTGATAAAATGGCGATAATAGCCTAAGAGACCTAGATTTAATTTCACGTGATGTTTTTGGAATAGGGTAATTTTGAATAACCTTTATTTTCTCAGGGTTAGGTTTAACTCCACTCGGTGTAATTATGTGTCCGAGATAGGCAACTTCTTTCTTTAGGAATTCGCTTGTATCTAATTGAATTTTGAAATTGTATTTCATCAATCTGCCAAATACGGATTTTAGGCGTTCAATGTGTTCTTGGAGAGATGATGAAAATATAATTATATCGTCAAGATATACAAGGGAAGTCTCATTTTGAATACCTCTTAATATGTTATCCATAACTCTTTGAAAGGTTGAAGGGGCGTTCTTGAGTCCAAACGGCATTCGTAAATATTCGTAGTGTCCGTTTTCGGTCGAAAATGCTGTCTTTTCAATATCTTCTTTAGCGACTTCTAGTTGGTAGAATCCAGAGGCGAGGTATAATGTTGTAAAATATTGTGATTTTCCCAGTTTATCAAGTACATCTGATATGTCTGGCAGTGGATATTTATCGTCTATTGTATGCTCATTCAGCTTCCTATAATCTGTTACTAGACGCCATTTTTGTTTGTTTGATGCGTCCATTTTTTTCAGAAGTATCCAAATTGTGCTGCTCCTGGGTGATATGCTGGGGCGGATGATATTTTGGTCAAGCATTGACGAAATTTGTTTCTGCACTTCTGCTTTGTGTACTTGTGGATATCGATATGATTTTGTAAATATAGGAGATGGTTAATAAGGGTGATTGCAAGGACTGTGGCGTAATTTACTGACACAAATATCACATCGGTAAACTCCTCACCACACAATTGTTTATAATAAAGTCGGTGACACGTGTTACACAACCGTATAAACCCAAGTGACAAATTTCTAACATTAAAAATTCTACAACATGCATTTTTACCCCACTTTTTACTGTGACCATGTGCATGCACAAATATTTTCCCTCTCGATGACGGCTCGGACGCCTTTTCACCCCCGCAAATTCCCATATGAAGTCAAGTGGACGGCCAAGAGAAAAGTACCTGCTACCCGAAGTTTGAACGTTAAAGATTTACAAGTACATTGTGTGAATTGGTTAATGCCCGAAGAAATTAAATTATAGTTAAAATTCTTTCATTTGATCATAATAATCGGAATAAACTAGATTGAATCTGTCCCGCGTCCCGATTTAGAAGATTTATATTTTTGTGTATGTGTATGGCTTCAAATGCATCGAGTTCTCGCAGTGAATCGACCTGTCTTATCAATTTTAAATTTTCCATTTTTATGTCGTGCCCCGTGTCATGCATATGTTTCGCGATACTTGACGAGTCTATCCTGCCGTAGCGATAATGTGCCACAGGTTCTTTGAATCGTGTAGCTATTGCGCGTCTCGACTGTCCTATATATGCTTTATCGCATTCACTACAATTAATTTTATAGATACCCGACCGTTGTTCCGGAACTGTTTTGTCTTTCGGATTACCTAAAAGATTCTTTAAGATGTTTTTAGATGTCGAGCACACCTTCCAGTTTTGTTTTTCTAAAATGCTAATCCCTTCTGAAATCTTATGATGCCGTCGTTTTATAAAATTCTTTTCCCGCGTAAGTACCGGAGCCAAAATCGTTGAATTTCTTATGGGGGCTTTTCTTTTCATTCTTTCTAATCGTTTTCCGACATCTCTTACGGAGTAACCGTTGTATATAGCTATCTTTTTGATATATTCTAATTCTTTTCGAAACCTATATTGTGTGAGTGGTAAAATTAATAACAAAATGTACATACAACAGGAAGGCACAGCCATGGAAAACCCCTTATCTCCTTTCATCGCTAACTTATTTATAAGTAATTTCGCAATGGCGATGAGGAGAGATAGTGAATATTTTCCTAGAATGTGGATTAGATACGTGGACGATATTTTTGCTGTTTTCGATACCAGGAAATGTTCGGTTGATAACTTCTTAGGACAACTAAATTCAAAATTCGACACAATCAAATTTACGGTAGAAGAAAAAGTGAATAATCGTCTCCCATTTTTAGATAGTTTAGTTATTAGTAGAGGCCGGATTATATGCAAGAAAAAGTGGAAATTTGCGCATAAATATGCAGATGTTTTGGCCTAAATATGCACTTTCTTATGAAAATATGCAGATAAAAAAATAGGAGTAATGCTAGAAAATATAATACTATAGAAAAGAAATATTCTATTATGTTTACTACAAGTTTATTTATAACATTTTACAACATAATTAACTATGAAAACAATTTACAATTACATATTTCTCAAAGTTTTCAATAGAAAAACTGTGGCGCTTGTCTGATAACATGTATTTATATATTAAAAAAGTTCGTTCTACGTTCACGCTTGTTATAGGAGCATATTTCAAATTAGAAATATCCTCTATTGTCAACTCAATATTTTCTACTGACTCACCACACAAGATTTTAGCAATATCCTTTAGCTTTTTAAAACCCTCATTTTTTTCTATTACTCTTAAGAATTTTTCATACACGGATTTTCCCACCCTTCCTTTAACATCAAAACATCACGTTTCAAATTTGTTTATTATTTCAACGCTCTCAATTAGCGACATAAATTGTTTCTCCAATTGCAATATAGTAAGTGGAAATAAAACTGTAGTTGGCTTTAATAAACGCGAACTGTTGAGGTATTTCTTTACTCGAATACACGTTTTGGGCGTCTAGCACAGATTGTGTATCGCTATCAAGATCCATAATAATTGCCTTTATTTCTTCATAATGATTTGCATGAAAAATAGCAGCTCCCAACCACGTTCCCCATCGTGTGATTACTGGTTGAGGAGGAAGCGGAAGTAGTGAGAGATGACCGGTTGTTGACCTATTGTCAACTCAATATTTTCTACTGACTCACCACACAAGATTTTAGCAATATCCTTTCGCTTTTCAAAACCCTCATTTTTTTCTATTACACTTAAGAATTTTTCATACACGGATTTTCCCACCCTTCCTTTAACATCAAAACATCACTTTTCAAATTTGTTTATTATTTCAACGCTCTCAATTAGCGACATAAATTGTTTCTCCAATTGCAATATAGTAAGTGGAAATAAAACTGTAGTTGGCTTTAATAAACGCGAACTGTTGAGGTATTTCTTTACTCGAATACACGTTTTGGGCGTCTAGCACAGATTGTGTATCGCTATCAAGATCCATAATAATTGCCTTTATTTCTTCATAATGATTTGCATGAAAAATAGCAGCTCCCAACCACGTTCCCCATCGTGTGATTACTGGTTGAGGAGGAAGCGGAAGTAGTGAGAGATGACCGGTTCTGGATCCGCCGCTCAGCCTCTCAGCCACGGCCCCGAGCATGTAGACTGGAAGCTATACGTAATATTACGCAATACCATTACGTCACGAACAGGTTTCAACGAGATTTTTCTTTGCTCGAGTCAATAATAACGTGAGCACCAATCAGGTCGCAGCATTCGCGACGGGGCGGGGCTAACGATCCATACGAAATTGTATAAAATAAAACGTTCACCAAACAATCGTACTTCAACTCCAGACTCCGAGCGTATAACATCATCCGGAATAATGAATCGAGAAGAACTGCGATCAGCACATAAACGGATTAAAACGATTACGGTATCAAGTGAATCTCTACTGCATCACAAAAGATTTGCACCGAATAACGCTCAACAATGAAAGAGATATTAGACAAAATACGAAGAACTATGGACAGCACCAATTTGATCATCGATCTTCGGATGTTTCTACAACCATACGCACTGGAAACTAGCACTCAATCAAACTATGCAGAAGCTATAACTATATTATATTGAATAAAACACGTTCTTATAAGCATTATGAATTTTATTTCTAGAATAACTAATATTTACAATAAGTGTACAGCACTAAAATAATGTGATATTACTAATAAATAAAAACAGCGTAAGTATTACTACAACACGCTATCTTTGTGTATCCAACTGTTGTGAAAGTTATCGAATCCCAGCCATTTAACGTAAATTCGATCTCCTTTTCTAGGTAAAACTTTCTCAACGAGGTATACGTTTTCATATTTGGCTCTATGCAGTTCCTGTTCGTAGAAGCTTCTCAGAATCGGTCTCCCGCTTACGTATTCGATTAAATATGTGTTGGGGTTACCCGCCTTCACTTTAACGACTTTGAATAGCTCCGCGCTCCAGTTTGGTGTATATGATTTGGCAAAAACGCTCTTGTATTTACTAATACGAACAACGTCACCCACCTTAAATCTCCTGTTTGGTTCAAACGTATCGATATTATTATAAAAGGTAACATTACGAGGTTTCATCTTAATGGTTCGATGTTTCGTATCGTTGTACTCGTCGGTAACCTGGGGTAAAATATCTATCCATTTATACGAACCCCTCAAACTGATTTTCTTATACAATTTGCTCTTGATTGTTCGAATAACCCGCTCGGCAATGGAAGCTTTCTTAACACTGTACGTGGAATAGTGGTTTATGGAGTAGGTTTTCATCAACTCCTGGAACTGTCGGTTATAATATTCCTTCCCCGCATCTGTTTGCATATTTTTTGGGATCCGGTTTTGAAGTAGAATTTTACGCATCGTGTCCCTGACCTCAATAGCACCCTCACTCTTTAAAGGCTCGATCCACAGAAATTTCGAGAAACAGTCGATGACAATTAAAATATATTTATATCCGCGATTTTCCTTGCTATACGGTAAAAACTCCGCAAGGTCACTTTGCCATAAGTCGTCGAGTCCTTTAATAATTATACGCCGCCTGATAAAGTTTCTTCTAGCTGCTCTGTGCAGTTCGTCAACTACGGCTTTTTTAACTTTACTCGTGTCAATTTTTTACAACGTTAACAGTTTTATCGATAGCGTTAATAATTTTATTTATAGCCACCCCCGTGCATCCGCATCCACTATCACACGTTGCATGAGCGTATCTAACTGTATTATTTTAGATTCCATCCTTTTATTCGTTTCTTTTATTTCCGCTAATATTTTATCCATACTATTTATCTGTTTCGATAACATTTTTCTCATATTATCAACATATTTCGACATATAACTTTGATCAACACAATCCTGACCGTGGATGGGGTCTGCCACAAATCTAACACGTTTTCCTCCTACATCTACATTTCCTTCGGGCGTTAAGGGTAGGCCTAGAGGCCGCTTCAGGTTAATATGTTTAATCGTCGAACTGCCGAAGCAGCCATAACGTCCAAAGTTGTCGATACTCATCGCGGAAATGAATAGAATTGGGGAAGGGTCGGTTATTCATTCTATAACGCCCGCTTCACGGAGGTCTTCTATTATCGATACTATTTCGTTGTTATGACTCATATTACTCGCGGCCTGGGATGCCTTCAGAAGTCGCAATTGGTCCACTAATTCGTTTATATCGTTCCAATAAACATACTCGTAAGGTGTTTTCGATACAATCATGGACATGTGTCCTTTACCCACGGTGTTCAATAAAGGTTTGATTATATTCGTATATTTATACGCTCTATTCGCTCTAATATTTTTCTGGGTCGAAGTCTCGGTGTAGTACGTTCGTTTGTAGCAAGATATCGCGATAATTATTTTCATCGATGTCATCATAACCGTTAGGTCGTTTCTTAGACACTAACTCGTACAAACCAGGAGTTCCTTTATACAATTTGTTTTCCACTTTTATATCATCTCCTATAAGATCCAATGTAGTATACCCGATTTTAAATGGATTTGCGTGCGGGTCTAAAGTAGGTCCAAAGGTGGTATCGTTGACGTCTTAAATTCATATCGTCCTGCTTGAATAGTATTAAAAATTGACATTATCTCGTATCAGATGCTTCGGTATTCGCGTATAAGTCTGACATAGATAAAAGCTGTCGATGGCTTTGTGACGTCCCATCGAGAAATACATACGGATTTTATCCTGCTTGTCGCAGGCCACGTCGTCGAATATAAACACGGAATTTTGTCGAGCGTCTGAGGGGTCCACAACAGCTTCGCTATCATTAAAAGTATAGTACTTAATTTCGGGGACGCGTTTCATGATATTCTCTAGGAACTGATATTTCGGTTGATACAGAGACTTGGAATATACGTACACGTTATAGAACTTCAGACCGTTTTTGTCAATCAACAAACTTAGCATAACGTTTGTCTTCCCACAGTTTGAGGGCCCGCTAATAATGCAACACATCGTATTCGGCAGCAACTCGCCATGTCTTTGAGGACGAGAATCCTCAGAATCGAAATCAATCACCCGCAGGTGATGTTTCTGCTTGACGAGCCTCATACCGACTGCGGTATTATCATTCTCGTTCTCCTATAAATAGCGGTCCTCCAGTTATCACAGTCATTTCAATGTCGAGCTTCAAAGAGGGAAGAGGTCTAGTCAATTCTTTAATTAATAATCTGCCAGTGGAGCTACATATCCCCGGATATCAGTATTGCGGACCCGGCACAAAACTTCAAAAGCGGCTAGCGCGCGGTGATCCCGGCGTAAATTCGTTGGACGCGACTTGTAAAGAACACGATATTGCGTACGCTCAGACTAAAGATTTAGAACGCAGACACCGGTCGGATAAAATACCTCAAGAACGTGCGTGGGCCAGAGTGAAATCTAAGGACGCTAATTTCGGCGAAAAAGCAGCGGCTTGGGCAGTAACTAACATCATGAAAGCGAAAAGGAGATTGGGTGTGGGTTTAAAGTTGAAAGAGAAATTACCACCGAAATTGAAACCGTTTCGTGAGATTATGAAAAGTAAAGATGTACTGAAACGACGTAAAGGTATAGATACTCGTAAAAGAGTAAAAGCACTCTTGGACGCCTCGAGAGCAGCCGTGAAGGAAGCTGGTGGAACCGAGAATATACGCATTCCTCGCATCATACCCATACCGAAAACGGGCAGTATACTACTCCTTATACCCATTCTAGCCGGCTTGTCGGCTATCGGAAGTCTGGCTGGTGGTGCGGCTGGTGTCGCGAGTGCGGTAAACAAAGCCAAGCAGGCTAAATAGTCCGTAAGACGGAACATCGTCATCAGTCATGTCTCACACGTTCACCTTAGTTGGTGTAGGTCACGAGCTCTCAGCAAATTACTATCTTCCGATCGATCTAGACCCACGCTACGATTATGCGCTCGGATTAATTAGCTTGCACACCTACAACACGATTCCAAACGTTGTTGCGGGAAATAACAAATTTTACTACGACGATAAAGTAGTAACCATCCCCGTGGGTTCTTATGAAAATACGGATATTGATGAGTACATAAAGACTTCCATGCCGAAGAATTCTATTTCGATTAGACCCAATAATAATACTTTAAAGGTAGAAATCGAGAGCAAATTCAAAATTCATTTCAATCGGGAAGATTCGATAGGGCTATTGCTCGGTTTTAGCGGACGCACGTTGGAGGCGAACCGGAAATACGAGTCCGACTTGCCAGTACAGATTATAAAAGTCCTAGCAATACGAATAGAGTGTAATATAACTACATCCGCGTACCACGACGCACGTCCATCGCACACGCTGTACGAATTCTTACCTCAGGTGGAACCCGGCTATAGTATATACATCGAATCGCAGCACGTCATTTATCTGCCGGTGAACAAAACGAGTATAGATAACATAACCTTATCCTTGTTAGATCACAACGGTGACCCCGTGGATTTTCGTGAGGAGCAAATCGTGATACGTCTAGAATTGAAAAGGAGGTGCAGCATTGTCTCACGTCATTCCCGAGCAGACCGTTCAACAATTAACCTTCCTATACTCACGTCAAAATGAAAGACGTATACTATACTATATAAGCCGGTCTCACAGACCGTATGCGTGAGTATAGGAAGGTTAACACATGCCAACATCGCGGTCCGCGGGTTCATAGGTTTGAAAGTGATCAACAATGGAAAAGTTGGAGATATTCGAGGGCTTGAATTTCTACGGAACTATAACAAAGGAGTATCACACTTACTACCCCAGGACAAGCAATTTTAATTTAAACGATGAAGGTTTAATGTAGACGCAGCTGGAACCGGAGTCTGCGCTTTAACCAATAATGCCTATGCATTCCTGTTCGAACATATCCGCCACGAGATCAATGGGGTCGAGATCGATAGATGTACCAAGCCGGGTATTACTACAACCATAAAGTGTTTAATATCATACAACGACAGTGAAAGCTAGATGTTACAAGTGGCTGGATGGAATCCTTTCCAAGACAGTCAGCCGACGCTCTACGATGGCAAATTCAGCGCGTGCATCCCTCTAAAATATTTCATGGGAGTTTTTGAAGACTATAAACACGTATTGATAAACGTCAGTCAAGAGCTAGTATTGGTTAGAAGCAAGACCGATGTTAATTGCTACAGAAACACCGACGCTAACGGCACCAAGAAAGCGAGTTTGAATATTGAAAGAATTGAATGGCGTGTACCTCACATATCTGTAAATGACGAAACACGTCTAAAATTACCCAACGTACTTAAAAATGATAAGTCCATATACATACCACTCCGTAAATAGGAGTTGTACGAGTTGCCCTCCCTGCGTGCCACTATAACCGACATATGGCCTGTAAAATCTAGCACTAATATGGAAAGACCTCGATACATAATCGTCGCCTTTCAACAGGGTAAGAAAGACAATTTTAAAGCGAACGCGTCGCTTTTCGATCACTCGAAAATCAAAAACGTTAAGCTATATCCGAACTCCGAAAATTATCCCTACAACGATATGAATATTGACATGGAGGGTAGACGCTACGCCATCGCGTATCATATGTATGCATCCTTCCGTCCAAGCTATTACGGTCAGCCTAGCGAGCCATTCATGAACTACAACAACTTTAGAGATTCCGCCCTCTATGTAATAGACTGCTCGGAACCAAACGAGTCGGTAAAGTCGAGCGCTGTCGACATTAAATTGGAGATGGAGTCTAAAGAGGTATTTAACAAGGACACCGTCGCGTACTGTCTCATTATACACGACAACGTCTTCCACTACGAATCTTTGAGCAGGACCGTTAAGAAAATAATCTAAGTATGTACGTAGCATTTGTCGAGCCAGTAGCGGTATATGAATGGGAGGACGATGAAGATAGAAGTTCGGAATGGTTACGTATGGCCGTCGATCGTTTAAGATTCGAACGTAGAATTAAGCAGCTCCAGAAAATTCTAATACCCGTTTTAACCCGCGAGCACAGAGAGAAATTACTTCGTCAACGAGGATATTTGGTAATTGATGTACGAGGGTTCAATATCCCCGAATTCGCAGTCAAGGAGATGAGTATCAGCGATGGAATCACAGCATGCATTACCTGTTCAAGTCTTCAGTTCCTTTTCATTTACTTCCCGATGAAATCAAACGACAGGTTCGATGGTTGGAGCGTAATCACCTGAATATGAAATATTCGGACGGATTTGTGAATATAGAAAAGATCACGAATATATTGGTTAATATGTGTAAAGATTACGATGTCATATATGTTAAAGGGCATCAGAAAGAAATATTTTAAGAAAATATGTAGATTTAGATATAGTTAATTTAGAATATAATAGTGCACCCCGTTTGCCTAAGTCTAATTTAGCTTGTTTTTATTATAAAAAGGTTTCGGCGCGTGTACGCAATACAATGTGAACATACTACTCGATGATTTAATAAAGAGTTATAAATAATTTCTTGTTTGTACTAAACATCCCTATGAACCGTGAAAAATACTGCGTAGTGTTGACGTCACGATTCCTGTTCATTCTTGTTTATGCATCGAACGAACAATCGTGGGGTTCCCTACTACGTCGTACTACGTCACGATGCCTGTTCTTCCCCGCTTTAGGTAAAGGTAGGTACTAAGATTTAAAAACGGTTTAAGCTTTAACAATTTATTTAACTAAAGAAAATAATTATAACAAGGTTTAATACAAGTTGAAATAACTAAAATGTATAAATGGACAACTTGATAAACATTTATAAAATATAATATAACACTGAAAATATTCTTTTAACAATTCTTATAATGTATAATACAATATAAATGGTGATAAATATTTACAAAGAATATGATAAACTTAAAATAGTGCTCCTCTAATCGATACCCAACTTCATGATTTCGTGATCGTAGAATACGGTGTTATAGGCGAAGTGAAGCACCTCCAGCATAAGCAGAGCGTTCATCGAATTATCATGGCAGGTTAAAAGCGATTTTACGTTTTAGTATAGATCGCCGTCAATTTTAGTGCACATGTCCAAAACGGTGTTGTAGAATTTGATAAAGTCGCCCCCTTTCAGTAGGTATATTTTCTGGTCAATTAGCTCCTTCAGAAAATATATGCTATTGTATGTCTCACGCGACAAAACCATTTGCTGATCGCGACTCGTTAGACGGATAACTTCGAAGTCTTTGTAGGTGCTAACTTCCATCTGATGATTAGAAGTGGTTCCCTCGTTCTTGCAAAACTCCTTCCATTCATCGTATGTGAAGAATATGCAGACGTTGCGTGATTTCAGACGTACCAGGGGAACGTAACCTGCGGCAGGGCTGATTCCTACGTCTAACCATTTGAAGCAGCTTTTATTAAGAGCATATGTCCACTGTCCGAGCAATTCTCGTTCGTGCACGATTGCTTTCTCTTTCATTTTGAGAGCGTTGTCGATGAACTCATTGGCTGTAACAATACACGATTATTAATATGTTTCCAAAAGTAAGAATGACTGAAAATCTCACCTTGCTCCATCGCGAAGTATTGATGTTTATGGTATGGGTGCTGACTGGATACTACAAGTGCAGTCGCGATGAGTTGTCTATTATTGAGGTAAACATCGCAATTGATGATGTCACAGTTGGTGGGGATGGTAGTGGAGGAAAATCTATAACAAGACGACATTCAGTTTGTTTCTAGACGTTAATCACATTTGCATACACACCTTAAACTTGTCGTCCTCGATGGCGTGGTGGCCCCAGGCATACGTATGGACGCCATCAGCATGGATGAATCGCTTGTCGTCCAGGGGTGATATGGCCAACTTCCTCTGCTCTACTGTATAGCTGTCATGGAGAGCTGTTCTGAAGACGTGTTGGGTTTTATATAGTAAGCTCCCATTGGTCAGGCTCTCCATGTAGTCACCCATGCTGATGCCGTCCTGGACCACGCATTTTTGGACCCCTTTCGCCCTCTTCACCTGCTCCCCACCAATTCGTAGGCCATACATTTTTGATCGCAAGCCTACAAATTCTTCTACGGCTTTACCGCCAGCCTCATCCTTAAATTTACCTGGTATAGCTTTATTTAGTCGGGTGATGCCGTAAAGATTATCATCGTTATAATTCGATGTGTCTAAATTGTGTGACTTTTGTTTTATATCCTCGTAGACATCGTTCGTTTGAATCTGTAGGATGAGGCTGTCCGTGTCAGTATAACATAAAATTATTTTGTCCTGGTACGTTCTCTTCAATTCATCGTAGTAAAAGTTGTACATTAACAACTTTGACAACTCCAGCACGGCGAAACCAATGTAAATTGGTTTGTTGTAAGTTACTTTCAACTTTCTCATTTGAATAGCAACAAAGTTTTCAGCGAATATACTCACGCTCTTAAAGTTTTGTTTCGCTATTAACGACCGTGCTCCCCGTCTTCGCCCCAGGTCTTCCCAATGGGTTAACAGTTTAACGTCTACCCGTTTGTCGACGTTCTCCATTGTCTTGCCGTATGCGGCGTTGTTCATTAGCTTGAAGAACCTCTTTTCAAACTCATTCGTTGCTTGTTGACGCAGAGAGGTATTCAAATCGATGTATCTTTTTAGCCACGCCGACTGCTTGAATCGCAATATTCTATGGACGCGGATGAGCTCTAGTCCTTTAGATATGGCTTGTTTTAAGTTTCTGTGATGAGCGACGTAGTGGTGTTTATCGCGCAGGTTTGCTATAAATTTTCGATTGTGAAAGTTTGATGTCGGAGGTAGGATGCTTTCAGGAAGGAATGGCAAATTGTTGTGAGCATCGTGTACCTCTTTGGGATATCTCATATCCACCTCCAAAAAGTACCCCGTTTCCTCATCTTCATCTAACTTGTGGATATCTAGACTTTCGATCTCCCCGGCTCATCCATTCGAATTTACCGTAGGGGAGGGGTTGGGACATGGCCCATCCATATAGGTTGTTGGCGTCCAAGTCCATAAGGAACGTGGATAGAACGCTGCTGTCGTAACCGGAGACGTATTTATTATTAGCCTTCGCATAACGCAGACTGACTTCCGACAGACCACCTCGAATGCTTCTTTTAACGAAGTGGTGAATTTCCACGTCTGTCAGAAGCTCCAATTCGACCCCGGTATACTTCAACATAGCGTCCCATGTCAATCCCGGGCTGGTGTAATAATGTGCCGGATCAAGATCGTAGGAGCGCTGCATACTCTTCGGAAATTCTCAAAAATGTCAGTGAGTAGGAGAACGTCTGCCTTCAAATATATATTTGAGTATTCCAGCAAGCTGGCGCAATGGAAAGTATTCCATATGTTTATCGCATGCTCGTATTCCTGATTGGTTATATCTCTCCCCGTCAGACTGTTGCGAAAGCTGTATTGGGGCGGCAATGCTGCTTCACTCAGCGTATCGTAGCTAGTGATATGGTTGTACGGGAATACACCTTTTCTGATAACCAACCTGAACTGTTCGTCGTCCTCAAAATGCGCTCTTATGTGCTCGAACTGATCTTCACCGAGATTTTCCGCCAGCTTTTCGATGGACGAAGGCATAAATCTTAACGGGATACAAACCTCATTTTAATATTTATAGTTCTAGATACACCAACCGTGTATCGATCAACTTCGATCTTCTTCGTGACGCTGATATATTTTTCTTTATTCAGGGGTATGATGTCGATATCTTCACTGTCATCGGCCAGCTGACGTATGAGCAGATGACTGTCATACCCACTTAAATTGTGAAAGAAGATCGGTACCACTTTGCCGATTTTATAGTTTAGGTTGCAGCAGGAATGCGCCGCACCTCGGAATCGACCGATCAAATGACAGTGATCGGCCACTTTGTCATCATTTAGGTCTTTATCGCATATATAGCATTTTGCGGCGTCGGCGTATGCCTTCAACTCGTTATCGGTGAGGCAATTCATGCGCTTGGGGAACTTCATGTGATCTTCACACATTTTTTAATATCCTCGGACAATCGCTGTATGAAGACCTCGGGGCAATCGAGCCCGGCGTAGCTTATAAATTTATTATATTTGTTATCGAAAGAACATACTATGTTGTACGCGAAGCTATACGCCTGATGCAGGTGCGTTTTACTGGTATATGCCGCCTGCGGTTCAGGTTGGCAGGACTGCAGAGGCTTCAACATACATTCGAAGTCGGCGTATACGACGAAAGGTAGTGCCATTTTTCTATCGTAATTCACAAATTTCATGATGTTTTGCGGTACCATCTGACCCATTCTATTTTTTATCCTCTGTTGTTGGCATGACAGTGAGGATCTCATTACATTCGCCTTCGGTATGCCTTCTCAGAGACTCGTTGGTTGTAAAGTAGTTGAGGGAACCGTCACAGAAATATTTTCTATGTTCTATGCGGGACAGCGATGCCGAAACCAACCGCGACAAATCTGTAATCAGCACATAGTGGGGCTTCTGTGCTTCTTCTACCAGCAGCAGATTGACGTGCGTGGCTCGTTTTGTCTTTGTTAGATACAGCGGCCCCACGATTTCACGCGCTTTCGTGTCACCATTGAATTCGAGACCATATACATTTAAAGAGATATCGTTTTGTATCTCGATGCGGGGTATATCTCTTAACTTCGTCGGGAAGTTGATGCCTTCTAGATTCGGGATGGTGGAATAGTGCGGATAACTGGCCGTTCTATTCCTATTTATATTTGCTGGGCGAAGGGCAGCAGTGATAGCCCACGCGATGCAGGCTTCGTCGTTATTTTGTATGTTAACGCATGCCTTTTTATTCACTATTCTTTTCGGGAGTTCTATGTAGGATGATCCTCCTAGCGGTTTATACGTATTGACGTTAACCTCCACATGTGATACTAATCCTAGCGTCCATCCCGAGTCTCTATCCTGAAACTCCTCGGCCTTAGTCTTAATTTTGCTGGCGAGCTCTTCGTAGAGGTCCGCAAGATCGGCTGACGGGGTCACCACGACGTATTTGGTGTTAAAAGATTTTAGTTCAGTCACTTGCTCCTCCCCGCAGTTCTTCGTGTACCAGGCGAATAGTTGTAACTGCAATTTTACTCCCTGGTTCAATTTCATCATATTATCACCCAACAGCCTGCATATTTTCTGCTTAACGTCGAGCAGTAATGTTGGGATGTCTACGTCGACGGCCCCTACGACTTTGTATTTCCTTACGTTAGTCTTCATGCTTGTTTTTAGAATGAAAACTCCTTCTTCCAACATCGTAGCGTTATTCGCTAGATGCGCCTGCGATCGAAGGTGGCCGTTATGCAATGCAACCGTCGGGAAGGTTTGGCCGCAGCATTCAAAAACTTGTTCCGGTTTGTTGTATCACTTACAGATTTATTAGGTATCTGACCTAATGTGGCATTTTCATCAGACCTTGCTTGGGCACTTGGAATTAACTATCTGCTTCACTATTTACAGATTTATAAGGTTCCCCTACTGATTTTGACCGTATGTCAGATACATCAGTTTCATCTGTTTTACTATTTACAGATGTATTGGGTTTCCCTACTGATTTTAACAATGTCAACTGCATCAGTTTCATCTGTTTTACTATTTACAGATTTATTGGGTTTCCCTACTGATTTTGACATTGTCAGATGCATCAGTTTCATTGGACGTATTGTCCCAATGCACTCCACCAAGTTCCACTCTCGGTCTAGATGCTAAATAATTTATTTCATCTACAATTTCATTTCTTACCATATGAAATTTTTCTCAGCTTCCACGTCCCACATAGCCGTTTGGCTCATACCCAACCAGTGTTGATTGAGGGGTTCCTGGAACTACTAAATGAAAAACTAATGCCTTTCTCCACACAATATTCTTTCATTTCATTCGACATCTCTACCATTAGCACAGTATGAATTAACAATTTTCAAATTAAAATGAGCCTCACTTTTTGTAATATAATCTTTAAAAACAGAGAAAACATCTGAATTACAATCACTTAACTGCGTTACACAGTAGTGAGTAAATTCTTCTACAAAAAGTACAAAATAATTTTTATTATTGATTACTTGAAAGAGTGAGTGGACCACAGACATCAGAGTGCGCGTTAAATAATGGTCGTAGTATGTAACATTAGTTTCTCTTAAATTTTTTCCAATGGCAATTATGCTTGTTTGCTATTTATACAAGCTTCACATAAATTGTCATTTGCTATAATATTCCTAATTTGATTTACATCATCGACCATTTGTTTATTCTTCAATTCTAAGATTCTCAGCTTTCTAATGTGCTCCAAACGCTGATGATGGTCATAATTATTATTTGAACTATGGTGCTAACTGGGTGGCTAAACTTTTTCGCTCATAGATATTGTCTAAACTTTGTAGAATTTGTTTAGCTGTATTTTCAAATTTCACAAAACCAAGAAAGGAATACGATAAATATTCAACAATAATGTTTTTCGCTTTTTGGTCCGATTTAATCCACTCTTGCGCTGGCGAATCAGGGACTTCGTCATCTATCACTTTAATTAAACCTAGTTCCGTTAATAAACTACGCATTCTAAGTTTTCACGCACTATATCTATCACCATCGAATGGTTTAATGTTTCTTTTCTCCCCGAATTCTCCATTGTCTGTTAAAACCGACGCACTTCACGAAATAACTACTTCACGCTAATTTACACCACTTATAATAAATTATAAAAAACAGTTAATCAGAGAAACCTGGGCCCATAGCCTATTGGGATATGGCAATAAATAAAAACTAATACTTATTATAAAAGAAAGTTCTTTTATTTAATATTAATGCAACAAAGGAAGACACGACCCTTTATACGAGCGATATATAACCGACTCATGCAAAGTTACTTAATGCATCGATGCCCGAAGACTGCGTGTATTGAACGCTAAGATGGATCTAGCATACATGTTATCCTTAGTTCCAGGTCACTCCTTTTCAACTACGTAATTTACGACGGGCCGATGTGTTTATATATCAATTCATTTTTGTTATGAGTCTGCGACGTTCGACTTGCATTCTTTCGTGTGAATATAATTAGGTATTCCACCACAGTTTTCCAACATTTGCCATTTTAAAGGTTTAGTTTATTACCCGCCGCGATGTAATTAGTTAAAGGGCGGTGGTTGTTTGTAATATCTGCATTTATATAAATAGCAGTATTATATTCTAAGAAATCAGTTATAATTACAATCTCATTGAGCGTTGTCATTATGTCTTTCCATGATTTTAAAGCGAATCTCGATCTGTATGTTGTTCTACGACAGCATAGTAATCATCGAGACTTTAGTCATTTATTCAGTGTTCTAAAGTCAAATAGTAGTGTTGAACTATGTGAAACTTCTGAGGAAGAGCTGAGAAAATGGTGTCGTAAATTTTACCGAGTAGATTGGATCAAATCAGGAAGAAGTGCTTGCAAATTCTTGAAAAAGAATTCCGATTGGCTTAGCTCTGATATACTATGGCCACAGTGTATCAAGGAAAATATAGTACACACAGAAGTAATTCCTGATGTCTTGATAGATGAGGTTGTAGGCTCGTCTTGTCTGGGACCAAATTTATAATCCTGTTTATCTTAAATCTAAACATTAACACATTAAGAAATTGACGAGACGAGGGCTAGCGATAAGACACACATACACAGAATACGCGAGGTTCGGGTAGTCATATATCGATAAATACTTTGTACGGGATAGATATACTTATTATATACATATTTAGTGATTTATATACTTTATTTAATTTTTAACTTTCGTATCATATTTTTGGTTTTATCTCTTATTTAATTTTATTAATTAGTCGTTCTAGTTGATCTGCGGAAAACGTAAGTTGAGTCCCGGAATCCGAAATAAACTGCGTAAATTGAGTCCGATTAACCTATTGTTGAGAATATAAAGTTTTAAATTACGCGCCTTCCGGTCAGACGGACTTCGGGAGGCATCGACAGAACCGAAGATATGTAACAACATGGCGTTGCATAGACACAGGCATTAAACATCAGTAAAGAAAAACAGTGTAGTTTTATTACAATTAAATTCAAACATATAAAAGTGGTCCTTCGAGCCGGATTGGACAGCCCAACAGCGTATTGGTAGGCATCGTTACCGAAAGCAGAGCTATCGAATTATCAACCGCCATTTGATCAACGGCAAGGCGTCGGCAGATCGCAGCCGGTCAAGTAGCGTGGAAAACATTGGCATCAAAATCGTAAGCATTCCTTTCATTTTCCTTATATTCCTCAATTTTGTGAGTATTTGTAAAATATGGCTAAAACAGAACAACAATTAATTAGAAAACGCGGTGTGTTAAAAGCAAAATTAACCTCATTCACTACATTTTTAAAACAATTAGAATCACTAGATGGAATCATAGAAAACACAAAATATTTGGAATTACAAACTAGATTCCATAGAATTGAAAATATAATTTGTGAATTCGATAAATTACAAGAGAATCTCGATATAATTACCAACAATTATGAAGAACACTTAAAAGAAAGGGATATATTTGAGTCACTGTATTATGATTTAATTGCTAGAGCTAAGTCAATACTGCAGAATACATCCAGAACTCAAGATAATGACTCCATAAATCAAAATAATACCAATTTACACTTGGCAGAAGATGGAAGTATTGGTACCTCCAATAGGATTAATAACAATATGAAGCTACCACAAATCCATTTACCCAAATTTAGTGGAAAATACGAAAACTGGCTAGAATTTAGAGATACTTTTCAATCATTAATCCATTGTAATGATAGCTTAGATTCAGTACAAAAATTTCATTATTTAAGGGCAGCATTAGAAGATGGTGCGGCACAAGTCATACGGTCTATTGAATTTTCTGCTCATAATTATACAGTAGCGTGGGGAGTCTTGTGCGAAAGATTCAACAACACAACACTGCTGGTTCACAACCACGTCAAAGCACTCTTTGATATACAGGCCCTAGCAAAAGAATCAGCCCATGACATACGCAATTTAATTGATAACCTAACCAAGCATTTGAGATGATTAAATAATTTAGGAGAACCCACACAGCATTGGGACACTTTAATCATTTTCCGAATCACAAAAAATGGACAAACTCACAAGTAGGGAATGGGAAGACAAGAAAAAAGGAGATTCGATACCAACATTAGAAGATTTGAAGACATTTTTAAAAAATAGAGCAGACTTGTTAGAAACATTGGAAACAAAAAAGACTGATTCACAACCATTTAAGCGTGAAACACATTCAAAGAACAATTATTCATTTGTATCATCAAAACAATCATGTGTTTTTTGTAATGGAGGGCATTATATTTTCAATTGCACTGAGTTTCTCAAAATGGCGATTCCGTCAAGAATTGAGAAAGTCAAGAGAATAAAACTTTGCATAAATTGCTTGAAACCTGGACATATAGCGAAAGATTGCACATCTGGTAAATGCAAGATATGCATGGTTAAGCACAATACATTATTGCATATACCGCGTGATACAAAACCCACACACGAGAACGACCAAGGTGTAGCATTGTTAGCGCAAAACAGTAAATTACAACAGGTATTACTGGCTACAGCACTGGTTCAAATAACAGATAGTAAAGGTTATCCACGCACATGCCGAACGATTTTAGACTCGGGATCACAATCTAACTTTATGACCAGTAGAATGTGTTCGGAATTAGGATTGGAAAAAATACCAATCAAGTCATCAATTGTAGGAATTAATAGAAGCGTTTCAAAGATAACACACAAGTGTACATTCACATTGCAGTCATTGCATAATTCCTATGAAAAAGAGATTACATGTCTTATATTGGATTCTATTGTGGATGATCTACCAGAACTTTCAGTCGATACATCATCATTGGGAATTCCAACTCACTTAAGGCTTGCAGATCCAGGTTTTTGAAAGTCTGGACGAATAGACCGCCTAACTGGAAACGACCTATTTTGGCATTGTTGTGTATTGGATAACATAATCTTGGGAAAGATAAACCAATACTTCAGAAAACAAAATTAGGTTGGATAGTATCAGCAATATGGGTTCAAAATCATCCCAAACTGAAATTCATTGCAATATATCTCGGAACTAGAGTTTACACGAGCAACTAGAGAAATTTTGGATGCTTGACAGTTTTGAAGAAAGGACACCTATGTCCCAGGAAGACTATAAATGCGAAGACATTTTTAACAAATCAGTAGAACACAGTGCAAGTGGGCGATTTATTGTTAAATTACCGTTGAAAGATCCAGTCAGTGCTCTTGGTTATTCAAAACAGATGGCCATGACAAGATTTGCAAGTCTGGAAAATAAATTCAAGTACAACCAGGTACTCATGGAGGATTACGTACAGTTCATGTCAGAATATGAACAATTAGAACATATGTCAGAATGCAACATGGAATCAGAAGAGATCACCTATTTTTTGCCACACCATGGCGTTCATAACCCGAACAGCAACACAACAAAGTTGAGAGTAGTTTTTGATGGTTCGGCAAATACAGATACAGGAATTTCATTAAACGATATAATGTATAGGGGTCCAAACATACAAGAAGATTTAGTATCAATCATATTCAGATTCAGACAATGGAGATTTGTTATATGTGGAGACATAAAGAAGATGTATAGACAAATATTGGTGGCAAATGATCAACGAAGATTACAAACCATCCTATGGAGAAAAAAGAAAGACGAACCTATTAAAGCATTTAGTGTCAACACTGTTACCTATGGAACTAAAGCAGCACCTTATTTGGCAGTTCGGTGTTTGAAACAACTTGCATACGAATATCAAGAGCAGGAACCAGAAGCAGCGCGCACCATTTCATCAGACTTCTGTGTCGACGATCTCATCACGGGTGGAAATACAATAGATGAAACAATCACAAAAGCAAAATCTATATGCAAAATTCTCGCATCTGGTGGTTTTGAACTTCACAAATGGGGTTCGAATGAGTCAAACATATTGAATCAGTTAGAAGCAACATCACAAACCAATCTCTTACATTTTGAAAGCAACGATACAAAAAGAACAGTAGGTTTGTATTGGGGTTGCACACAAGATACATTACAGTTCAGCATACAAGAAATGACAAATCAAAGAGTAACAAAACGTACAATATTGTCTGACATTGCTCACATATATGATCCACTAGGATTATTGAGTCCTAGCATTATTGTTACTAAAATTATTTTACAAAATTTATGGGTAACTAAATTGACATGGGATGAGAACATTCCTGCAGATGTTTATACAAAATGGAGAACCTTTAGAAAAGAGTTACCAAGGTTAAATGAATTGCAGTTACCAAGATATGTTGTTGGTAATGATGCTCTTCGAATTGAATTACATGGATTTGCAGATGCATCACAGAGTGCATATGGCGCTTGTATATACATGAGAACAGAAACTGTAACAGGAAAGTTTGTCACCAACTTATTTTGTGCTAAAACTCGTGTTGCACCATTAAAGCCCACAACAATACCAAGATTAGAGTTATGCAGTGCACTCCTAATGGCACGATTGGTGATGAAGACTCAGAAAACGAGTCAAATTAAATTTGACAAAACATATTTATGGTCAGATTCGTCTATTACATTACATTGGATTCACACACCAGCTAACCTACTTCAACCCTTTGTTGGTAATAGAATAGAACACATACAAGCGATAACTAAGCAAAACGATTGGCATCATGTACGATCACATCACAATCCAGCAGATCTTTTATCCAGGGGAATCTCTCCAAATGAACTATTGAAGTAAGTTTTGGTGGCAAGGACCGTCGTGGCTTGACAAACCATGCAATAAGTGGCCTGAGTCAATAATTCAATTTAGTAACAAACCACCTGAATTAAGAAAACAAACTAGAGTATTGGCCGTACTGCAACACAATTCAGATATATTTCATAGATTTTCAAAACTTGAAAGATTGAACCGAGTTGTTGCGTACTGTTTACATTTTGCCCACAATTGCAGAAAACTACAGAGTAATCGCACAATTGGGCCAATGACATATACAGAAATTTCCAAGGCATCAAGCAGTCTTATAAAATTGTGTCAACAAGAATCTTTTGAAACGGAGTTAAAACTATTAACCAGGCAACAAGAGACTAACAAGAAAAGCAAACTTCATAAATTGAACCCAATATTAGACGAAGAGGGAATCATACGCGTTGGTGGACGATTACAATATTCAAATTTTGAATACGAAAAGAAACATCCTGTTGTTCTACCCAAAATGCACAAATTTACTAGGCTTATCTTGGAAAGTGAGCATGGGAAAATGGGTCATGCAGCACCACAATTATTGCGTGCTTCAGTCAGAGAACATTTTTGGCCGATTGGAGGTAGATCTCTAGCAAGAAGTGTTGTTCATCAATGCATTAGATGTTGTAAAACAAAACCAATCCAAATCAGTCCTATCATGGGAATATTGCCAAAGCAAAGAGTGACACCATCGTTATCATTTACTAGTACAGGAATCGATTACGCTGGGCCCTTTCTGATAAAAGATCGAAATGATCGATTGTGTGTTTTACAACACGAGCTATCCATCTCGAACTCGTTACTGATTTATCAAAGGATGCATTTTTGGCAATATTTTCACGTTTCACAGCCAGAAGGGGTATCCCTTCCCACATTTTCTGACAATGGAAAAAATTTTGTTGCAGCACAAAAGGAATTAAAAGAATTATCAACTTACCTGGAATTACATGAGAATTTCCTAGTCGACAGATTAGCTTCTCAGGAAATTGCATGGCACTTCATCCCAACTTATGCACCACACTTTGGTGGATTATGAGAGGCAGGGGTTAAGGCTACCAAGTATCATTTAAAGAGAATTGTCGGCAATGAAAAATTAACCTTTGAACAATTATATACAGTACTCACATCAATTGAAGCCATTTTAAACTCACGTCCCCTCACCCCTTTATCCTCAGATCCTAACGACTTCCATGCACTAACACCATCACATTTTTTAACTGGCAAACGCTTACTCACAATCACGAATCCAAGCATTTCAAAAATAATACCTTGCAAAATGTCGAAGTGGGAACATATCCAACAACTACGGCAACATTTCTGGAGCAGATGGTCCAAAGAGTATGTGGCAGAACTTCAAATGCGACAGAAATGGGCTACCTCACAAGGGCATCTGGAAAAGAACACAGTAGTCGTAATAAAGGATGACAACGTACCTCCGCTTCAGTGGAAACTCGGACGAATCGTCGAATCGGAGCTTCATCCAGGCGGCGACGGGATTAGTCGGGTGGCTACTATCAAGACCCAAAGTGGAATGATCAAGAGATCCTTCTCTAAAATATGCCCATTACCTGCCCAAGAAACTGAAATCCAAAATTTATTTTATTGTTAATCTACTTACCGTTTATAATACTTACCTTATTGTATGTTATATCACAGTTAGTATAGTGTATCTTACTATATTGTAACTAATCTTGTGAGATTTTGAAAGGCACCCCTTTCAAGACGGGGGGATGTTGAGAATATAAAGTTTTAAATTACGCGCCTTCCGGTCAGACGGACTTCGGGAGGCATCCACAGAACCGAAGATATGTAACAACATGGCGTTGCATAGACACAGGCATTAAACATCAGTAAAAAAACAGTGTAGTTTTATTACAATTAAAATTCAAACAAAAGTAAACATAAATATTCCAACAATTCAAACACCTATACAGACAAAATAGATTATTTGTACTATAAACGGATTATATAAGGTTGTATAGTACAACGCTATCTTTTGATATTAATAAAAAAATATTTAAAAGTGGAAACCAGTTTATTTTCAGATTACTACTATACAACATATGTATATACAAACATAGAGAGTAAGAATTGTTATGGATACATGTGTATTGAAATATTATAACACATACCTATTACTAAATTACGAAATAAACTTGTAATTTTTACTGAAATTAGCTTATGTCTATTGGAAGATATTTAAATGATACTTTTTCACAAACTGATATAAGGTAATTTGTTTGTTACGTAAACTAGTCATTGCTTCTCGCAAGCAGATCTCCTTTTCAATGATACTTCTGGATTTCTTGCTCGACTTGCTTCTAAGCTGCATGTACGTCTCACTTTGTATTTCCTTTAAGACCTCAATAAATGTAAAAATATTAGGGTATGGACTGTTAAAGAGTCTATTAATTTTCATTGGCGTTGGTATTGATATCCATATTTGCTACTGTGGAAAGCATTTCTTTAATGGATTTTGGATGCACATGATTCGATTGCCGGACGTTTTGCAGGTTCCTCTTGATTAACAATATATCCGTACGTGTAAGTGACTCGATATCACTCTCCTTCAGGGCCAAGTGAATCAGTTTGACAGGTCTTGCACAAATATCGTCGATGGCTTTATGCTTTAAGTTATTACTCAGCTTCTGTGGTTGTAGTTGGTTGTCTTCCATTTTTTCATGGTTGTGAGGAGGACTTTCCAAAACTTCTTGATTTATACCCACTTTCAAAAGTAATTTCCACGTACGCTTACAACACGTCCAGCGTTCAATTTCATTCGCCAAAGACTTATGGAAACGAAATTTAAATCCCTGTAGTACTAGAATGCTTCCGCCCTTTTCACCTTTTATAATTTCCATGTCATTCGTCTAATGTCACTAATATATTTGGTCACTGAATTTATAAACTAAAATTTACAAACCTGTAGCCTCTACTACTACTACTACTATACTACTAAATTATACATTGGACATGGTAGCAATATTAACTGTGTAACTACCTGTAATTGCACCCCGTCATTAAAATGCAGGTAGGAGTGATTCAGGTAGCAGGGACTCAATTTACGTAGTTTTCCAAAAAGGTATGGGACGCAACTTACCTAGGTGAAGAGATAATTAAGAAGCTTGGGACTCAATTTATGTCGACCCTTGATCTGAAATTAATAAAAATATATTTTTAAAATATTTTACCTTTTATTTAGCATATCTCAAAAAGGGCATTAATGGTGCACCAAGTGTATTTGGGTGATTTGTGACATATAATGGCAAGATACTACTGTCAAATTTTCAGAACGAAACTTGCCGGGACTCACGAGATATTCATATTTATAAGTTGCTTCCTATTGGGATAGGGCAATAAATAAAAACTAATAATTATTATAAAAGAAAGTTCTTTTATTCAATATCAACGCACAAGAAAGACCGGCCGTTTATTTTATAGATCTACAACCGAATCATGCAAAGTTACTTAATACATCGATACCCGAAGACTGTTTATATTAAACGCTACGATATATCTAGCATACATGTCATCCTTAGTTTCATGTCAGTCCCTTTCAAGTACGTAATTTACGACGGGCCGATGTATTTATATATCAATTCATTTTTGTTTGTATGGCGACGTTCGACTTGCATTTAAGATGGTGAGAATATAATTATTCCACCACAGTTTTCCAACACGCCCCCTCAAAAATGAATCGTACAAAATACATGAATTTCATATACGTACCTACTTGATAAAATTTAACAAATAAACGATATGCCATGTCTTCCTTGTGCTTTCTGGGGATATTACTTATGATCCAACATTTGTTGCACAGGATTAGGAAAACCCAGAGAAACCTAATCAGATCATTTCGCTAATCATATTGTAAACAAAAGATAATACAATAACTTCAGTTCTATTCTAAATTCATTCTGGTTCTGAATCCCAGGAATCTTGCTGCTGGTATGGCTTTGCCAACGAGTATGCCAATTGATTACCTGTGGAAATATATTCAAGTTTAATTACACTCCTTAATCAGAATCAACAAAGCCAATTAGAAAATCGTTATATTCATTTCTTTTCTAAGTTAATTTGATATTGATAGAACCTTTAAGGTATCTTAATACTCTTTCTTAAATATTGCCAAGGTTCTGTATTTTTATTCGAAAATCTACTTAAAATGTTTACTGCTGTACTTAAATCTGGTCACATACGTACTATGATATACATTAAAGATAAAGAACGTCGAATTTCTCATCTGAATTCAGAGCTACATAATTTAATTTATTTTGAAGAGGTTAGTACGCCTCTAGAATTACAGTCAAACATTGAAATTGTTTAAGACGGTTTTTATGTAACCACTTTCCAAAGTTATTATGTCATTAGCCTTTCGAATTTTGATTTCAAGAAAAAGTTTAATATCTTTCAAATCTGTCATTTGAAATTTATCCATTAAACAACTTTTAAGGTTGCTCATTGTTACACTGTTTGCTGTTGCAGTTACAAAGTCATCAACATAAAGCACAATATAAATATTGTTAGATATATCACCTTTATCTAAAATGTAAATACAGCGATCAATAGATGATTTTTCTTTAATCCTCTTTCTTTCAGAGTCTTTTCACATATCTCAAACATACAGCTGGCTGCTTGTTTCAAACTGTATAGAGCTTTATTTAATTTACAAACTTGATAACAATTGCTTTCAATTCCTTCGCGTACTTTCATATAGATTTCCTCTCTTAAAACACCATTAAGAAAAGCAGTTTTTTTATGTCCATATGATATACTAGTAATCTAAATTGATTTAAAAAACAATCATAAATCTAAAAGTTCTTGCTTCTGTAGCAAAAGTTTCATTATAATGTGCCATATATTCTTGGCTAAAGCCACGAGCAACAAGACGAGCTTTATATATTAGGTCAAAGCTTTATTAATTATGAGTGAATTAATCTCATCATTTATAGCTTGCTTCCACTGAACTCTATCATCCCCTACTTTTATTTCCTGAAATAAATGAATTTTACAATTAATAGATTGAGCACACATTATATATTCATCCGGTATATTATCCTCATTGTAAGAAACAAGAGGAACATTTTTAATTCTACCACTCCTTCTAGGCTCCGATTTATGTTGTTTTATATTTTTTATCATATTGAAATAAAGAATCATTGTATATTTGTGTATCTGTTTCACATACAGATTTATTAGGTATCTGACCTAATGTGGCATTTTCATCAGACCTTGCTTGGACACTTGGGATTAACTATCTGTTTCACTATTTACAGATTTATAAGGTTCCCCTTCTGATTTTGACCGTATGTCAGATGCATCAGTTTTATCAGTTTTACTATTTACAGATTTATTGGGTTTACCTATTGATTTTAACAATGTCAACTACATCAGTTCCATCTGTTTTACTATTTACAGATTTATTGGGTTTCCCAACTGACTTTGACATTGTCAGATTCATCAGTTTCATTGGACGTATTGTCCCAATGCACTCCACCAAGTTCCACTCTCGGTCTAGATGCTAAATAATTTATTTCATCTACAATTTCATTTCTTACTATATGAAATATTTTTCAGCTTCCACGTCCCACATAGCCGTTTGGCTCATACCCAACCAGTGTTGATTGAGGGGTTCGTGGAACTATTAGATGAAAAACTAATGCCTTTTTGCACACAATATTCTTTCATTTCATTCGACATCTCTTAAATGAGCCTCCCTTTTTGTAATATAATCTCTAAAAATAGAGAAAAATCTGAATTACAATCACTTAACTGCGTTACACAGTAGTGAGTAAATTCATCTACAAAAAGTACAAAATAATTTTTATTATTGATTACTTGAAGGAGTGATTGGATCACAAACATCAGAGTGCGCGTTAAATAATGGTCGTAGTATGTAACATTACTTTCCTTTAAAGTTTTGACAATGGCAATTATGCTTGTTTGCTATTTATACAAGCTTCACATAAATTGTCATTTGCTATAATATTCCTAATTTGATTTACATCATCGACCATTTGTTTATTCTTCAATTATAAGAATTTCAGCTTTCCAATGTGTCCCAAACGCTGATGATGGTCATAATTATTATTTAAACTATTGTATGCCTAAAAATACTAATTTATTTTCCTTTGATTCACACTAAAATCTATAGCTATTAAAATGTTTAAGGACTTACCACTCATAACTGTTTTACCATTTCTTTTCATTACCTCAACTCCGTTTGATTGAGTTCCATACTCATACCTGTTTGCTGCATTTTCGTTACGGATAGTAAGTTGTGGGAAACTTCTGGACAACAAAAGGCATCTTCAAGCATTCCTTGAATTCCCATGTTACTTGATTGTACGTTGATTGTGCCTGTGTTTTCGCTGGTTTTTGTTTCGTAAGTTCCAGTTTCGATCGGCGAAGAGAGCGGTTGTCCGGCATGTGCGGCGATAAGCAACTTCGTAAATCGAGCCTTATCACAATAAACGCGTCTAACAGTTACTGTGTGGGGGCAGGGTAGTCGAAGGGGAGGAGCAATATAAAGAAGTATGGGTAGAGCATTTCAAAGGCCTGCTTACAGATAGCCAATATAATGAAGAACCATTTGAGGAGGAGGATGATGAAATTGTAGTGCAAGAGCCAACACTGAAAGAAGTGAAAGAAATTATAAAAGCTAGTAGAAATGGAAAAGCACCAGGAAAAGATGGTATAAATAACGAATTATTCAAATGCGGGGGAGGGGGTCTGCAAGAATACATATACGAATTGATACGGAAAGTATGGAATGAAGAAACGATGCCAAAAGAATGGGAATCGGGACAAATAGTGACATTACACAAGAAAGGAGACCAACGAAGTTGCAAAAACTATAGAGGAATCACGCTTTTAAGCACAACATAAAAATCCTATCATCAATAATACAGAGAAGATTAGCAAGTACAATGGAAAACATTACGGGGCAATATCAATATGGTTTCAGAAGCGGAAACTCCACTACGGATTCGGTGCGTAACATAAAACAAATACTGGAAAAGGCATACCAATACAATATGGAATTGGAATTCTTGTTTATAGACTTTCAGCAAGCATTTGACAGTATTAGAAGGAGAGAGCTTATCTCGGCAATGAGAGAACTCAATGTGCCAGCGATACTAAGAAGACTTATAGTAATGACATTAAAAACAACAAAGGTTAGTGTGAAAACATCGAAAGGAGAAACGAACGAATTCGAAACAAATAAGGGTGTTAGGCAGGGTGACTCACTATCTGCGACGTTATTCAATTTAGTATTGGAACATGTGACAAAAAATATAAACAAAGGCACATTGAGAACAAGAGGAAGCCAAATAGTAGCATATGCGGATGACGTAGTGGTCATAACGAAAAGAAGAAAGATAATGGTTAAAATACTGCAAGAAATAATTAAAGAAGGGGAGAAACTGGGTCTGAAAATCAATGAAACAAAAACGAAATTGATGAGAGTTGGAAAAAAGGACAAAGAAAACAAAAAATTTAAAGTAGAAAACCTTACATTTGAATAGGTTGATAAATTCAAATACCTGGATATTATGGTATCAAATGATGGAAGTAGAGAAGCCGAAATAAAAGAAAAAATTATGGCAACAAACAGAGCCTTTTATGCCAACAGGAAATTGTTAAAAAACGTAAAACTCTCTAAAAAAATAAAATAAAAATATACAACACAATTATTATTGTGGCCTTATTAGGCCGGTGCTTATGTATTCAGCGGAAATGATGACAATGACTAAGAGAGATGAAGAAAATCTAAGAATACTCGAGCGGAAAATATTAAGAACCATAATGGGGCCAATTAAACTAACAGACAATGAATTCAGAATAAGAACGAATGAAGAACTACAAGAAGAAATTGGGAGAGAAGATGTGGTAAAGAAAATAAAGTAGCAAAGAATAAAATGGTTGGGGCATGTATGGAGGGCAGGGGAGGAATCCATAATCAGGATGTTGCTGGAATGGAAGCCAGGGGGCAAGATGAGAAGAGGAAGACCGAGGTCCAGATGGCTGGAAGAAGTGTTAGAGGATCTAAGGGGAGCAGGCGTTAACAACTGGCAGAAAGAAACGACGGATAGAAGAATCTGGAAAGAAATAAGCCAGAAGATATGAAAGCATAGGATGGGGACCGATCCACCCCGGAAATTATGGATTTAGAAAGCTTTTAAAGCGGTGAAGCCCCGATGGGGTGTTTCAACCACTGTATATATTAAAATGTTTAAGGACTTGCCACTCATAACTGTTTTACCATTCTTTTTCATTACCTCAACTCCGTTTGATTGAGTTCCATACTCATACCTGTTTGCTGCATTTTCGTTACGGATAGTAAGTTGTGGGAAACTTCTGGACAACAAAAGGCATCTTCAAGCATTCCTTGAATTCCCATGTTACTTGATTGTACGTTGATTGTGCCTGTGTTTTCGCTGGTTTTTGTTTCGTAAGTTCCAGTTTCGATCGGCGAAGAGAGCGGTTGTCCGGCGTGTGCGGCGATAAGTAACTTCATAAATCGAACCTTATCACAATAAACGCGTCTGACAGTTACTGAAAACATCAAACATTAAATATATATATAAAACTGGTGACACAGGGAGGGATTTAGCTTCCGAGAAGTCGATTCGCGCGACGTCCCTGACGCTGTGCTTCTGATATAGATACAAGACTGGAACAAATACACTCAGAATAAAAAGTGATAATAAAAAGAACAAAATAGTAGTAAGGAAAGAGATGCAGGGATCGGACGAAAAGTTGGTGCATTGACGGGAGAATATGGAGAGTGATGACAATACGTCTAAGGATTCCGGTAGAAAGAGGGGAACAGGAAGGGAAGACTCAAGTGAAATATTCAAGAGTAGTAAAAACTAATAAGAACACCGCAAAAAGGGAAAGAAGAGGAAGGCAATCTAGTCGCTATGATGAGAGAAATAATGAGAGATGTAAAGGAGATGAAACAGAACCAGAAAGAATACCAAGAAGAATTGAAGGAGATAAGAAGGGAAAATGAAATATTAAAGGAGGAAAAAGAAGAAATTAAGAGACAAATGAAATCCATGGAGAGGAGAATGAATAGAATGGAAAAAATGAGCAAAAGGAACAACGTTGTAGTATCGGGAATGAAAATATCAACGGAAGACAAATACAATTTGAAAATAGGAATGGAGAATTTTATGAAGAGTAACATGGATGTGGGAATAGAGATAAGGGAGGTGATCAAAATGGGAGAGTCAGTGTATAAAGTGGTTCTAGAGAAGGCAAGAGATAAAGAGGTAGTGACGCTGAATAAAAATAAGTTAAGGCAGCTAAAAGAAAGAGTTTACATAAATAACGAGATGACCCTAGAAGAAATAGATATACAGAAGAAACTGAAGCAGATAGGAGAGAATGAACGTAAAGAAGGAAAAAGAGTTAAGCTAGGTTATCAAAAGATCATAATTGATGGAAGAGATTATAAATGGGGCAGGGAAAGAGCGAGGTTGGAAAGATACGAGAGAGAGCCCCCGAACAGGAATTCAAAAAACTGATAATATTAGGAAAGAAGGAACTGACGACGACAACCATGGCAAAGAAGAAGGATACGATCGAGGGACGTGCAAAGCAGAAGAGGGGTGAGGATGGTAGAAGGGAAGGGCTCGAAAAAGGGAAGAATCTTGGGGAGCAACGCTGGAAAAGGGAAAGCGAAAATACATTCGCACTGGGGGTAACTCGACCCAAGAAGGCAACTCAAAACTTAAACAAAACGCGAGGAGGGGCAAACAAGGGGTTTAATGAAGACGGCAAGAAGAACAAGATAAAAGAAGAAGGAAGGCAGTATAGCACACTGAGAGTGGGTACGTGGAATGTGAGAAGGGTGAATGGGAAGGAGGAGGAGTTAGTGATGGAAATGAGGAAGCATAAGATAGAAATAATGGGAAAAACGGAAACGAAAAAGAAAGGGAGTGGCATGAAGAGAATTCACAAGGGATACTGGATGTTCTGGTCTGGAGTTAAAGAGATAGAAAGAGCAAAAGGCGGGGTTGGATTGGTAATAACGCCAACTAGATTGAAAGACATGATGAAAGAAGAATATATAAATGGGAGATTGTTGAAGGTAGAAATTAGTATATTGGACGAGACTTGGACACTAATAGTGGCATATGGGGTAAGTGAGGACCTTTGTAAAAAGAAAAAGACGAGTTCTTTGAAAGACTCCAGAAAACAATAGACGAGGGGGAGAAAATATTATAGTATTGGGAGACCTCAATGGCAGAGTAGGAAATCTGAATGAAGGAATCGATGATATTATGGGAAAAGAGGGAGAACAAACAATAAATAACAATGGAAGCAGAATAATAGAAATTTGTATTGAAAACAATCTAGTCATAGAAAACTCGAAGTTCAGACACAAGGACATTCACAAGTTCACGCGAGTCGAAGAAAGCAGGAGAGAAAAATCAATTATAGACTATTTCTTAGTAAGCAAACACAAAGAGGAAATGATACAAGATATTAAAGTAACACGCAGTGCAGAAATAGGAAGTGATCACTACTTGGTAAAAATGGATATGAGAGGGAAAGAGAAAAGAGAGGACAAAAGAAGAACGAGGATACAAGAAAAAATTAAGAGTTACAAATTTGAAAGAAAGAAAATATTATGAAAAATACCAACAAATATTAGCTAAAAGATTTGATGACCCGGAAGGAAGCGGCATTGAAGGAAATTGGCATCATTTCAAAAACAGCTTATTGGAAGCAGCAAAGGAGAGCCGTGGAGTTAAAAAATATCAAACAAGACCGGAAAAAGAACAGAGTGGTGGACTACTGAAATAAAACATATTGTAAAAGAGAAGAAAACCAGTTGGAAAAGATATTTTGAAACAAGAAACCTGGACGATTTGGAAGAATATAAGGAGAAACGCAGAAAAGTCAAAAATTAAATTAAGAAAGCGAAAGAGAGGTCTTGGATAAAATTTGGAGAGAAAATGACTAATAATTATAGAGAAAATAAAAAATTATTCTATGGAACACTCAAACAATTAAGACAGAAAAGAGAATATAACATGGTAAACATAAAAGATAAGTATGGTCGTATAATTACAGAGGAAGACCAAATAATGGAAAGATGGCGGCAACACTTCCAAGAGCTGACAGAAACTAATGTCGAGACAAGGGAAAAAGAAGAGGAGACAGAGGAAATACAAAATATAGAGCCAATTCAAGAAGAAGAAATAATGGAGTGCGTAAGGAAACTGAAAATAGGAAAGGCTCCAGGAAGAGACAACATAACACCAGAAATGATCAAATATATGGGAGAAAAAGGGATAAGACAAATAACCAAGCTAATGAATACGATTATACAAGAAGGTAAAATACCGAAGAAGTGGAACTCGGGAATAATATTGCCCATTTATAAGAAGGGGGACAGGAGGGATTGCAATAACTACAGGGGAATTACACTAACAAGCGTCACAGGTAGAATATTAGCGAGTATTATAGAAAAAAGAATAAGAAAAATAACTGA
Source organism: Chrysina gloriosa (assembly GCA_038088585.1). Lineage (NCBI taxonomy): Eukaryota > Metazoa > Arthropoda > Insecta > Coleoptera > Scarabaeidae > Chrysina > Chrysina gloriosa. Next base: position 32,366,910 of record CM076089.1, read on the forward strand.
GGAGGGCATAGAAGACACTCAATGTGGATTTAGAAAAGAAAGAAGTACACAAGATTTAATATTTGTGATAAGACAAGCAAGTGAAAAGATAATTAACAAGAAAAAACAAATACATATATGTTTTATAGACTTAGAAAAAGCTTTCGACCGGATAAGAAGGGAAGACATATGGAATGTCCTAGAAAAGAGAAATATAGACAAACGAACAATAGAGTTAATAAAAGCGATGTATAGGAATAACACAAATATAGTAAGAACCAACAACGAAGAATCTAAAGAGTTTACATCAAAGGTTGGGGTAAAGCAAGGCTGTGTGCTTAGTCCACTGCTGTTTTCTATGTTACTAGATGAGGCCATAAAAAGTGCTAAAAAACAAATGAAACCACTAAAAATGGGTCACTGGATGAAGGAGACTAACTGGTGTGAACTGACGTTTGCGGATGATATGGCAATTCTGGCTGAATCAGAAGAAGCGCTACAAAGGAACCTTGAAATCCTAAATAAGGAAATAAAGGACATAAACATGAAAATAAACATCGAAAAGACCAAATCAATGATAATAGCAGGAGAAAGGAAAAGACATAACATCAAAATCGAAGGGAGGACAATAGAACAGGTGAATAACTACAAATATTTAGGAACAATAATTCAATGGGACGGAAAAATGGAACAAGAAATTAATGAAAGAATGAAAAAGCGGCAAGAATATTTTATATGATGAGAACTACGTTTCTGGGGAAAAAGGAAGTGCCAAAACGGATTAAAACGGAAATTGTGAAAAAGTAATAAGACCAACAATAACATATAGTAGTGAGTCCTGGACAAGGTCAGAAAAGGTAAAATCGCGGGTGAACGCCATGGATATGAGATTCCTAAGACGAATGGAAAACAAGACCAAGAAAGACAAGATAAGATACGAGAATTACTGGCAAAACCTAGGAATAAAACCCATATGGAGAATAGTGGAGGAGAGTCAGCTGAGATGGTTCGGCCATGTGTGTCGTATGAGTGATGATAGACTGACAAAGAGAGTGTATGAGACACGAGTGATAGGAAAGAACAAAAAAGGAAGGCCAAGAAGAAGATGGAATGACGATATCAGGAGAGCAGCGGCAGAGAGGGGAATTGAGTGGGAGGGAATAAAGGATCAGACCGGAGACAGAAAATGATGGAGAGAACTATATGGAAAATAGGAAACTTGGCCCCATCCAAGCCTTACACCGAAAGGTAGATAGGAATATGATTAAGAAGAAGAAGAAGAAGTTTCAGTCATAAATGCAAAACTGGACGTGTTGTTATCGCTTGATGTTGACGGTTCTATCATCTCGACAGTTTGGACGGTTCTCTTTCTATCAGTGTTATTTCTTAATTTGCTTTTGTAAAAATAACACTCCCTTATTATATGGCCTTTTTTTTCACAATGATGACATTTGATGTTAATACTTTTAGATCTGCAAAACCTTTTATTTTGACCTCTTTTATTTTTGAAGAATTTGGAATATTCAAAATTATTCCTTTTAAACGGTGTTCCGTGTTCGTATTCAGCATGGAGTATTTTTGCACTGATGTCATTTATTTTACGCCTTACCTTCACTTCGCGGTCTAAAAGTCTTGTTTTTACAAAAAGCAAGGTCAAATTATCTTCCGATAAGATTTCTATTGCCGTTATAACACCGTCATACGATGTGGGAAGTGTCAACAATAAATGTGCTACTTTATCAGATTCATCTAATTTTGCACCTGCTGCTATTAATTCGGTGATTAAATTTTCAAATGCGGTAAAATGCTTCACAAGCGGTACGTCACCTTGCAGTTTCAAAGTAAGTAATTTCTTTCGAAGGGCTAACTGGGTGGCTAAACTTTTTCGCTCGTAGATATTGTCTAAACTTTGTAGAATTTGTTTAGCTGTATTTTCAAATTTCACAAAACCAAGAAAGGAATCCGATAAATATTCAACAATAATGTTTTTCGCTCTTTGGTCCGATTTAATCCACTCTTGTGCTGGCGAATCAGGGATTTCGTCATCTATCACTTTAATTAAACCTAGTTCCGTTAATAAACTACATATTCTAAGTTTCCACGCACTATATCTATCACCATCGAATGGTCTAATGTTTCTTTTCTCCCTCGAATTCTCCATTGTCTCTTAAAACCGACGCGCTTCACGAAATAACTACTTCACGCTAATTTACGCCACTTATATAATAAATTATAAAAAACAGTTAATCAGAGAAACCTGGGCCCATAACCTATTGGGATAGGGCAACAAATAAAAACTAATAATTACTATAAAAGAAAGTTCTTTTATTCAATATCAACGCACAAGACCGCCCGTTTATGTTAGCGATCTACAACCGACTCATGCAAAGTTACTTAATACATCGATACCCGAAGACTGTTTATATTAAACGCTACGATATATCTAGCATACATGTCATCCTTAGTTCCAGGTCAGTCCCTTTCAAGTACGTAATTTACGACGGGCCGATGTGTTTATATATCAATTCATTTTTGTTTGTATGGCGGCGTTCGACTCGCATTTAAGATGGTGAGAATATAATTATTCCACCACCGTTTTCCAACACTTCCCATATTTAAAAACAGTTTTATTCAATTTACTCCTAAACTAAAAGTCCAGTCTAAAAAGACCTCCTTCCCATATTTTTTACTTTTTCATAGAGGAATCGAACGGCGCTTAAATTTTTGTTAAATTACGACTTTACGATTTTCAGGGTTCTATGTCCGACCTTTTGTATGGGGACGAACCACTGTGCGCCGCGCCGGCGAGATTCCCGTAACATAAGTAGTTGCAACTTAATTATTGTTAAAGAAGGCAAGGTAACTGTTACCCCATGTTTATTGTATGGTCTTATATTTTTAAATTATTACTCACAACATTTAATTAAAAAAGTGACCCTTAGAATTCATATTCCTTTTTGCGTAATAAATTTCAAAACATTTTCCGGCATGCAGAGGAACATTACGGGAAGAACACATACATATATGCGCTAGAACTTCTTTTTCTGCAGCAGTGCAATCATATGCAAAATAACTCTCCTTGTAGCTTTCCGAGTCACTAATTATCGCTCTTCCTTTATTTATGAATCGTCTCACAACGATATCGCTCCCACTATTCAAATCATTTTCACTTTCGCTACCAGAACCACGTCTATTATAACTTGTAAACTCTGCAACAACATGTCTATTTATATAAACATCGAAATGAAGCATCACCGCTAACGAAAAAGTCACGTATACGAGACAGCGGCCGATAACGCTTGGCGATGAGAAGTCACACATACGTAACAGCGGCCGGCGAAGTGTTAACACTGCTTAACCTTCCTATACTCACGCATACGGTCTGTGAGACCGATTTATATAGTATAGTATACGTCTTTCATTTTGACGTGAGTATAGGAAGGTTAACGTACTTTTTGATGTACTATGTATTTTATACGTACCAGAGAACTTTTGTCCTCTCAGAATACTTGGTTTATTCTGCTAATTTTTTGTATATCTACTAACATTGATGTTTATCTCATATTGACTGCTTTAACTCGATTGGTAGTAACAATTGGGGGCGGATCTAATATTTAACAGAAACTTATGTACAAATCTTTACAAGGTATGTGGACACGACCCAGGTAGGGATAATTTATGATAGGGTTCTGACCTACGACTAGCTTATCAACAAGATGACAACAGTGTAAAAATGCCGCGTAGTAGCAGCTACGAAGCTATTGCTATCACAAAAACTATTTGATATGGCCGAAAATATGAATGATTACGTTATTACACAGTTATCGCCGAATTTGAAACGTGCAATTTTAAGTTAGACTATAATAAACTGTAGAAAATAATATAATTGTTTGGTGCCCGACCTTTTCGAATAAAGGTATACCGCCTGAACAACATGGATATTTGTTTTCAGGTATAAAAGACCAACATTTTGCATTACTTGCTCTGGCTTTGAGATGTATATCTGAAATCATCTACAATACCTCATTTTCAACCGAAGACAAGTAGTGATTGAGGGTGTTTGATATTTCAGTAGCAAATTTTTCAACGTCTGCGTAAGAAATCGGATAATAATAAAGTTGCAATATTCGTGAATTTGCTAAATTCAGAAAAGCATCTTTTAAACTTCCTCAGAATATTTCTTACTTCTGTCTCGTAAATATTATAATGTAACCGAGGATTTGCCCTTGCTTTTTCCTTGTAATTCTACTCTAATGCTATTTAAATATGTCACATTTAAAAGGCTAGAAGGCTAGATCACAGCGCCATTTCTAGTTTTTAAGTATATCGTTGCTATCACCTCTTTTTCGAGAAAAGAGATTATTTCGGGTAGTAATTCTTGAAACCTTTCTAAAAACTTTCCACAACTCAACCACCTTACGTCTATATGTAGAAGTAAATTAGTGTGCCAAGCAGACTCGCTAGATTTAAATTATGCTTTAAAGAATCGTCGTTGCAAGCTCTGGGCATGGATGGAATTCACGATTTTCATAGCAATATTCATAGCAACCATTAACCACTTAGTGTTTTTGAACATAGAACTTGTTGATCCATCCATCCCGATTCACGATCTTGAAATTCTTCAGTTTTCCAACTTTAAAACAACAAAGATGCTTGTTACGGTCTCCTGTTTTGGAGAAAGTATCAAACGATTTGTCGCTTGCGTGGGGGTATAAAATAAGAAAACAAGCTTTTCTATTTTTATGCCGGTTTATTTAGACAAATAACATTGACATATTTTACAATGAAAAACATTTCATCAGACAGATCAGTTGACACATTTACAATATAAAAAATAATCATAAAAATACGTATTCCTATGCATATTATTTCAAGGTCAAATTTTTTGAATAAAGAATGTATCGCAACTTATACTTATATTATGTTATATTATGTATAAGAATTGGAGAAATGACACGTTTGTGGCTAAACGTTTCAAAATACGTTTTGTTCAAACCAGTTCAAATATATTTGTCTTTGCGTTTGCTCTTAACGTGTTATATACGATTGTCATAAACGATTCATTTTCTATCCATGTATTTAAAGATCAAACGATCTGTCTATTTTTAAACCGGGGGCGGCCAGTTAGGTGCCGAATAAGCCGGCCTTAATATGTGTAGGGATGGGTTTAGCAAAATACACGAACACCCAAATTTTACAGTTTATTAAACTAATAGTATGAATAGAACATTACAAGGTTAGCATACACACGTCTTCACGTCTTGACGTCTTATTATCTACTCTCCATAATGCAAAGATGACGCGCACGCGCGCATTCAGGAATATTCCTTCCCACAATTCGGCCATCTTGCAATAAATTCGCCCCCGAATTACTCGCTACAATTATAGTTCCCCTTAACCCATGGTTTTATAAATTTCGCGCATGTTGTTGTTCTTACTGGTCCATCACATGTACCTATTTTCGCAACCTCATAGGTGTCGTTTGATTTAACGCGCGTAATTTCATAAGGTCCTAAATACTTCGGTTTCAATTTCAGACCTGGCCCTAACTGGGTTCTTTTGATAGCTACAATGTCATGTATATTGTATTTTCGAGAAGGCCGTCTTCGGAGATTATATGTCTTACGATTCTCTTCCTGACATTGGAGGATTTGCTTCTTCGCCTCATCTCGCAGTTTATTCCTATCCTTTACAAGAGTTATTTCAATTTCCTTATCAATCATGTCTTTTATCCGTAAATCTTCTTTTCCTCCCATTTTGACCCCAGTCAGTAACTCGAATGGTGTAAAACCAGTACTCCTTTGACACGTGGAGTTTATGATTTGCTGAACTTGGTCTACATGGCGATACCATTTTGTTGGGTCTTCAACAACTTTGTCAGCACTGATATTATCACTGAATTTATTCGTTCTACCTGGCCATTAGCTCTAGGTAACCCAGTTGTAACGCAGTGATGCACTATGTTTTCTTCCTTGCAATACCGATCGAATTCGGCTGAAGTGAAAGCCGTGCCCCTGTCGGATATGATGAGAGCTGGGTTTCCAAAATTCTTCTGCTGTATCTGCAGTTTGGCAATGACTTCCGTACTTGTAGTTGATTTCACCGGGTAGAGCCGTACGAATTTACTGAAGCTGTCTACTACTGCCAAGATATGTTTGTAATTCTTGCTCGTTGATTCAAGCGGTCCCAAATGGTCTACGTGGTAAGTATGCAGTGGTACCCCCTCTTTTGGAATGGGATTAAGTAATCCTTCTTGTTTTCCTGCTTTCTTATTCGCCAAAATACATTTTATGCAGTTAGAAATACATCGTTCCACCTTTATACTCAGCTTTGGAATGTAATAATCCTGATTGATCACGTCTTTCGTCTTCTTTTTCCCAAAGTGATTTCTCTCGTGTACCATCTTCACAATATCCATCTGCATATCACTCGGAATTACAAGTAGCTCTTTTCCGTCCTCCAACTTGTATAGCATGTCTTTCTTCAGGAAATAGTTGTCATATCCGTACGTTGTCTTTAATATTTCTTTAATGGCTAGAATTCTTTCGTCACGTTCTTGAGCTTTACGTATTTGGACAGTGATAGTATCTTCTACGCAAATTTGATAAACTGGATATCGGCTAAGGGCATCAACGTGCCGCATAGCTGAACTTACTCTATGAACAATCTCATAATCATAGTCCTCTAAATATAACGCCCATCTGGCTATTCGTGTATTTAATTCTCTTTTTCGCATCGTTTGACTGAATGCCGAACAATCCGTAATTATCCTAAATTTTACGCCCAACAAATATATCCTAAATTTCTTCAATGCCTCAACGATTGCGAGTACTTCTAGCTCGTAGCTTATGTATTTACGCTCAGCGTCTGAAGTCTTTTGCTCATGTAATATATTGGATGAAAGCTATTGTCCTCGTCAGGCTTTTGTAGTAACACAGCTCCATATCCCTCCTGACTAGCATCGCAATGTATCTCGGTTGGTCTTCCCTGCTGATAAATGTTCAGAACCGGTTTACTTGCAAGAATTCTTTTAAGCTCTTCAAATGCAACCTTCTGTTCCTCACCAAATATAAATGCCTTGTTTCCTTTTAATAACTCACTCAGAGGTCTTGCAATTGTAGAGTACTTAGGGATAAATTTGCGAAAGTAGCCAGTTAGACCTAAGAAACTCTGAAGCTGTTTTTGCGTGGTTGGCATCGGGAAACGTAGTACGGCCTTTGTTTTGTCTTCCGACGGATAAATTTGTCCATTTCTAATAATATGCCCCAAGAATTCTACTTCTCTCTTCAAAAAGCAACACTTTTTCCAATTAAAGTGCAAACCATATTCGCTTGAGACTTGAAGGACAGTTTTGAGTCTTTGTAAAGCTTCTCTTTCATCCGCGGCCGGTATAATAAGGTCATCCATGTATGGTAACACTATTCCATCCGTCATCCAGTTTCTAAATATTTGATTTATAAATCGTTGGAATACTGACGGTGAATTACATAAACCAAACGGTACCTTCATAAATTGGTATTGTCCTGAGTGTGTGACAAATGCAGTATACTTTCTGCTAGCTTTCTCTACAGCAACATGGAAGAAACCGTTGCGTAGATCCAGGGTACTGAACACTTTAGAGTTTTGTAACCTGTCAAGCTGGTCTTCTATAAGCGGAAGGGGATATCTATCTTTTATAATCTTTCTATTTATTTTTCGGTAATCTATACAAATTCGTGGTGAGCCATCTTTTTCTTAACAATTACAACTTGACTTGAATAATCGGAAGCACAAGGTTCTATTATTCCTTCCTGTAACCAACGATTAACTTGCTGATCAACTACGTCCCTTTCTACAAATGGTAATCTCCGTGGAGTGTGGTAAATAGGTTCTTCATCTATCGTTGTTATTTTCATTTTTACGTCTGTTGTGCGCGTCTTCTCGGGATAATACGACGATACAAAATCCTGTACTTGCTGGCACTGTTCTTTAGTCGCTGTTTCGCCAACGTCTAAAGGTGCTTCTAAATTTACGTCTATAGCCATTATGTCTAACCCAGCTGAAGCTTCTCGCTTAGACATAATTACGGTGTCTCCATCTATGACCATACGAACACAGGATAATAATTCTTTACCTATGATCATCTCTATTTTCATCACTTCATCTCGAACTACATGAACTTTGGTAGTAAATTCTTCACCGTCTATTCTTAACTTGCACATCATAGAACCCAGCGTGGCAACTTCACTATTCCCAAAACCACGTAGTGCAATGCTTGGATGGTTAAACCTATTTCTTCCAATATTTCTACAGACGCTTTCTCTGACAATATTTATCGCGCTTCCGGTATCTATTAATGCAAAAATTTCTTTATCTTCAATAAACAAGTTCTTTGAGTAAGATGAATGTTCAATCCGATTAACATTTCTTAATGGTCTCTCATTGGATCCTGTAGCGTTTTCTCCTTTATCGCAGTCGAATGATCTATGCCCAAATCTATTGCATTTAAAACATTTACTGCCTTTTGACTTGGAAGGACAATCCATCGACTTATGGCCGGTTAAACCACAATTGTAACATCTGACGTTCTTATTGTCGGCCGCCTTGTTTGCTCCACGACTTGGCAGTTGCGGATTGCGCTGAGGATGCCGCTTGTCTTTCACGTCATGATAAATTCGTAATTTTTGTTTCAAATCCTGTAGGTCTTTGGCACTATACAAAATCATTTTGCTACTAGCATCGTCATTAATGCCGTCCACTATGTATTGGATAAGATCAGTCTCTTCAATACTTCCTCTATTCGCTAGTTCTTTCATCGCCAAGAAATATTCTTGCAACGTTTCGTTTTTACCCATCTTCCTGTTGCCTAACATTCGGTAAAGTTGAGCGTTGGTAATGCGTTCTCCAAATTCATCTAGTAGCGCTTTTTTAAATCTTTCCAATTATTTAGGCCTCTTTCTCCTTCTACGAATAATCTTGCGAGCCCTGTCAGCTGCCCCTTTGCATACAGAAATAGGTATAGATTATCCCAGTCTACCATCTCACCTACTCCTTCAATATCCTCAATCCACTTCTTAATTGAGTAATTATCGCTGCCATCAAATTTTCGAACTGCGTCTTCTACGTCCCGAAAATTAATAGTATTCTTCTTTGCGTCTTTTCTCGAACTCCTACTGCTTTCATTTGTAGCTACGTCTTCGTTGTCTTCCGATTCATTTGCATACGTCTGTTTATCTTCTTCGTCCTCGTCTTTGTTTAATTCCAGAGCAGTACGCAGTTTATCCACGTTAGCTAAGTAATCGCAAATTCGGTGGGTAATTTCGTCATCGTTCCCCGTATATTCAATACATAAAATGTTACAGATGGAAATTAAATCTCCCAGAGCAAGATTTTTTTGATATATGCCAATTTAGCGTTATATTGATCAGAGCCGCTTTTAAACGTATAACCCGAAAATTCTCTAAGCCTTTTCCGATTGCCCCTATCACCCTCCGACTGAAAAACTAGCTTATGAAATGCCCTTATTGTTTCTGCTTTTGCCACGTTCAAGTTTACTAATATAGACGGAATATCTTTCAGCATCATCTTTGCACTATTTTGTTTTATCTTACTTAATAACGTAATGTAGAATACAATAAAGATATTTAAATGACAATATACACAAATGCAAATAAGACAATAAGTACCTACTAACACATTTAAAATAGTTCCACAAAATGAGTGAATTGACCTAGGTCTATATTCGATTTATGCCGACATAAGTTAAAAGAAAACGGAGCATATAATAGCGCACATTCACGAACTCGAACATCTGTTGTTTACTTAAACGCGCCTATTGTACATTTGCTTGGTCCTCGCTGACTAATAACAGGGGTACTCATGCACCGTTCATATAAATGCTTCAAATAAATGTCTAACTACTTACGATCGTCTACTTCTGATATATTATTTCACAATTTTCGATTTCACCGTAGCCTGACTGACTATACCTCTGTTCGCTCCAGTAATAAATCCCGCCAAACTCTTCCGTCATCCACGCTTTTCTAAGATGTCGGTTTTCGCGTCCACTTTTCGTCGTAATTTCACCTGGTTACTTTTTGTCTGCTTCGTGCTCACCTTCTTTATCGTTCTTTTCGTCTTCGTTACCGTCTTTGCCGCCTTTTCGTCTTTGTCGTCTCTGCCGCCTTTTTGTTTTCGTTGCCGTCTTTGTCGTCTTTGGCGCCTTTTCGTCTTCGTTATCGAGTGTTGTCCCGTTATATTTCTGCTTGCATCCCGGTTGAGCCCCCAAAATTTGTAGGGATGGGTTTAGCAAAATACACGAACACCCAAATTTTACAGTTTATTAAACTAATAGTATGAATAGAACATTACAAGGTTAGCATACACACGTCTTCACGTCTTGACGTCTTATTATCTACTCTCCATAATGCAAAGATGACGCGCACGCGCGCATTCAGGAATATTCCTTCCCACATATGTTTGTACAGTGTAAAATTAAGTCTGCCCCTATCGATCACAGATAATCAATAATACCTTCTGCAAGTCAGAAAGCCAGCTTCGGATGTTTTCGGTAAAATAGGTAGACGGTTTCCACAAAAATATACATATCTACCCGATATTTTAGGGTCTACATCTACACCGTTTGAAGTGTTTGTTTATGATTCTCAATTACGTATTTAAATTCTTATTTCTCTTAGCAAGGATAACGTTATACTTTCTGATCTGATCTGATGCGTAAATAAGTATTCGTAAATGCGGTATATTTAATAATCGTAGGATGCACATGGCAATGTATATGTATGTATATTTTATTGATTCAAATATTGGTTGAAAGCATTACCAAAAATATTATAGAGATGAGAATTATTTTTGGAATAAAAATCAAAAAAGAATTATTTACAACAGAACAAAATAATATACAGCCGGCTTTATATGGTATTAATTCGGTTAAAATTTGTTTGATAAAAGGAGTGATAATCTATTAAAAAGGACATTATTAGAAATGGCAAATTTTATGGTTCTTTGCTTATCGTCCACTTGCGCTTATCTACTAATTAAATACTACTTTATCTACTAAATAAATTATTATAGAAAATGATGCTCATTATAAAGTTACATACCTACTTGAGTAAATGAAAACAAAATTTGCAATTGTGACTTTATTTGTAGGAAGGAACAACAAAAACAAAAACAAATAATTAAGTAAAAATTATTGAAACAACAAAAGACACATAAACTCATTCAGTAACATTATTTAATATTTAGTATAGTATCCACGGCTGTCCAGTATGCAGGCACATTCGCAGACAATTACGCATTGAATGCGCTAAGTTAAATAAATTTTCTATTGGGTTTAAGTCCAGCGATCTACTTAGCCAAGGAATTAGTATAACTTCGGGTTTATTGTCGTACCAATTGCTTGCTATTCTAGATGTGTGGATTGGGAAATTTTCTTGCAGTAGATGGATAGGACCTTCTGGGAAGGGTATACCGGGGGAAAGCAGAAATACTACTTCCAAAATATCTCTGTACTCTTCCCCTGTTAGCTGTCCCGTTATACTAACGCTTTCCCCAGGAATGGCATCAGACATCCATCCCAAGAAGCCGCAACTGATTCTCCCACTTCGTCTAGTTTTTTGAATATTCCGGTGTAATGTTTATGCAAAACATTTCCGATGGTTTGCATTGTGCACTGTAAATGTTGCTGCTCTTTTATTGCGGTAGATGGGTTTTTGACGCAGTGTTGCTGTATTCTACCGACATCTTCTTGATTGAGGATTGGTTATTTGCCAGAGATATGTCTTCAAAAATTTAAGCTATTATATCGCGATACCAAGTACAAAGATGGATTTGTACTTGTCTTGGCTATAATAAGAGAGAAACCTATAATTGAGTAACTGAGTCGCAAACCACTTCTATATGAAGGACAATTATTCTTTTTTATATACGAAATAATAACAATTCCATTAGAGTTAAAGCCTAAAGTATTATAAGAAATGATCCTTACTCGATTATTGATATGTATATATTTTTGGAAGCGTTTCAAACTTAATACGTCTGATTGAAGAACACAATTTGTACAAGACAACGATAAATCGCAACAGCATACAGTATGGCTTTGGCGGCATCTATAGCTAAAATGGTTATAATTGTAACCTACAATATTCCGAAGCTACACGAATTGAGAGTCAATTTTTGTTAAAAAACCAAAAAGAAAAATAGAGTACCAGTCCATCACTTTAAACAGATTTTCGTACTAAAATCAGTCTGTATTGAAGAAAATATTTTTATTTCAAGACTATCAAAATGTATATCAGGATTATAAAGTATTAAGTAAATATTTTCGAGTCAATTATTTAGTTTGAAGTTAATAATTTAAGTAAATTTAAGTAATAATTTTTACTTCATTTTTATTTTGTGTGGAGTATGTATCTACTTTTTTTTAATATTGTTTTCATTTACAATTTGCTTTTGCATACAATTTATGATGGCTCTCCGAGTGGTTTATAAGCATTGACTTTGGTCTGGAGGTGTGCCGCAGAGGTTAGTGTCCATCTTGAGTTGTGATCTTAAAATTTCTCGGTTATCGTTTTTAATTTTGCTGGTGAGATCATCATAGGTATTGTCAATCACTGACCGGCATCACAACATATACTTCGAATAGAATGACTTTAATTAGGCCACCTGCTCCTCTGTATTGCCTGCTCATTCCCTAACCGAGTCTTGATAAATTGTTATCCATTAACTTACTAGTTTTATTCCTTGACATTCAACAAAAATGTCGGAATGTCGTCAAATAATGTTGTTACAGAAAGCAAATAGATATAGAAAATGAATGCTCTATTTATACATATGCCAAGTCTTTTCTATATAAGTAGTAATAAATTAGTAAACAATTAAGTAGCGTTTCATTAAATTACCTTTTTATTGACTGACACATTGAATACAGAACTCTGGTTGAAGCCTGTTTGTGACGGCATATGCTCGTATTATTAGACAAGGAATACAGTATTGGGCAATATTAAATAGCTTTTTTTATTGAACGCGATCATCTTTATCATTTACTTCGGTATTGTAAACTAATTGTTTTAGATGGTCCCACAAGAAAACATCTAGGGCAAGGGTTCCCAAACTTTATTAGTCTGCGGCGGACATACAGGTTTAGTACGAGAGCGAATCAAATATTAACCGGACTTTTCTTTTTAACGTACCTTAGGTAAAGTGGGTAACGTGACATCTCGATATAGGTTAGGTGGGGATGTAAAGTGGAGGGGAGTAAATTAGTTCGGCACGCCAGAGCAAATTGACTGTTAGCAGCTTCATGTCCGAGCTCACGTTTGTTGAGCAGCGCATTGTTATTAATTCTTTGTTGCGAGAGGGCGTAAAACCTACCGAAATTTTGTGTCGACTAACTCCACAGTTCGCTGGAAAAGCGGCCCCAAGGACACAAGCCTACGACTGACAAGCATTTTCCGATGGTCGAGAGTAAGTGCAAAATGAGCCCTATGTATGCCGACCACGGACAAGTACCAGTGAGACGAATATTTTTGCGATCCATTAGATGATTGCATGCTGCGTACTACTACCAACAGCTTGATGAAGTGAAACTGGGCTATCGACGAAAAAGGCGGGACATGATTATTCGAAGTGCGATTCTGCTCCATGACAACGCTCGGCCATTGGACAAAGTTTATTGAAAACACTGGAGCATCCGGTCTATAGTCCCGATCTGTTGCCGTATAACTACCCCATGTTTGAGCCACTCAAAGAAGAACTGGGAGGTCGACGACGATGAAGGTATAGAAACATTCGTGCACAATTGGTTACAGACTTCACCAGATTCATGTTTCGATGACGGAATCAAAAAATTTCCTATTCGGTGGGAAAAATGTGTGAATAAAAGAGATTATATACAAAAAAATAATGTGTGCGGTTTACGTATGTGTTTATTGAATACCCAATAATTGTCATATTTCTTTCTTGAAGGTCATCGCGTTTTCGTTCCACCTATTTTTTGATGATTTGGAAATCAGTAGGATTAGGTTCTACAAAATCTTTTTCGGATGTTTTGTATATAATGTTTTATTTTATTCGTACTTATACGTTAAATTAGGATGATTCGGAAGTCATTATGATTAAACCTTGTTTCAGAAATAGAGAGACGAATTTCTGAAGGCACCACTTTTATAGTAAATTCTGATTGTCCGAAAGCAGCACTAAATGACACTGGGCCAATCGTATCGTGTACGTAATTCTGTCAAATGTATTGACATTTGTTTATTACCGCTAGTTATTGTAGTGTTTCTTCTGTTTTCTCTAGCTCTTTCGAAATATAAACATATACCAGTTCTTTTTAGGACTCTACAGTTATCATAGTTAAAAGTAACTTGTATGTAATTTACAGACAATACATAGATATAAAGTTCATATAATTAAAATACTTCTATAGTTGGTCTCTGTTATGGATATAGACCAAGTACAAGTCGTGCTGGGTGTGCTGCTCCTGTGTGCAAAGCCGTGTCATTTACGCAGTGATGAAAAGATACATCTAATATCAAGAAATTTGACATGATAAAACAGATTTCTGAAGTAGTAGGTTACATTCTTGAATATTTATGTTTGAAGGAATTTTGTGAGCAACAGTGTGTCTGGTAGTTAAGTTAATACGACTACAAGAAAAACTACAGATCAAAAAAAAAAATAACCGGCCGGCCTTCTTCATTTCAGACCTTTGACGAATCTGTGAAAATTGTTATTCGTCAAATTTTGCACAATATGTTCAGAGAAAATGGACCACCGACATTGAATAAAATATTGGTGTTAAAAATAATAGCAATTTGTCAATCATGAGTCAAACATTATTGTATCGATTAATGAAAGATATGAATTTCAAGTAAGTAAGTGTTATATATATATAAGCTTCTTTGCGGGTCTTTTAGGGCCAGAGCTTCGTTACATTTCTCCATTGTTTCCTGTCCGTAGCCTTCTTCTTCCAGGCCGCTAATTCCTTATCCTCTAGGTCCTCCAGTACCGCCTCTCGCCATCTTTTCCTCGATCTTCCTCTCTTTTTCTTATATCATGGTGTTTTCCATGCTCTTTTCCTAACGGTTCTTTTTCGTCCATTCTCTCCATGTGACCCAGCCACTGTAATCTCCTTGCTTTAATGATAAAATCTATCTCCGATTTTTTATAGGCCTCATAGACCTCTTCATTAGTTCTTCTTATATAGCCATCTTCGGTCTTTTTCTCTCCTATTATCCTACGAAATATTTTCCTCTCCCATCTCTTTACTATTTCCTTTGTAGATTGATTCAAAACCCATGTCTCGCAACCGTATAATGCCGTCGGTCTTATTACGGTTTTGTATACCCTAAATTTCGTGCTCCTCGACATCTGTTTTGCTCTTAGTAAGTGACTCATGATTCCAGCAATTCTATTGGCGTTACTCAGTCTTGCTTCAATTTCCTTTTCTTCCTCGCACGTGTTCGTTATCCGTGCTCCCAAGTAAACAAACTGATCCACCTCCTCAAAAGTCATCTCTCCCAAATGTGTATATACTTTGAACTCTCCTCCGATTTTACTACCCGCCCCCACTTTCATAACCTTACTTTTCTTCTCGTTTATCTGCAGTCCCATCTGCCATGCCTCCTCTATCAATCTCTGTGTTATTTCTTTGAGTTTCTTCCCGCCTCTGGCTATAACAGCTAGGTCATCTGCGTATCCTATTATTTGGTGACTCTTATATAATATGTCTCCGTCTCTGTTGAGTCTACTGTTCCTTACTGCCTTTTCCAGCACCGTGTTAAAAAACGGTGTTGAAAGTGGGTCTCCTTGTCTAAGGCCTGTTCTTACTATAAAGTCTTCCGATTCTCCTCCTCTTGTTCTTACGTTGCACGTTGTCTTCCTCAATGTCATGATTATTAGCCTTTGCAATTTTGCAGGTATTCCGAGATCATCCATCGCATCTATCACTTTGCTTCTTTTCACCGAATCATATGCCCTCTTAAAATCGAGAAATAGAACGACTGCTGGTATATTATACTCATAACATGTCGTCCATACTTCTTTCATTATAAATAACTGGTCCGTCGTCCCTCTGCCTTTTCTAAAACCTGCCTGGTACTCTCCTATTTGCGGCTCTGCTATTACTTCTAACTTGGTTTTAATTATTGTCGCCAATATCTTGTAAACGACGTCCAACAGGGAAATCCCTCTGTAGTTATTACAATCTGTTTCGTCTAGAGATGGCCCGTATTCGTATGATCCGTATATTTTATTCCAATTGTACTAGAGATTCGAACCGTACAATTCCGCATCGCCGAAATGAGTCGTATCAATCGTCTTATTCGAACTTTCGAACGTTCGGACTCGCATACGCATACGACGAATATACATGTGTTATAGTTATGCATCGCATCACTTAAACGAATCATTCAGTCGTACTTTTTCGTATTTCAAACGTTCGAACTCCCATACTTACATATATCGAGTCCGTACGTCTACGTAATATATATGTACGTGTGGCTGTTACGTATTATACGTGTATATTATGCTGAGGACTAAATAAAATTAACGTTTTTTTATTAGAACAACACTATCTGAAGTTGAAATAATAAACTAGGGTATACTAAAAAATAAAAATATTGTTAAAATATTAAATAAAAAATATTTAAATCTAGCTACTGTGATAAAACTATAACTATAATATAATAAAAATGTAAATTAATAATAATGTATATTAGTTCGTAATATTAAAATTTATGAACACTAATTCAGATACCTTATTGGAACTGAGTCTCGTACGTTTCTCATTTATAATTTGTCCAGTTTTTGAGAATATGCGTTCACAAGGCACTGATGTTGCTACAATACACAACCTTTTCTTGATTATTTCGAATAATTTTGGATAAAGTAATTTTCTTTCCTGCCACCATAACAGAGGATCATCCGTTCTTTTTAAAAGTGGTTCCTGAATATATCTATCGACCTCCAATACTGTAGTTGCACTTTTATTAGCACTAAAGGTTAAATGAGCGTTTTCTCTGTCGTACATGTCCCAAATGGAGGATCCCTCAATAGGATGACTTTCTTCGACTTCTAGCATTCCCTCAGTGGAAGTTGACGCCAATGCTATTGTATCATCAGCGCTATTACAAAGTTCTATTATCGAATCCTTAATTTTTATAAACATTTCATTATTGTCGAATCCTTGCCTTTTGAATCGCGGGTCTAAAAACGTTGCTTGACCAAATAGCATCTCGTTGTCCATATTTGAAAATCTTTTAGATATTTCTTCTATTATTCTGGCCAACATGCGCTCACCATCTTCTGGTATATTACTATCTGGCTCTTTTTGCAAATTTCGGCAATGTCGTGAAAGCAAGTTTGTTAAAACAATTAATTTTGATATTGTAATATTTTTTCGGCACTTATTTCTGTAGTAACCTCAACAAAACTTTTTAAAACTTTACAAGCATACGAAATAGTTTTCCAATCATTACTGTTTAGCTGGTTTAAAGCAGAGTTTATTATTGCAAGAGTTGATACTACTGGATCTCTTAATTTTAAAATTCTTGCAAACATTTCATACGTCGAATTCCATCCAGTTATGACATCTTGTTTTAAAGTTAATTCATCAAAACCCATTTGTTTTTCTATTTCCTTTAATTTATTTGTAGCTTGCGGACTTCTTTTGAAAAATGTTATAATGGTTTTCACCTTTGTATGAAGTAACGTAATTTCCTTGATACCAGGTTGTACAATTAAATTTAATGTGTGTGCGTAGCGAGGTATATGCTCCCATCCACATAAACGAACAGCTTCTTTTATATTTGCTGCATTATCTGTCACGACAGCTACAACTTTATCATAAATATGCCATTCTCTAAGAACTCTCTCTATTTCAGTAGATATATTTTGCGCAGTATGTTTTTCTGTGTAACAAAAACATTCAAGAAGAAAAGATCTCAATTTGCAATTTATGTCAATAAAATGAACTGTTACTGCTAGATAGCTGTCGTTATTGATTGAAGTCCAACCATCAGTAGTAACTGTTACAGCAGAAGCTGTACATAATTGTGCTCTTACTGTCTCTGAAACTGTATTGTATAACTATGGTAGTAAATTCTTTGAAATTGTTTTTCTTGAAGGTAATGTATAGGAAGGGTTAAGTAATTCTAATAAATTTTGAAATTCCTTATTTTCTACAATGCGGAATGGTTGAAAATCTGCTGCAACCATTTTTGTTTTTTTATCTGTAATTGGTCTGTGTAAGTGTTCAGTAATGCGTAACTGTTTTGGTAATGGGATACTTGTACTAGATGTAGAAAGAATACTAGAGCTTGTAGAGGATGCTACTCCAGATTCAGGTTCAGTTATTTTCACCACCGACCCCCTGTACCCGATGAAATATTAGTTGGTGTTGATATACGCATTTTTGATACAATATCTGCATTGGATGTTTTGTACGAATATCACGTAATAGATTTGTTGTTGCACCTCCTTTTATTGAAAGCGATATAGAATAGTAATTACATTTTGCCGCAGTATCTGATGTTTTAATAAAATGGTGCCATATGATGCTTCTCGTTCTTTTCATATTAAATCAATGACCCTACTGCATAAAAGACGTTATATCCTTTGAAAAATAATATATTTATAAACTCACCTGTGTCACAAAAATTTCAAGCTGTTCAAACTTTAAATAAACGAATAGTTAATAAAATTTTACACTGCTTAGTTAATTGATTTATGATAAAAATAAGATATGTTATACGCAAAAGCACTGTCACTAACTAACAGTATCTAGGAACTGATTTGTTTGTCTTGAAGAAAAATTTATCGCCTATTCCCAAGAAATGAAGACACTTTTGTCATGGGATACATACTTAACTGGATTTGTCTGTGGTTGCTGGATTTGTAACGTTGACATAGTTTTTCAAATAATATTATGTTATAATAAAAGGGAATTAAAATTATATTCTCTCGTTATTACTAGTGATATTAACATCTACTCGTAACAATTTTATGTCTATTAAATAAATTAATAAAATTCTATGTAATTGACTTACTATTAATTTGCCTATACACATTTATAGCTATACCTCTAACTCACAGTCCTATTAAAAAATAATTCGACATGGAGCCATCATATGATGCGCTATTGCGCTTGTAAGAGAACGTATGACTCATGTAAATACGAGTCCTTCGATGCGGATCTTTGAATACGGATCTTTTGCGATAGGGACTCGAATCTGTTCGAGTCAGTGAAAAGACTGGAATCGCCCATCTCTAGTTTCGTCTCCACGTTTCAAGATTGGTATTACTGAAGCTTTTTCCCATCCTTCCGGCATCTGCTCTGTCCTCCAAATTTCCATTATCAGTTCATGAATCTTCTGTTTTAATTGCTCGCTGGCATGCTTAGTATTTTCGATTGTTAACCCATTCTGTCCTGGACTCTTATTGTTTTTCATGCACCGTATTATTTCCTCTACTTCTTCCCGCGTTGGTTCCGCTATTCTTTTATCATCCTCTCTCACCTCTTGCTTTCTTTCCCCCTCCGTCTTCTCATTTAATAATTCGCTAAAGTATTCTTTCCACCTTTCATTCGTTTGTTTGTTGTCTCCAATTAAATTTCCCTCCTTATCTTTTATGAACACATTTTGGTTATATCTTTTTTTTGCCCCGTCTTGCTTTTCTGCAAAAGTTTATAATTTCCTTCCTCTTGTAATGTTCTTCAATTTTTGCCACTTTCTGTTCGTTAAGAGCCCTCTTCTTTTGTCTGTTTATCCTTTTCACATTTGCTCTCTGCTTTTTGTACGCTTCCCTATCTTCTGCACTTTCTGTTTGTATTGCTCTAATCCTCAATATATTTCTCTTTCCGGTTTCTATCTTGCACTCTGCGTCCCACCATGAGTGTACCCTATGGCGTCTCTTGAATGGTATGGTTTCTTCTGTAGCGATTTTAATTATATTTTCTATGTGTTTCCATTTTTCGTTTACGTCTTCGTCTTTTTGTATTTTATTTCTTGACATCTCCGTTCTGTTTCCTTAGTGTACTTCTGCTGAATGCTCATTAACTGTAGTTTCTCCATATCAAACTGTTTTATTCTTCCATTCCTTCTAATCTTTCTCTCCGCCTTCCGTATCCCTACCTCAATTCTAACCAGGAAGTGGTCCGAGTTTATATCTGCTCCCCTGCATGATTTTACCTTCCTTATAACTTTGTGGTGTGCTTTCTCTATAATAACATGATCTATCTGGTTTGTATATCTTCCGTTCGGTGCCATCCAAGTCCCTTTGTGTATCTCCTTCCTTTTAAAGTGTGTGCTCATCACCTTCATGTTTTTTTCTTCCGCAAACGCGATTATTCTTTTTCCATTATCATTTGTTACCTCATGTTTACTTTCTGTTCCTACTATATCCCTATATAGGTTCTCTTCCTATTTTTGCGTTCATATCACCCATAATTACTTTAATAATGTGCTTGTTTAGTTTATTGTATTCATTTTCTAGTTCTTCATAAAATTCTTCTTTTATCTCTTCAGACTTTTCTTCTGTATACTTAGTATTGCAATGTTTACTTCTCCTTGTAATTCTATACAACACATTTTGTCTGAAATCGGCTCAAACTTCACAACCTTTTCTTTCAATTCTTTGCCTACTAAAAACCCAACCACATAGGTTCTCGTTTGTCCCCGCTTATAAACAGCACGTATTCTTCTAATTCGGTTATTTCGGTTTCTTTTATATGTGTCTCTTGTATTGCTAGCAGATCCAGTCTATATCTTTTTGCTTCCGCCTCCAGAGTTTTCATCGCCCCTTCTTCGTACAAACACCGGACATTCCATGTTCCCAGCTTCAGACAGCATCCTTTCTTTAATTCTATTTTCTTTGTCAAATTCGTTTCCGTTTTATCTGTTGAGTACTCCCCTTCCTGTTTCGCCTCTTGGTGTGTAGCTGCGTCTAACTTATTCCGTTTACTTTCTATTTGGTGTTTGTTTTGATTTCTTCCTAGGGATGTATTTTCTTTTTTATTGGGTGTGTTCTGATTTCCTTTTTTTCTTTTCTTTAGCGTTATTACTTATATTTCTTTTGCTGTCGTCGTTTTGTATGCTTTTCGTGCACATGTCAGCCGTATCCAGTCCATCGCACCGGTTCGTCTTCAAATATACCTGTTCTTCATTGTTTGTTAGTTTCTTGCTGTAACTTTCTCCAATTTTTCCGTGTAGTTATTCCATCTCCATTCTTCCCCATTTATCACCACGTTATTATAGCCAATTTTAACATGTTTTCCTTTTTCTCTTTCTACCTTCGCCATTATCCTTATTTGTTTTTGTTTCTGGAGTTCCGTTTTGGTCATATCATCGTTTTTGAAGATCCGTTCGTTAATGCCCTTCAGTTTTGCCTTAGTTTTCATTAATTGCTGCTTGTCCAACCCATTTTCTAATTCTATAGTACAGGCCTTTTGTCCTATCTTTGTGACAGTTTTAGATTTAATGTCTATTCTTAGGTGTTGTTTTAAAAGTCCACTTACTTTCTCATTTAGTATTTCCGTGTCTGTTGTGTGCATTTTAAGTCCGTGCATTACTACTTTGTTTCTTTTCTTTTCTTTTTCCATGATGTCCACAGACTTTTTCATTGTCTTTATTTCTTTTTTCATTGTTAAGTTTTCTTCTTTTATCGCTTTATTCTCTTTTTTCAGGTTCTGGTTTTCAATTTGCAATTTCAATATTTCCTCGCTAAATACCTTCTGTTGTTCTTTGATTTCATAAGTTTATCTCTTGATTTCTTTTTGTCCATTGTTCAGGTCCTTTTGGTCCATCTTTATTTCTTGAATGAGTTCCAATATTTTGTCCAACTTGTCTTCATCTCTTTTACAATGCTTTGTAGGTGTTCTTAATGTTTTTTGCTCCTTTCCCAACTTCCTTCCATTTCCCTTTCTACCCTTCTTTTCCTTTGTTGATCGTCCGTGCAGTAGTCGTCGCTGTCCTGCATAATCTATTTTTGTCTAGTACGGTCCTGGTTCTTTCGCAGATATTCGTAGTGTTTTTGTTTTGTGACCGGCTTTTCTTATATTACCGTGAAAGAAAGTCGCCCCGATCGACTCGTCGGAGGCTAGCTTCTATCGGCAATATTTTGTTTTCGCTTATTCGTTAATATCTATTCTATATTTTAATCCTTGCTTACCTTGTCTATGCTCTTATACCACACTTTACACTCGTTATTTATATTTCTGGCTCGAAATGCCTTCAAAAATTTAGGTTAATTTCGGAGCGATTTACCACGATGTGTAACCTATCTATGCCAGGTTGCTAAGAATGTTGCTATATCTTGTAGATACATAAAAAGGAGCAGAAATACTATTTTGACTGAGAGGGATGATATTGTAGAATGGAGGCGGCAGTATATCAGGGATATTTTACAATCCAGATTTCAGAACAGGCCAATTTGTTATTTAGACGAAACTTGGCTGAATGAGGATCAAATGGTGCAAAAAGTACGGGCAGATTCATATATTCATAGCCGTAGACAAGCTTTTGTGGAAGGGCTTACAACCGGACCCAACAATTCTTCTGGGAAAGGGCATCATCTTACATTGTTACATATTGGAAGTTCTGATGGTTTTATGGATCATGGCTTATTATTATTTGAAGGCAAAAAAACATCAGATTACCATGATGAAATAAGTGCTGTAGTTTTCAAAGATTGATCCTTCCAAATGTTTACTTCTATTTACCAGAAGATGCTGTCATTGTCATGGATAATGCGTCTTATCATAGCCGGCAAATTGAAAACCCACTATCTTCATCATAGAAGAAGGCAAATATTCACCAACTGGCTATCATATCATATCATATTATATATCATCTTTATTCTTTATTGATGTTATGTACATTAACAATGCACTTACCAGGTCATACATAGTAAAAAAACAAATGTATACATATACCTAATACACGACAAAGACAAAAATCCACAAACTCATATATATTGTAAGTAAAGCAATACACTATGATGAGGATATAGTTAGAGCTGAACTACTAATCCTAGTTAAAATTCATAAAGATAAATACAATTCATATGTCATTGATGAAATGGCGAAATTGCAAAATAAAACTGTCTTATGATTACTTCTTTACCACTCCGAGCTTAACTCTATTGAACTAGTCTGGGCTCAGATAAAAAAATGAAGTAGCTGCAAAAATAAAACTTTTAAATTGGTAGAAGTTGGGCAACTTTTTCTTGATGCCTTAAAAATGTAACTGCTACTACCTGGCAAAACTGCATAAAACATGTTATTAATAAAAAAGCCCGTATGAAAAATCCGGATGCAATCATTGACGGTGTTTTGGAACCATGTATCATAGCGATTGGGGAGGACAGTGACAGTGACGATTCTGAATCAGTTTGTAAATTTATAATAAATGCATTGCAGTTGTACACAATATAATAAATAAATATGTGAATGTCTACTATCTTTCTATATTGTGATAGAGTATCATTATTATTATTTTGTATGATTCAGAATACTAACAAATTAGGTTCGTTAGTGGGCAGTTAACAAGTAACCGTGCAAAAGCTTACAAAGTAAGCACAATTTGCATATGCCAATAATCCTGTAGGAAATTTTGACTATGTCAATCGCAAAATGCAACTGCAGACTAATTAGTTTCGTCCTCATTAAGACTCGTCAGTACAGTATATCGTTCTGCGAGTGACACAGTAAAATATTCAGGTGATGCATCTACATCTCGCCAAGATGGATATGGTTTATAGAGAGTCCTCTACAGTTTATTTTATTACTCATACATTTTGTTGATCTGAATATCGTTTTAATTTGCAGCGTAAGTTTTATTCCAGATTTTATAGTGTGTAATTTGGGCTTGGGATTCGTTGAGAAATTCGTCTCTCTATTTTTGGAACAAGGTTTATATTTGATTCGCCCTCGTATTTTGCTTGCCCTGCTTGTCAAAATATATGCACAATGATATAAATCAGTCAGAAAAATGAAAACAACTCTTAGAATAAACCTCACAATGTGAAGCACGTATTTATTAAACTTAAATCAAAAGGACAATCAAACTAAAAATGAAAATATAAACGAATATGAAAGAAACGGTGAAAACCTTCAACAACAAGTAAGTTACTGTGGCATGTGAGTTTGCTGACCGCCACACATTTTTTCAAAACGCACTAAATCGGAAGAAGCAAATTTTCTTTGCAAGCTCTTGTCGCAAGAGAGTTCCATTACACTCCGTTCTTCCCGTGAAGTGAATCCTGATGGAGCTTGAGCATGGAAAGGATCTTGGATCCATACAAATTTTTCGACATTTTCTTCCTTTTGCAAAGCAGTCAGTGAGCTCTGAGATATGTTCCTGGAAACAACGACTTTATTACAGGCCGCGTATTAGTGCAATTCAGAGAAACAATGTTTACTGCCATCTTTATTGATTTTTCTTATACATAACTGCAGCTTTTCTAAATGCCGCAACCTTCTCTAAAAGTTTCAAAATGTGCATTTTATTGCTTTGCAGATACAGTTTGAAGGCATTCCGCTTATCAAATATATCGCACAAATACGCTAATTTCAGCAAAAAGTACATGGAGTTTTCACCACCTTTCTCCTGCGAAAAAGTGTATCAGTACTACATGACATGTGCATGAATGAATTCATGCACATATCATTCATGTATGTAGTCAGAGGTAGAATAACTGTCGTTTTGATACCACCTTAATATGCGCACAGGGACTAGTGCTTAACTCTAGTTCAATCCTCCTGAAGAAGTTGCCAAACATAGCAACGAAATATAGAGATTTAATGAACAAATGAGGTTTTATTAACTTACAGACCGATACCCCCTACAGAGTTTTCACTCAACCTTCAACCTTTTCTCATTTATATATATACTGTGTGTCTAGCTAAGTTTGCGACAAATGGAAAACTTTTTTATTCTTGGGTTTATGAAAAAAAGTTATTCTTTATAGAAAGTACTGCTTCATCCAAAACTTGAATTCAAATTGTCAGATTTTAATATTTGTTAGTCATATACGAGATATGACAAAAAGTATGAAATTAGTATAAGAGTAAAGTACCTTTATTTTCAATAATACTTAAAATGTTATAAGGAATAGGCGTTCAGAATTGGAAATTATACAATTTAAATACAGCATTTACACAAAAGAAAGCTGTTAAGGATTTAAAGACATTTTCAATTAGACTCTTAAATTAATAGTTTTTCTATATATTAATATTATTCATTTGTTTTAATTTCAATAGATGTTTTTATTTGTATCAATGTGTTAAAATTAATATTCATTTCTGTTTATGTATGTACTAAGTTTAGAATAGGTTTTATGTTTCAACTTTTGTAAATGCTTATATTATGTTTAAAATCTTATCCAAAGTTTCGTCGCCGCCAAACAATGAACCCCTTCGATAATGCGTACCGAGAATCCTTAACATACAGATAAAAGAAACTTCGTCGATCGGCTCCAGTACGAACGTACAAAGAGTTATTCATCAAGCGTCGACTACATACATGTGGCCCATTACGTAGGCTACGAGTCGAAAAGGACCGACCGGCTACTTGAGTAACGTTCCCTGGAATTGTCGCTTACTTAGGTGAGGCCAGCGCGTTAGAAGAAAGCAATATCAGAAATTTAGCATGAAACCATATCACCCGAATGTCGTCTAGAACTGACCCGCCTCACCGACGACGTTCGTAGCTTTTTCGTAAACTGCTGCTATGCACGAGATGTACAAAAATATTAGGGCCGGCCGTCCCTAGGTTTAAAAGCAGAGACACAGATCATTCGATCTTTGAATACATAGATGCATAGAATATGAAACGTTTAAGACAAACGTATTTTCAAACGTTAAGAACAAGGCAAAGATATTTTTGAACTAATTTGAACAAAACGCATTTTGAAACGTTTAGTCACAAACGTGTGTTAAGTGGGAAACACAAGTACAATTCTTTGTCATTATATCAGAAAATAAATACACAAATGGAATACACGCCAAGTGCGTGATATTGAATATAATATAAGTGAGTTGCGAACATTCTGTAAGAAAAAATTTGACCTTCAAACAATATATACTGTGTGTCTAGCTAAGTTCGCGACAAATGGAAAACTTTTTTATTCTTGGGTTTATGAAAAAAAGTTATTCTTTATAAAAAGTCCTGCTTCAACCAAAACTTAAATTCAAATTGTCAGATTTTAATATTTGTTAGTCATATACGAGATATGACAAAAAATATGAAATTAGTATAAGAGTAAAGTACCTTTATTTTCAATAATACTTAAAATGTTATAAGGGATAGTCGTTCAGAATTGGAAATTATACAATTTAAATACAGCATTTACACAAAAGAAAGCATTGAAAATGTTACACAAATGCTTCAACATATCCGCCTTCTCGTTCCATACATGTAACGGTTCTATCACAAAAATGCCTTAAAACCCTTCTAATTGTTTGTGGAGTTATTTTACAAGAATATTCACCACGAGACGGTAAGACAACTTTTAAGAAAATTTAAGACTTTCGGAAATGTCGAAAACAGATTTAACAACAAACGCCAAAACCATGTTGCTGATAACGAAATGGAACTAGAAGTTATGCTATCAGCAATAGAACAACCGAGGTGTTCGTTGCGGAAAAGAGCATTGTTGATGTCAAACACTATAAGCAAAGATTCGGTAGCTAATATTCTAAAAAAAAACAAATTTCATCCCTACAAGCCTACATTTGTACACACTCTAAGACCAGGTGATAATGACAGACGATTGGAGTTTTGTGCCGACATTCAGGCAATATTAGCAGATAATCCTTTTGTGTCGAGACAAATTTTATTTTCCGATGAAGCAACATTCACATCGAACGGAACTGTATCGAGTCAAAACTGCCGTTGGTGGACAGATGCCAACCCACATTTTACAATAAAAACTCGAAGTCAATATGCGTTCAAGACAAATGTATGGTGCGGAATCTACAAAAGTGATGTAATTGGACCTTTCTTTTTCACCAATCTTTGAATGCCGACCGGTATCTAAATTTTTTGCAAAGTGAAATTAGTAATTTTATCGACAATCTTCCATTGCTGGAACGCCAACATATTTGGTTTCAACAGGATGGTGCACCTTGTCATAGCAGGTTGGACGTAAGGCAATATGTTGAAGATTGTTTTAATGAAAGGGTTATACCCCGCTTTTCCACAATACGTTGGCCACCTCGGTCTCCAGATCTGACCCCACTTGATTTTTTCTTATGGGGTTATTTAAAAGAATATGTTTATATTCAAGCGCCGTTTACGGATGTAGGCCATCTAGAACGTGTTATTAGAGAAGAAATCCGTAAAATAACTCCACAAACAATTAGAAGGGTTTCAAGGCATTTTTGTGATAGAACCGTTACATGTATGGAACGAGAAGGCAGATATATTAAAGCATTTGTGTAACATTTTCAATGCTTTCTTTTGTGTAAATGCTGTATTTAAATTGTATAATTTCCAATTCTGAACGACTATTCCTTATAACATTTTAAGTATTATTGAAAATAAAGGTACTTTACTCTTATACTAATTTCATATTTTTGTCATATCTCGTATATGACTAACAAATATTAAAATCTGACAATTTGAATTTAAGTTTTGGATGAAGCAGGACTTTTGATAAAGAATAACTTTTTTCATAAACCCAAGAATAAAAAAGTTTTTCATTTGTCGCGAACTTAGCTAGACACACAGTATATATAGGAATACGTGTTTTTATAATTATTTTATTGCCTAGTAAGTATGAATATGATCTGTCTAAATGTCTGTCTAAATGTGTTATATGTTATATTTCTATCTAAATGTCTTTTATTGTAAAAATATATGTCAATCTATCTGTTCAAATAAACCGGCATGAAAACAGAAAAGCCTGTTTTCTTATTTTATATCCCCACGCAAACGGGTAACTGTTTGGTGCTCTCTCCAAATCAGGAGACCGTAACAAAAGCATTGAAAATGTTACACAAATGCTTCAACATATTCGCTATCTCGTTCCATACATGTAACGGTTCTATCACAAAAATGCCTTAAAACCCTTCTAATTGTTTGTGGAGTTATTTTACGGATTTCTTCTCTAATAACACGTTCTAGATGGCCTACATCCGTAAACGGCGCTTGAATATAAACATGTTCTTTTAAATAACCCCACAAGAAAAAATCAAGTGGGGTCAGATCTGGAGACCGAGGTGGCCAACGTATTGTGGAAAAGCGGTGTATAACCCTTTCGTTAAAACAATCTTCAACATATTGCCTTACGTCCAACCTGCTATGACAAGGTGCACCATCCTGTTGAAACCAAATATGTTGGCGTTCCAGCAATGGAAGATTGTCGATAAAATTACTAATTTCACTTTGCAAAAAATTTAGATACCGGTCGGCATTCAAAGATTGGTGAAAAAGAAAGGTCCAATTACATCACTTTTGTAGATTCCGCACCATACATTTGTCTTGAACGCATATTGACTTCGAGTTTTTATTGTAAAATGTGGGTTGGCATCTGTCCACCAACGGCAGTTTTGACTCGATACAGTTCCGTTCGATGTGAATGTTGCTTCATCGGAAAATAAAATTTGTCTCGACACAAAAGGATTATCTGCTAATATTGCCTGAATGTCGGCACAAAACTCCAATCGTCTGTCATTATCACCTGGTCTTAGAGTGTGTACAAATGTAGGCTTGTAGGGATGAAATTTGTTTTTTTAGAATTTTAGCTACCGAATCTTTGCTTATAGTGTTTGACATCAACAATGCTCTTTTTCGCAACGAACACCTCGGTTGTTCTATTGCTGATAGCATCACTTCTAGTTCCATTTCGTTATCAGCAACATGGTTTTGGCGTTTGTTGTTAAATCTGTTTTCGACATTTCCGAAAGTCTTAAATTTTCTTAAAAGTTGTCTTACCGTCTCGTGGTGAATATTCTTGTAAAATAACTCCACAAACAATTAGAAGGGTTTTAAGGCATTTTTGTGATAGAACCGTTACATGTATGGAACGAGAAGGCGGATATGTTGAAGCATTTGTGTAACATTTTCAATGCTTTCTTTTGTGTAAATGCTGTATTTAAATTGTATAATTTCCAATTCTGAACGACTATTCCTTATAACATTTTAAGTATTATTGAAAATAAAGGTACTTTACTCTTATACTAATTTCATATTTTTTGTCATATCTCGTATATGACTAACAAATATTAAAATCTGACAATTTGAATTTAAGTTTTGGTTGAAGCAGGACTTTTTATAAAGAATAACTTTTTTTCATAAACCCAAGAATAAAAAAGTTTTCCATTTGTCGCGAACTTAGCTAGACACACAGTATATATGGATATGCAGATGATGGAGGATCTATTCTTCTTCTTCTTCTTCTACTCGTTAATCCTTATGCCTTTCAGCGTCGGATAAGGATCTATTCTAAATACCAAATTGCACCAGCTATTGAATTAAATTTTAGTGTGGAATCATTCAACCATTTTGACATGTTCCATAGACCATGAAATTATCGAAAATATCGAATTAGTATAAATACACGCCTTCTATAATGAGAGTTCAGTATCAATAGAGTTTTGGTGTGTTTCGCGCGTTTAGTGTGTGATGTTCATTGTGCAGTGCTTTAGTGTTGTACAATGTTCGTTGTGTAGTGTTCGTCTTGGATATTAGCCGGATATCGCTAGTGATAGTGAATTATTTTAGTCTCCTTATTCTTATTTATAACAAAAATAGTTACCAAAATTAATATGAAAATAAAGAAATAAACCATCACAACACCGTTTTCTTTCTTTTTCTTCCTATCCTATCAATCCCGTTGTCTATGAATATACACCTATAATTAAGTTCGACGAAACCAGAAGTTACTTTTTAAAAATATTGTTTATTCAAGAAATTTACAAATAATATCTTAATTGTAACTTATAGCTAGTACACAAGCTTACAGCCTAAAGGTACGACGCCGAATGTCTTCGATTCGTCGTTACATTTAGCAGGTCACCTCCGTTTCCCGTGGGAACGGTTGGTTTTTGTTTATCACCCTTCGAATTCCTTAGCTATGTTGTGGAGACGCAGACATAACATAAACATAGACTGTATGGAATTTGACGGGACATAATTCCTCCCTCTTTAAGACAAAACGTCCTCGTTTTGCCGATTTAATTCGATAGTTGGATAATTATCTAATTGAACATTACGGTCGAAATATTTAAATACATTTTTCTTAAACATGTATAAGAATATAAGCATAATAAGAATCACAATTGCTAATATAATGGTGAAAGAAATGCGTATAATGTGTGGCAGGCTGCAAGACAATTTTATCATCGATATTTCGTGCTTCTTCCTCTACGTATTAACATCATGTAAATTGTTTAAATGTAAAGTGAGTGATTTACTCGTTTTATAATGTTTGGCTGTAACTATTTCTAAATGCAATGTAAAATTATTAAAAGTATTGTCGTACGTTTGATCCTCTACAATTATTTTACAATTATTTTCTGATGATAGTGCTACGTTATTTCTGATTTTTAAACGACTTATTTTATTGAGGCATTCCTCTACAATTTCAAGTTCGTTTTTGGATGATACAATAATTTTGTTGTTTTGTAACTGAGTGTATAGTTTATAATCATTATTCACCTTTGCAAAAACACAATTTTCACGAAACTTGAGCGAACACTTATTCGTTGACGGTTTACTGACGCACAACACCTGTTTGTCTATTGTTTGACAATCTTCGTTCGTCCAGAGTTCCTCCTTCGCACCTTGTAGATGAAATTGTGCTGGCGGTATTAACACTACGTCTTGTAAGTTTGGAATTGGGTAAATTTTGGTATACTGGTATGCGGGTACTTTAAGGATGGGTATGTACAAAGTACACGTAATAGTTTCATTTATGGATGCAACCTTAAATTTTGAAAATTCTAAAATTTTGTAGAGATGTACATCGTCCCAATGGAGTAATTCTGTCGGTTTGTATATCAATTGTAGATGTCTGACAATTTCTACGAGTTCTGCGTTAGATATGATTTCTAAGTTGACGATTTCTGAATATGCGAGAGAGACCGTTCTTTCAATAACGTGAAGGACGTCCAATATTGCTGTGCTTATAGCGTTATTATACTGAAGGAACAACTGCGTTTCTATAGTATTGCTAACATTTTGTAATAACGTTAATGTTATATTTATATTGCTTTGTAAGGTTTTAAGATCCTCTGAATACCTTTCGGTTATGTGATTTGCGAATGAACTATACTTGTTTATTTGTTTTATCAGTTTACCTTGATTTGAGAAGAGTGACTCAATATTTTTATAAACTTCGTCTAAATCGCTATTATCGGGGTTTCCCGTTACGAATTTGATTGCGGTACCTAAAGCATTGATTAGCGCCCTTTTTTGCCTTTTATTTTGGAGTTTAGAAAGTTGTCGTTCTATTTGTAAGCAAGTGCGTTTTAAATTATAAATGCCGGGTTGTAACAGGGCATTTTTGTTTTTTAATTCTAAGATTATCGCATTATTTGATAAAACCTTATAACTTAATTCTACGCTACTTATATTGATAAAAAATAAAATTTATGGTAGTGGCTTAGTACCTTTACCATTCCTAATTCCTCAGGGAAGTATCCGTTTGAATTAACCTCCTCCACACGAAGTGCTCGGTTGGAGTTGATTAGCATCATCCTGCAAGTAGAAATGCTTTTTGATTCTTTTTATCTTTCTAGGATGAATATTCGCGGGTCTGTTTTTGTACCGTACCTAATGCCAGTAATTCTGTTTTTATCGACTTGTGTTACATTCACTTTGTCATAATAGGGATCAGATTTCCTAATACGTTGTCTCGCAAAGTATAATACGGGTTCGCCGATTTCAACGGTTTCTTTGTTTTGATTTAGTTTAGCCAAATTTTTATTCCCTTTATTCAGTTGCTTTTGGTATAGCTGCTCATAAAAGGGGAGTAATTCGCGTTTTCTTTTGTCATTGTAATCGTCATATATATGTAGTTATGTCCAGATCTATCTCGTGAGCATTTAAATTTTCGTAAGGTCCGTACAGTAATAGGTAAAGGCGTAACCGGTGACTGAGTGGATGGATTGATTGTACGTGAGTACTGCCGAAATCATCAAATTTTGTGGGATTTCGTTCTTATTCTGAATTTTTCTGTTCTTATTTTTTCTAATAAAGTAGAATGGACTCGTTCTACAGGCGAGTTAGAATTGCTGTTGTGAATTTGTGTGTAGAATTTGTAGTGAAATGTACTTCTATTCTAAAGAGTTTACAAAATTGAACAACAAACGTGGTTTTTGAACTCTTTGTCTTCGTCGCTAACTATTTTTCGCGGGTAACCGTGATGAGAGAAGTAGTGTCGTAATTTATTCAATATCGTTATTCCCGTGCCGTCTTTTATTTGATATGCTTGTGTGTATCTAGAAAATAAGTCTATTAACGTGAGAAATTTGTTCCCTTCAAAAGAAAAGGTGTCTATATGGATTATATCAAATGGTTTCTTCGCTAATAAGGGTCCTGACAATGGTATTTTGTACGGGTGTCGTTCGTATTTACCATCTAAACAGATATCGCATTCGTTTATAATTTTGTTAATTTTCGTTTTCATGTCGGGCCAGTAGTACTTCGTCTTCAAATGGTTTCGAGGTTTCGATGATACCGTTATGGTTACTCGAATGATATTTACTAATAATTTCGGATTGTTCCGCGGGGTTGTCGATATCTTTTGCAAATATATTGCTTATATTAATTTTTATGGTCATTGAAAAGGTGTTGACATACGCTAACAAACTTCGATTCTAACTCTTCGTCCCGAAAATGGGCACAATAGAGATTCTTGGGATCAATTATTTGTTTTAAGACTTCTGTTAAACTTTGGAGTTCATCGCCCTTTCTAACGGTGACAGTTTTATTGTGCTTTGAGAATATTTTCGCGCGTTTTATGTCGTATTGATCGCCTGATTTAATAATTATTCGATTTACGAAATGATTTACGGGTTTATCTGTTATAGGCATTGTGAAGATAGGGTTTTCTATTGACGTGTGTTGAGTATTATCGGATTCATCGTTGTTTAAAATTTCGTCGTATTCATCTAATGTTAATTCTTCATCAATATTAACATTAGGAAGGAGTGACAAAAGGTCTATATCATCTTCCGTAGCGATTTCCTTCGTGTTTATTTCTATGTGCGATAAAGCGTCAGCAACTACATTTTCTTTGCCTTTTTGTATTGTACCTTGTAGTCAAATTCTTCTAGTCGCAATCTCCATTTGACTAAACGAGAGTTTGGATCTTTTAGGGAGAACAGCCAAATTAGAGGTTTGTGATCGGGTTCTATAATGAATTGTCTTCCGAAAACGTACGGTCTAAAGTGTTTGCAGGCTTCTACAATTGACAAAAGTTCGCGTTCTGTGGTGGAATAGTTCTTTTCCTGCGCTATTTAATATTCGTGAATAAAAAGCGATTGGTTTATTGCTTTGTGATACTACGCTACCTATACTGTTACATATTTCACTATAATTGTCATACTAAATATGTATATCCAGGAATATGTAGGAAACAAGTGAGCAGTTGTTTATATAAACAGAAATATATACATGTTTGAAGTTGACGGCTCCTGAGTTTTATTACAAAATACAGTAAATACACAACAGTTTGGCGACGAGGCAAGACGAACTCCGAAATTATCAATACAGACATTGAAGGCAAAAAAAAACAGGTAAATTTCTACGCGTGAAGGATGACTGATGCAACACACGCAATACATACAGTATTTTCAATAGAAACATCTGATGTTTCAAAAAGTTTGACCGCTGGTTAATGCGACTTGAGAGTGCATTTAATATATTTGCAGTACCAGGAGAAAAGAAATCCGCTTATTTATTACATATATGGGAGCTGAAACTTACGATATTGTTTGTGATAGAATCTCTCCAGAAAAACCAAATGAGAAATCGTATGAGGAACTGATAGCGGTGATTAAATCGCATTATAGTCCATAACCACTAGAAATAGCGGAAATATTCAGATTTCTACAACGCAAACAGCAGGAAGGGGAAAGTGGACTGGAATACCTTACAGCACTACAGAGATTAGCTACAACTTGCAAGTTCGGAGACTACCTGAAGAAAGCGCTGCGGAACCAGTTCGTATTTGGTTTGCGAGCTCAAAACATTCAAAGCCGGTTGTTGGAACAGAAGGACCTGACGTTAGAAAGAGCAGTAGATATCGCTGTGGGGATGGAAACTTCAGCAAGAGATGCAGCTCAACTACATCGAGGCAGTAGTGGCAGTACATTAGGAAATGTGAATGTTATTATTTCAAAAGTGCCAAATAAAAGACAATATTCCTCACATAGTATAGGGAAATCTAAAACCAATATAAATTCTAGTAATTTAAAATGTTTTAGGTGTGATTCACAGATACATTTGGCGAATAAATGCGACAAACAGAACCTAACATGTTACAAATGCAAGCGGAAGGGTCATCTGAGTAAGGTATGCATGAAAACTACAGGTAAGGTTGAACAAATTGAAGATATTTGTACAATACAGGCAGAACATTTACAATATAGGCAGAAATTTACATTGTTACTAAAAGTAGAGAATGTCAAGTTACATTTTGAGATAGATTCAGGAGCGGCTGTTACAGTATTAAGTTTTGCTGATTTCAAACAGAATTTTCCCCATTTACAATTACAAGATACGAACATAAAATTGTCTACGTATTGCAGAAGTATACTTAAGGTAATGGGTTTTACTACAGTTACAGTTACGTACAAAAATATAGTGAAAGAATTAAACCTTTATATAGTTGATATCGATAAACCGCCATTAGGTAGAGAATGGTTACGTCAGTTAGGAATACAGTTAGAAAATACTTCAAATATTAAGCAGCTCAACTCGAGATTAGATAACTTGCTAGATAAATATTCAGGAGTATTTAGTAAAGATATGGGAAAAATTACCGGATTACAAGCGAGTTTGAAATTAAAGAAAGATGAGCAACCATTTTTTATTAAGGCTAGAAGAGTGCCACATGCGCTTTTGCCGAAAGTAGAAGCCGAATTACTACGGTTAGAAAGAGAAGGAGTATTGGAAAAAATAAATAGTTCAGAATATGCAAAGCCTATCGTACCAGTTTTAAAGGCCGATGGAAATATACGGATCTGCGGGGATTTCAAATGTACTCTAAACCCAAACTTGGTGGTGGACGAATATCCGTTACCTACAATTGACGAATTATTTTCCTCACTAGCCGGTGGAGATAAATTTACAAAGCTTGATTTGCAACAGGCATATTTGCAAATGGAGGTACTTCCGGAATATAGGAAGTATCTTACTTTGAGTACGCGTAAGGGGTTATATATGAGTACCAGGCTAATATACGGAATTGCTAGCGCGCCAGCGATTTGGCAACGCGAATTCGACAATATCTTGAAAGATATACCTGGTGTATCAGTATTCTTGGATGATATTAAAATCACAGGTCCTGATGATAATACACATTTTAAACGTTTAGAATCGGTACTCGAAAGATTACAAAAATACAATATACGAGTTAATTATGACAAATGCTAATTTTTTACGGATAAAATTGAATACTGTGGGTACGTAATTGACAAGTATGGTATTCATAAAACAAAAGAAAAGATGGAAGCTATTTGTAAAGCAAGAACACCGGCGAACAAACGGAACGGAAGTAAGAACTTTCGTAGGATTGGTAAATTATTACGGTAGATTTTTGGAAAATCCGAATGCTACAATGCGGCCAATTTATCAATTGCTCAAAGATCATATACCGTTTGAATGGAATAGTCAGTGCTAGAAAGCATTTACAAAAATAAAAAAGGAATTCGATCAGACCGAGTTCTGGCACATTTCGATCCAACATTACCCCTTGTCTTAGCAACAGATGCTAGCCCATATGCAGTAGGGGCAGTATTATCGCATATGTATCCTGATGGAACCGAGCGCCCAATACTATTTGCGTCACAAACACTTACAGCAGTTCAACAAAAATACGCCCAAATAGACAAAGAAGCATACGCGATAATATTTGGTGTAAAGAAATTTCATTATTATCTTTTCGGTAGACCATTTACATTACTGGTTGATCACCAGCCTTTAATACAGATCTTTTCACCATCAAAAAGTCTACCTTATCTGACGACAACTAGAATGCAACACTATGCATTATTCTTGCAAAGTTTTACATACAACATCAAATATAAAAATACCAAATTACATACTAATGCCGATGCACTTTCGGGGTTACCCATAGATAAAACTAATGTTTACAATTATGATGTTACGGATAAATTCGATATCTTTCAAATAGAAACTCTGCCAATTACATTACAGGAATTAATTAAAGAAACAAGCAATGATGTACAATTAAAACCTTTATTAGAAGCGTTACGTTGTGGTAAGCAAATTAAGGCGCCAAATAGATTCAATATGCCACAGATAGAATTTAATTTACAAAACAGTTGTATTTTTAGGCAACACATGACTGTATTTACGCAAAAGAGTTCTCGATGAATTGCATGCTGCACATTTTGGAATAGTAAAAATGAAATTACTTGCTAGAGGACATTGCTGGTGGCCCGGAATTTTTTATGACATTGAGAAGTTATGCAAAAACTGTGTTGACTGTAATAAGATTCGGAATAATGCTGATAAAATTCCAGCACATTCGTGGGATCCACCAAAAATGCCATTCGAAAGAGTACATGTTGATTTTGCCGGTCCATTTATGAATTCATCATATTTGATACTAGTGGACGCCTATACACGTTGGCCAGAAATACACAAAGT
The DNA here is from genome assembly GCA_038088585.1 of Chrysina gloriosa. NCBI lineage: Eukaryota > Metazoa > Arthropoda > Insecta > Coleoptera > Scarabaeidae > Chrysina > Chrysina gloriosa. The sequence continues at coordinate 32,403,731 of CM076089.1, forward strand.
TAACAATGTAACTACATAAACTACAATTACTTTATTACGAAACATTTTTGCAACTTATGGAATTCCACAAGTACTTGTTTCCGATAACGCTCCAACATTTGTTTCATACGAATTTAAGCGATTTCTTCGGGAAAACGGCATAACGCATAAATTAAGCGCTCCATACCATCCAGCGACCAATGGCTTAGCCGAACGATACGTTCAGACATTTAAACAATCACTGAGAGCATTAAAAGGCAATGAAACGGATAGGCAGAAACAATTGGCAAAATTTCTAATAAGTTACCGGAAAACACCACATACAATAACTGGTGCAAGTCCATCGTATTTAATGTTTGGCAGGGAAATACGCTCACGCTTAGATTTTTATAAGCCAAGTTCAGTAAATGATGCTAAGAATACAATTATACATACTGAAAAGAAGATACGAAATTTTGAAGAAGGTGAGAGAGTCCAAGTCCGTGATTACATCCATGACCATGAATGGGAGTTTGGACGGATAGAGAGTAAATTAGATAAATTACATTATCTAATTCGACTCGATGACGGAAGATTATGGAAGAGGCATATTGAACAAATGCGAGCGATGGGGGAAAATACACCTATCACCGTGAATAGGAATGATATGGTAATTAACGACAACTTGACAACGCCAAATATACCAGGCATACCTACCGGAAGATTATCACTACCATCAGTAATTGAGAAAGAAAATGTGCCGAAAATAGAAAATACATCTTTACCTGAAGAAGCATCCTGCTCAGATACCTTGCCCAGCTTGCGGAGGTCTAAACGCATAATTAAACCTCCAGATAGATTAAATTTGTAAGTATTTTTTTTTAGCAGAGGGAGAGTTGTTACATATTTCACTATAATTGTCATAAAATGTATATATATATATATATATATTTCGTGACCTTTTATACTTATCTTATATGATAGATCTCTACCACTAATAGGTCAATAAAACATGGCTGGTTTAAACAATAGTTATATTTTCAGAACGTTTACAAACGTTTTCGGAATATCTTCTTCAGTGAAAATATAACTAGATAAATATATAAACAAACATTTGTTTTTATTTGGGAACTATCAACAAAATAACTAATGACTAGGATTTCTTGATATAGAATATAATCTATAATTTAGTTTTTATAATTTATATATATATATATATATATATATATATAAAAGTTGGTTACACATCCTCTATATCAAGAAATCCTAGTCATTAGTTATTTTGTTGATAGTTCCCAAATAAAAAACAAATGTTTGTTTATATATTTATCTAGTTATATTTTCACTGAAGAAGGTATTCCGAAAACGTTTGTAAACGTTCCGAAAATATAACTATCGTTTAAACCAGCCATGTTTTATTGCAATCAACCCTTAATATGACCAAACAAGAAACCACCGGTTTCTCCCCACTTTATCTGTTAACAGGGCAAACCATAGATTCGGTGGACATTCAAACATTAACAGAAAGTATAAAATCAATAACAAATACTGATCGAAATCTGAGTGAGGATCGAAAAATTGCTTACGAGCGCTCATTACGTTTCGGTTCTGAATCGAAAAATCGATTCGATAAAAAGCGAAGAATGACCAAAATTTTTGAAATAGGCGATATAGTTTTTCATCCATCTGGAAATTCACATTTGTCCAAATTAGATCCAAGATATGATGGTCCTTTCGGAATTTTACAGTTGTTACCTAATGACCGCGTAGAGATTAGAAATTTAGCTACTAACCGCAAAAGAATTGTTGCTAAAGCCATGATGCGGATATGGCCAGGTGAATTTGAAGAAAACGCAATTTAATAGTAATAATTATATGTTTTGTTCTTTTACTGTCGTTGTTATATATTGTTTATTTGCTTTGAACCATTAGCCACTATAGGTATTTTGCGTAACACATTTAGAGAATTAGCGAAATGTTTGCTAGATTATGTTGTTCCTATTTTCAATCGTCATAGGATGCCCATGTGAGCTTTAATTGGTAAGAATGTAACAAAAGGACGCCGATTTGTATATGGTTCACCCACTTATAACAAAAGAAAAAAAGAAAGAGAGATTGTTGAAAGACGTGCTCTTTGCGCCAAAGTTACGAATCTTTGGGCGTTGAAATGACGTGCTCTTTAAAATCACAGCTATTGTTGGGTTCATTGTTGAAAGATGTGCCCTTTGCGTGAAGGTTATGCATACTTCAACGCTGAAATGACGTGCTCTTTGCAATGATAGTTTGTTTGATTGGTTGCTGAAAGATCTGCTCTTTGCGTCAGGGTTAAGAGAATCTGGACGTTGAAACGACGTACTCTTTGCAACATGAGATTAAATAGAAATAAAAAAATTTTTCAAAATTCGAGAACGAATTTTAGGTCAGAATTGGCCGTGTGAGCTTCTTGTAATGAAGTGGGATGTGAAGTGTGCAATTCAGACGTTTGTTATTAAAACAGAGACGCCTGGGAAATAATGACGGATGATAGATGTCAATGTGTAAAAAGGAATAAATAGCTGTGTCTTCCGTTTGTGTATGTTTTATTTAAAAAATAGGGAAGTAAACTAATATATATATATAATTTTGTTGATGGAAGTGTACAAAATAGGGATATATAGGAAAATATATATATATCACTGAAATTGTTGCTAATAATAATAAGTGAAAAGTTACCTCTCTGGATCCAAAATCTTCCTTTCTTCTTGAACGGGTTTAGGTGCAGTACGAGAGAGCTTCTTGCTGGAATCATATATGGAGGAATTAGGATGGTCGATACATGATCTTAAATCCCGCGTTATTTTGGACTCCAAAATGCAGTGAATCGAATCATATTTTTATCCTAAAAATATTTAATTAATATTACGTATAACTTCTAAATTAACAATTAAATGGGTGAGTGGAAAAACAGTATAAGACCAAAAAAATAATTTTTAGATAGTTCGCTGACTCAATAATATTCATCAATATATTTATTTTTATTAACTATATCTTCGATTCTATTGTTGTTTCGTAAATTTTGCAATCTAGAATTTTGATGATCTATAAATTTTATTGAAGATACATAACTTTAGAACTATTTGTTTCCTTTAAGGTTATGTATATAAATCAATACGTACATCTCAAAATCTTCGGAAAGTACTACATCTTTGCAACCTCCATAAAGCTCTTTCCACACAAAACATACTTGTCCCTCATTTCGACGATGAAAAACGATGCAAGATGGTGAAAAATGGTGGCAAAATAACGAATAAAAAAGTCAAAAATAACGTACACCGACGCTGATACAACGTCCAGCGCCAACGTATGTATTAATAGCAGTAAGTACGATTGTCTACGATTACAGTCGATTACTAACGAATCGGTTTCATTCTGATAAAGAAGGATATGATCTTTTTAATTATGTAAACAAAGATAACTATAGCGGATAACTTCGTATTTAGTTGGAGATATGTAGTAATATGTGATTTTTAGCGAGTCCAAACGATTGACACGTTTTGCATTGCGGTATTAGTTTATTATTCTTAATTGATTCAGCAGACACATTTGCTTTGTAGATTGTTTTCATCTTAAATATTTTATTTATTTCCTTTGTTTTCAATTTTAGTTTAGACGTGGCATTTTGTGCTTGTAGTCGCTGACTACGTAGACTATTAGTAATATTTACTGGTTTGTATACCACCGCTTTTATACTCATGTTCAGCAGTGTACTAAACACAGTCGCAGAATATTGGTCAACCTGGACTTGGAATTACTGAAGAATCCAAACGTATATCACTAGAAACATTTGATAGAGAATTTGAAAATAGGCTGTTATTGCTATAAACAAAATGGTGCACAATATCAACAGTTGATTAACTAATTTGAATATTTTTTGAATAAAAGTTGATGATTTTATAATTCTTGTTTAGCACTATTTTTCTCTGCTATAACCCCCAAACCTTATCCAAAGGTCAAACTGTGATATATCATGGTATTATCCTATTTAAGTTTTGTATGCTGGGGGTGGATTTTGCTTAAAAGGGTAAGTTTAGTATCGTGATATATTAATCAAAATGGTTCCCCCTTCAAACAGAAATTGAAGTATCTTTGCATTTTTAAATGATTCTATTTGTTTCGGATGCCTGGGACACACTCTATATATATATAAAAATGTATATACATATACATTTATATATACATGTAATATCAATAATCACATTACAGTATGTAGTGTATTGAATTTTGTTTGTTTTTAATTCTGTACCACTGTTTTCCGAAAATGTATTACTATTACAAACATGTTAATTATATTAATATTGCTCTATAGAATACATGCCGAGGTGTAAATTTACACTACACAAAAGAATGCTTCGGCAGCCTATGATCACTTCAATCATATTATGTTATAGTATTTCTTTAAACCTTTATCGAAATAATAACTAATTTATAGATAAATATATACTTATAACGACAATCAATGACAAGTAAAATTTGTTCTCGTATCTTTGTTATTAACTGTCCAAATTTGCTATACAGCCCGTTTTCTACACAAAACCGATAAACCGATTTGTGATAAATAAAAATAAAGTAATTATGAATCTTTTCCGAAAATAAGCCGCGTCATGCTTAAGACTATGTAATATACTTCAATTATGTTCTACAAGAAAGAAGAAATCTGTTATAATTTCCGAGATATTTACAAAAATTTAAAAAACATCCAAATCTTTGGAAGGGACTGTACCCCGAAATCGGGGGATTTTGCAGAAAAAGGAAATGATATTGTTCTTATACGAAGGTACTCTTTCAGTCTGTGTAGTTTTATCGAAATCTGGAAGTACGGGTTGCCAATGTTTCCTTGTTAGCAACATTGTTCAAACCACGGGAATTATTGACAAAACTAATTATTTTAATATTGTTTGTCTTTTAGTCTGGATTGCATATAAGTTACAATGTATACTGTTGGTTTCCTTTTTTCAAGTTTATCATTCTTTAATGCCCGATATTTGCAAATATAGATCCATTAAACGTTTGTTTATATCTTGCAGGGTGTCCTTCGAGTACATGTTGTTGAAGCAAAGGATCTTATGAGGAAGGATATTGGTATGCTAGGAAAAGGGAAATCTGATCCATATGTCATAATTACAGTGGGAGCTCAAGAATTTCGTACAAAGGTTATCCCAAACACGGTAGATCCAAAATGGGACTTTTGGTGCGAGGTAACAAGAGAATAATCATAATAATTGAAAATCAAAATCTATTTAGAATGAACACTTTAAGTGTATTAGACTCTACATGAGCAAACGAGTTGTTTGGAACCAAGAGGTATTACACTACATCAAACTATACAAAAATCCAAAACAAATGAAATCATTTGATAAACCTGTGTGAAGAGCTCTTTTCCTCTATTGTACATATCAAAAGAAAAAGTTTATCTTTTAATTTCAATATTTTGAAATATGTACCTTGATAACTAAATGTACTTTGCGCAACATAAAGAAAACATAATTGTAATTTACGTAATACAAGAAACAATAATAATAGTACATAATGAAATATTTTATTCTGATTGCCAGAATTATTATGATAACATAGGGGGTGTTTTCCAATAATAATTCAATTTTAAAAAGCGTGTATTTATACTTATTCTCAACCTAAAATTCGTCCTCTATCGAGGGTGTTGAAGGAGTTGAATGTACATGTACTAAATCTTAATCAAATAGTTCGTACAATCTTGAATTTGGAATAGGCTCTCCATTTGTATTAATTAATTTTTCGCTTGAGTTGTCGGGTCTGTTAAACTGAAACTGAGCAATATCCTTCTATTTACGAACTCAGTCTGTTGAAAATGGTTATCAGCAAAGAAAAATGTGTTGCAATACGCTTCACAAAACGACTACGCCTTGCCCACGACAACATCGTAGTGGGCAATACCAGGATCCCTTGGAGCCCAATAGTCAAATATCTCCGTGTCACATTGGATCGCACGGTAACCTGGTAACCACACATTCAAACGGTTACAGTCAAATTTGTCGTAGCTAGGAACTCCCACTACATCCTGCAAAAGCCATCATTTACCGCTCGGTGCTGAGGCTGAAAATCATATACGCGGCCATAGTTTGGATTGGGGTTGCCAAGACGTACCTCGCTACGCTTGCCGACTTACAGTAGGTGGCCATAGAATTAGAAACTGTCGCCGATGAATAGATTAGTTTTATTTTTACCTGCTAGAAAAGTGTCGGAAAAGGAGTTTTAATTAATACCTACTTACTAAATGACAACTAATGTCCAAATTACGTTTGTTAAGAGAACATTCATTTATGTCTACGTAATTGCTTAAACTTACTCTCTACTACTAGCTCTACCACAAGATTAATCAATGAATACTACAAATTAACTCTATGGAATGTATTTGAACCGTTAGGAAACCTTTGTCTAGATTTATTTTGTTTTTATTTCAATGAAGGACTGTGGTGTAATTTACTAACACAAATATCACATCAGTAAACTCCTCACCACACAATTGTTTGTAATAAAAGCACGCGTGCTTCGCTAGCATCTTCAACAACCGTAAAAAAAAAGTGACAAGTTTGTCTAAACTTAATTCATAATGAATCATAAGGATACTACAAAAATGTATATTTTTCAAGATTACTCACAGCATAAAACTTCTACAAAAAAGGTTGCCCATGCCTGATTTAGAGTTTGCACTAGCATTTGTTCTTTAATATAACCCCTCAGTGGCTGAGTGGTAAAACTCGCGCTTCACAGTGCGAAGGGCCGGCGTTCGAGACCCGGTAGCGGCAGAGCGTAGCAGTTTAAAATCCTAAAAAGGGATCTGGACCTCTAATAAGCTGCGAAAATGAAGGAAATGCCACTGGGTGGGCCAGGAGCGGTACGGTATATGCGTGTACATATACGGCTCGGTGGCTCCGAACCCTTACACCGAAAGGTAGAAAGGGTAAAAGATTAAGAAGAAGAAGAAGATTTGTTCTTTAAAAGATCTAGCTGTTTTGTGTATGCTTGCAATAATGTTCAGTCGCATGAATCTGCGCGTTAGTATATCGGTCTGTAAGCTTTTCGACAGTAATTCTCAGTGTTTACTTCTACACCCTCTGTCCCAAAAGTAACCGCAATGCGTCTATAAATCAGAAACCAGTGGCGTCATCTCTTGATAGTTGATTGATTATTGTAGTGGGACTCTTCCTTACCAACCTGACAAATTTTCATGACATTTGGTGCATAGTCAGCTGATACATCACGCATCCTGTGAGAGTGTTTTTCGTAAACGGTCAGAAAATGAGTCACGAACAACGAGTCAATATTAAGTTTTGTTTTAAACTTGGAAAAACTGCAACCGAGACGTATGAAATGCTGCAAATTGTTTATGGCGACGATTGTTTGTCGAAGAGGCAAGTGTTCGAGTGGCATCGACGATTTCGTAAAGGCAGAGAAGATGTTAACGATGACGAAAGAGCCGGTCGTCCTTCGACAACTTTGGCCGAGGCAAATGTGGAAAAAGTGCGCGAATTTGTGAAAATTTCGAAGAAATCGTCAGTGAGATTTATGGAAATGGAGCTTGGCATCCCTAAAACAACTATTCAGCGCATTTTGACTGAAACCCTTGGTTTGAAGAAAGTCAATTCGAAGTTTGTTCCGCACAAATTGACCGACGACCAAAAACGCTTCGAATCGAACACTCCAAAGACATTATTGCACGAGCCCGTGCAGATGAAAACTTCTTGAAAACGATTGTGACTGGTGACGAGACGTGGTGCTTTCAATACGAACCAGAAAGCAAACGTCAAAGCGCAGAGTGGAGGTCACCAGAAGAAGGAAATCCGAAAAGAATCACGAATGGAGAAGTCGAAAATCAAGTCAATGCTGATTTCATTCTACGATTCGAAGGGAATTATCCATAAGGAGTTCGTTCCATACGGCTCAACGGTCAATGGTGCATATTACCTCGATGTTATGAGGCGTTTGCTGGGTCGCATTCGTCGTGTTCGGCCCGAATATCGCGAGCCAGGCAGCTGGAGATTACTGCACGATAACGCACCGTGTCATCGAGCAACGATTGTTACCGATTCTTTGGCGAAAAATGAAATATATTCGATACAGCACCCACCGTATTCGCCTGATCTGTCCCCATGCGATTATTTCCTGTTCCCTCGTCTTCATTTGAAGCAGAAAGGAGTTCGTTATGCATTCGTAGACGCCATTCAAAGATCGACGACCGGCATCCTAAAGGCCATCCCAGAGATCGACATGAAAAAGTCGTTTGAAGCACTCGTTGACCGTGCAAATCGATGTATTGTAGCACATGGAGAATATTTCGAATAAATACAATGATTTTTGTGGACATAACATACATAGCGTGCTTTATTTCGAACTATTGCGGTTACTTTTGGGACAGAGGGTGTAATTACAAGCTTCAACCTATTATAACAAAAATTATTTCATTTTCAACAAACACTACTCTTGATAATGTTCCAGCATTTAATTTCGTGTTCCAGAGAACTGGAATCATCAATTTTACTAGTTGGATTTTATGCTTTTTGTTTCCTGTGTGCGAGTGTGGTTTACTACCAAATTTATAATGATGATCCCAAGTTCCTCACCAGTTCTGTCCAAAAAGACGTCACCTTCGATATCATATTGATTCAAGTATTCGCATAGGCGCAAGGCGCGTTTGTTTATGCGTTATTGTGGGTTGGAATCCATTTTGTATAAACTTAATGAAAAACAAGCCTATTGGGGATGATGTCATACGCAGAAGGATGACTATTCTACAGACGATTTACGGTTTCAAGATGGAATGCGCAATAGAGCAGTAGGTAAAACAAGTAAGGAGTTTATCTGCGTCAGAACACGCAAGATAGATTTGTCGTGCTGTATCTGTCCAACTGACAAGCGCTTGAAGACGGCTATTGAAGCATGTCTGAATCTGCAACCCTTATTCTTAAAAATAGCACCCTCTGCCACCCCCAACGATTTTCGGAAAGACTGATTTCGATGAAATTTGGCAATTATGTAGAGCTGAGTGAACTATGTAAAAGCCCGGTTTCTGTTTCAGCCAGTAGCGCCTATGAAAGGGTAAAAGGCACCCCCAAGGATGGGAATATTTTTGTCGATTATTTTGCAATTTTTGAACGAAGAAAATATTCAAAATATAGACATATAGTGCATCAAGAAGGCTATTAAAACATGTTTGAATTAGTAACCCTTATTCTTGAAAATATAACTCTTAGAGTTGGTATATATATAAAAAGCTGGTTTGTCTCTCTGATCTAACAGTCTCTAATGGCTGGATATAGGGTTGTTCTTCGTTGTTTTTGCCAATTACAATTATTGCAAGAAAAATAAATTTACTGACCAACAATGGATTTTAGAAAAAGTTAAAACCCACGCCTTTATACTATCAATGGATATCATAAGAAAAATATTTTACCGCTTTTGTTTTGACGAATAAAGAAAGTCATAGTTGTTTATTATATGCATATAATATGCATATTAATATGTATATCGTATATGTATAAAATATGTTTTTGTATCAATGTGTTTGTATTTTGGATGAAATGGTTATCGCTTTCTATTTTTGAACACCTGATAATGCGTAGGTATAAAAACCCGGTATCATTAATACATAGTCTTCAACTACACTGTAAATTATATCGTGTTTTTGTTATACAGCTTGGTGTACATAAACCCACAAAATTATTACTTATAAATATTGGGAAGAAACCAGAAATCCAAATGTTAAGGAACAAGAAATGCATGATGCTATAAAAGATATAATAGACAGGAGTGGGCAAGCCTGAGCTCCAGACAAATTATGGGTTGGAATTTTGGACGAATATCGTCCAATTTCTGCTGATGTCGTAATGGACGATAAGCCACATTCATGAGGAGACTTAAGAGATGTTATACAAGAAGAATTGGGAAAAACTTGTACCAGTGATAATGTGGGTTGTTCCCTGATATCGAATACAAAAAGAGAGCAGTGAACTTTTGGAGAAGCACAAAACAAGGGTTGATCAAGCTAGCAACAGTTCAACAAAAATTTAGAAAAGTTAAGTCTCTGCAACAACTATATAGATAGGAGCAGTCATTGCAGAAGGATGGCACAAAACGTGAAAAGTTAATGCAAATTTCTCCACATACACTTCAACGGCCTACTGCCAGTTTGGATACAAATCTCATCGTTCACGATATGGACATAAAAACGGGCTAATGGAGAAATCGAAAAAAATGAACTTGAAAATTTTAGAACCTCAAGAAAATGGATACTGCACTTTAAACAAACATATGGGATCGTACCACGGAAAACTACAAAATTTGTTAGCCTTTCATACGGGATGGACAGCAACGTGCTACAAGCTGCGGCAGCCAGTTTTATAGAGACAGTTAAGCCGCATTTAGAAAACTATGGTCCAGAGAATGTATTTAATAGTGATAAGAGCGAATTTAACTTGGAAATACATCCAGGTCGTACACTTGCCTTGCCGGAACGAAGAAACTTGAATGTATTGTTCAGTCAATTTCGGCTACAACCCACAGCTACACAGTACTGCCACTCATATCAGCTGGGGGCATTTTGGCCCCTGGGTAAAGGAGAGCTTATTCTAGGTAATATCTCTTTGCCTTTTATATTTTGTTAACCATTGTAAATGCGAAGGAAGCAATCAATTGATACAAATTCTATATTTTAAGGCATCAAACGTGAAAGTCGAAGCTTTTACTTCAGGAAAACTAACTACGAACCTGTTTACTCATTGGTTTACAACCATATATTTGCAAAATACTGGGGCACGAAGTATTATGTTATTAGATTCCTGGACCGGACATTACCCAGCTTCTCTGAAAACATATGTACCTACTCGGAAAGAAGTCTAAATACTTACTATCCCTAAAGAAAACGAGAGCCCTTAGATGTGTAAATGTGTTTGTTAGAAAATTTTCAGATCTACTGATCCTCGAAAATTATGACGTGTATTTGCACCAACACAATTACATGATTAAAATGCAATCCCTAATTCACAGTCAACTGTCTGCACCGAAGTTCCAGAATTTATTTGCGTATACTTGGTACAAAAGTGGATATCTGCATACTCGACCGGAGTGTTTCGAACATCCAGTGCAATTTGCCTTCACTGCTGACGATGCTGCCTTTTCCCCTGTGTGCTCCATATGCGGAAAACATGCCTTTATTAGGTCAATATTATATTTATGTTTCCAACATTTTTACGAAGACTATCATTTTCATCAAGAATGACACAAAATACGTATATACCATGTGTACACCATATAATTATACTTTGTGATTTAATACTTCTATAGGAACAAATATTCTTCCTGCTGTAACTTTAGAAACTTATTATGATTCCTATTCTTTGTATTTGATTTGTCATCTTATTTTGTTAACTTCTTATAATATTAACGGGTGTCCCAAAATTAACGCAAGATTTGAATTTGTCACCATTTGTGCTGTAAAGTGTTGGCAACCTAAAAAGACAATTCGACAGCTGACAATTTGGGGTTAGTAAAGTGGAGCGTTACACGCTATAACAACGTGTCTTCATTATTGAACAATATTTCAAAAATAATGAAAGCTTGGCGGCCGCAGTTCGAAAATTTCATACAAAATGTGGTCAGAATAGTGTTTTAAATTCGTCAACTGTGAAGAGATTAAGTGAAAAATTCAGGGATACCGGATCCGTTGGAGACGTCAAACACACTGATTGTCCAAAAACAAGCAGTTCAAATGTCAATATCGAAGCAGTGCGTGAAAGTCTCGGTGACAATCCAGGAACCTCAATTCGGCGTCGTGGATAAGAATTGCAAATTTCAAGAAGCTCTCTACAGCGTATACTCACTAAAGATATGTGTCTCCATGCTTACAAAATCAACACAACAACTGAAGTTCGTTGAATGGATTATTGAACAGCAACAAATGGATGCTGATTTTTCGAGCAAAATCATCCTAAGCGATGAAGTACATTTTCACCTTGATGGCTTTGTTAATCGCCAAAATTACCGCTTTTGGGGTTCTCAGAACCCACATGTGATTGTCGAAAAACAAATGCATCCACAACGTGTCACTGTTTGGTGTTGATTTTGGGCTAGAGGCATAATTGGACCATAGCTTTTTGAAAACGAGGCTGGTCAAGCAGTGACTGTTACTGGTGCTTGATATCGCGACATGATAACACAGTTCTTTCTGCCGCGAAATTGGATGATGTTGATGTGGCCAATATGTGGTTTCAACAAGACAGTGCCACATGCCATACAGCCCGTGA
>CM076089.1:32416502-32573175 GCA_038088585.1 Chrysina gloriosa
AGGGTAAAAGATTAAGAAGAAGAAGAAGATTTGTTCTTTAAAAGATCTAGCTGTTTTGTGTATGCTTGCAATAATGTTCAGTCGCATGAATCTGCGCGTTAGTATATCGGTCTGTAAGCTTTTTCGACAGTAATTCTCAGTGTTTACTTCTACACCCTCTGTCCCAAAAGTAACCGCAATGCGTCTATAAATCAGAAACCAGTGGCGTCATCTCTTGATAGTTGATTGATTATTGTAGTGGGACTCTTCCTTACCAACCTGACAAATTTTCATGACATTTGGTGCATAGTCAGCTGATACATCACGCATCCTGTGAGAGTGTTTTTCGTAAACGGTCAGAAAATGAGTCTGAACAACGAGTCAATATTAAGTTTTGTTTTAAACTTGGAAAAACTGCAACCGAGACGTATGAAATGCTGCAAATTGTTTATGGCGACGATTGTTTGTCGAAGAGGCAAGTGTTCGAGTGGCATCGACGATTTCGTAAAGGCAGAGAAGATGTTAACGATGACGAAAGAGCCGGTCGTCCTTCGACAACTTTGGCCGAGGCAAATGTGGAAAAAGTGCGCGAATTTGTGAAAATTTCGAAGAAATCGTCAGTGAGATTTATGGAAATGGAGCTTGGCATCCCTAAAACAACTATTCAGCGCATTTTGACTGAAACCCTTGGTTTGAAGAAAGTCAATTCGAAGTTTGTTCCGCACAAATTGACCGACGACCAAAAAACGCTTCGAATCGAACACTCCAAAGACATTATTGCACGAGCCCGTGCAGATGAAAACTTCTTGAAAACGATTGTGACTGGTGACGAGACGTGGTGCTTTCAATACGAACCAGAAAGCAAACGTCAAAGCGCAGAGTGGAGGTCACCAGAAGAAGGAAATCCGAAAAAGAATCACGAATGGAGAAGTCGAAAATCAAGTCAATGCTGATTTCATTCTACGATTCGAAGGGAATTATCCATAAGGAGTTCGTTCCATACGGCTCAACGGTCAATGGTGCATATTACCTCGATGTTATGAGGCGTTTGCTGGGTCGCATTCGTCGTGTTCGGCCCGAATATCGCGAGCCAGGCAGCTGGAGATTACTGCACGATAACGCACCGTGTCATCGAGCAACGATTGTTACCGATTCTTTGGCGAAAAATGAAATATATTCGATACAGCACCCACCGTATTCGCCTGATCTGTCCCCATGCGATTATTTCCTGTTCCCTCGTCTTCATTTGAAGCAGAAAGGAGTTCGTTATGCATTCGTAGACGCCATTCAAAGATCGACGACCGGCATCCTAAAGGCCATCCCAGAGATCGACATGAAAAAGTCGTTTGAAGCACTCGTTGACCGATGCAAATCGATGTATTGTAGCACATGGAGAATATTTCGAATAAATACAATGATTTTTGTGGACATAACATACATAGCGTGCTTTATTTCGAACTATTGCGGTTACTTTTGGGACAGAGGGTGTAATTACAAGCTTCAACCTATTATAACAAAAATTATTTCATTTTCAACAAACACTACTCTTGATAATGTTCCAGCATTTAATTTCGTGTTCCAGAGAACTGGAATCATCAATTTTACTAGTTGGATTTTATGCTTTTTATTTCCTGTGTGCGAGTGTGGTTTACTACCAAATTTATAATGATGATCCCAAGTTCCTCACCAGTTCTGTCCAAAAAGACGTCACCTTCGATATCATATTGATTCAAGTATTCGCATAGGCGCAAGGCGCGTTTGTTTATGCGTTATTGTGGGTTGGAATCCATTTTGTATAAACTTAATGAAAAACAAGCCTATTGGGGATGATGTCATACGCAGAAGGATGACTATTCTACAGACGATTTACGGTTTCAAGATGGAATGCGCAATAGAGCAGTAGGTAAAACAAGTAAGGAGTTTATCTGCGTCAGAACACGCAAGATAGATTTGTCGTGCTGTATCTGTCCAACTGACAAGCGCTTGAAGACGGCTATTGAAGCATGTCTGAATCTGCAACCCTTATTCTTAAAAATAGCACCCTCTGCCACCCCCCAACGATTTTCGGAAAGACTGATTTCGATGAAATTTGGCAATTATGTAGAGCTGAGTGAACTATGTAAAAGCCCGGTTTCTGTTTCAGCCAGTAGCGCCTATGAAAGGGTAAAAGGCACCCCCAAGGATGGGAATATTTTTGTCGATTAATTTGCAATTTTTGAACGAAGAAAATATTCAAAATATAGACATATAGTGCATCAAGAAGGCTATTAAAACATGTTTGAATTAGTAACCCTTATTCTTGAAAATATAACTCTTAGAGTTGGTATATATATAAAAAGCTGGTTTGTCTCTCTGATCTAACAGTCTCTAATGGCTGGATATAGGGTTGTTCTTCGTTGTTTTTGCCAATTACAATTATTGCAAGAAAAATAAATTTACTGACCAACAATGGATTTTAGAAAAAGTTAAAACCCACGCCTTTATACTATCAATGGATATCATAAGAAAAATATTTTACCGCTTTTGTTTTGACGAATAAAGAAAGTCATAGTTGTTTATTATATGCATATAATATGCATATTAATATGTATATCGTATATGTATAAAATATGTTTTTGTATCAATGTGTTTGTATTTTGGATGAAATGGTTATCGCTTTCTATTTTTGAACACCTGATAATGCGTAGGTATAAAAACCCGGTATCATTAATACATAGTCTTCAACTACACTGTAAATTATATCGTGTTTTTGTTATACAGCTTGGTGTACATAAACCCACAAAATTATTACTTATAAATATTGGGAAGAAACCAGAAATCCAAATGTTAAGGAACAAGAAATGCATGATGCTATAAAAGATATAATAGACAGGAGTGGGCAAGCCTGAGCTCCAGACAAATTATGGGTTGGAATTTTGGACGAATATCGTCCAATTTCTGCTGATGTCGTAATGGACGATAAGCCACATTCATGAGGAGACTTAAGAGATGTTATACAAGAAGAATTGGGAAAAACTTGTACCAGTGATAATGTGGGTTGTTCCCTGATATCGAATACAAAAAGAGAGCAGTGAACTTTTGGAGAAGCACAAAACAAGGGTTGATCAAGCTAGCAACAGTTCAACAAAAATTTAGAAAAGTTAAGTCTCTGCAACAACTATATAGATAGGAGCAGTCATTGCAGAAGGATGGCACAAAACGTGAAAAGTTAATGCAAATTTCTCCACATACACTTCAACGGCCTACTGCCAGTTTGGATACAAATCTCATCGTTCACGATATGGACATAAAAACGGGCTAATGGAGAAATCGAAAAAAATGAACTTGAAAATTTTAGAACCTCAAGAAAATGGATACTGCACTTTAAACAAACATATGGGATCGTACCACGGAAAACTACAAAATTTGTTAGCCTTTCATACGGGATGGACAGCAACGTGCTACAAGCTGCGGCAGCCAGTTTTATAGAGACAGTTAAGCCGCATTTAGAAAACTATGGTCCAGAGAATGTATTTAATAGTGATAAGAGCGGATTTAACTTGGAAATACATCCAGGTCGTACACTTGCCTTGCCGGAACGAAGAAACTTGAATGTATTGTTCAGTCAATTTCGGCTACAACCCACAGCTACACAGTACTGCCACTCATATCAGCTGGGGGCATTTTGGCCCCTGGGTAAAGGAGAGCTTATTCTAGGTAATATCTCTTTGCCTTTTATATTTTGTTAACCATTGTAAATGCGAAGGAAGCAATCAATTGATACAAATTCTATATTTTAAGGCATCAAACGTGAAAGTCGAAGCTTTTACTTCAGGAAAACTAACTACGAACCTGTTTACTCATTGGTTTACAACCATATATTTGCAAAATACTGGGGCACGAAGTATTATGTTATTAGATTCCTGGACCGGACATTACCCAGCTTCTCTGAAAACATATGTACCTACTCGGAAAGAAGTCTAAATACTTACTATCCCTAAAGAAAACGAGAGCCCTTAGATGTGTAAATGTGTTTGTTAGAAAATTTTCAGATCTACTGATCCTCGAAAATTATGACGTGTATTTGCACCAACACAATTACATGATTAAAATGCAATCCCTAATTCACAGTCAACTGTCTGCACCGAAGTTCCAGAATTTATTTGCGTATACTTGGTACAAAAGTGGATATCTGCATACTCGACCGGAGTGTTTCGAACATCCAGTGCAATTTGCCTTCACTGCTGACGATGCTGCCTTTTCCCCTGTGTGCTCCATATGCGGAAAACATGCCTTTATTAGGTCAATATTATATTTATGTTTCCAACATTTTTACGAAGACTATCATTTTCATCAAGAATGACACAAAATACGTATATACCATGTGTACACCATATAATTATACTTTGTGATTTAATACTTCTATAGGAACAAATATTCTTCCTGCTGTAACTTTAGAAACTTATTATGATTCCTATTCTTTGTATTTGATTTGTCATCTTATTTTGTTAACTTCTTATAATATTAACGGGTGTCCCAAAATTAACGCAAGATTTGAATTTGTCACCATTTGTGCTGTAAAGTGTTGGCAACCTAAAAAGACAATTCGACAGCTGACAATTTGGGGTTAGTAAAGTGGAGCGTTACACGCTATAACAACGTGTCTTCATTATTGAACAATATTTCAAAAATAATGAAAGCTTGGCGGCCGCAGTTCGAAAATTTCATACAAAATGTGGTCAGAATAGTGTTTTAAATTCGTCAACTGTGAAGAGATTAAGTGAAAAATTCAGGGATACCGGATCCGTTGGAGACGTCAAACACACTGATTGTCCAAAAACAAGCAGTTCAAATGTCAATATCGAAGCAGTGCGTGAAAGTCTCGGTGACAATCCAGGAACCTCAATTCGGCGTCGTGGATAAGAATTGCAAATTTCAAGAAGCTCTCTACAGCGTATACTCACTAAAGATATGTGTCTCCATGCTTACAAAATCAACACAACAACTGAAGTTCGTTGAATGGATTATTGAACAGCAACAAATGGATGCTGATTTTTCGAGCAAAATCATCCTAAGCGATGAAGTACATTTTCACCTTGATGGCTTTGTTAATCGCCAAAATTACCGCTTTTGGGGTTCTCAGAACCCACATGTGATTGTCGAAAAACAAATGCATCCACAACGTGTCACTGTTTGGTGTTGATTTTGGGCTAGAGGCATAATTGGACCATAGCTTTTTGAAAACGAGGCTGGTCAAGCAGTGACTGTTACTGGTGCTTGATATCGCGACATGATAACACAGTTCTTTCTGCCGAAATTGGATGATGTTGATGTGGCCAATATGTGGTTTCAACAAGACAGTGCCACATGCCATACAGCCCGTGAAACAATTCAATTACTGCATGAGACATTTCCAGAGATCAGAATTGGCCTCCTAGATCGTTTGATTTAACACCATTAGATTTCTTTTTATGGGGTTATTTGAAAACACAGGTCCATGGCAAGAAGCCCACAACCACCCGTGCATTAAAGGAGGAGATTCAACGCTGCATCAACGAAATTCAGCCACATTTATGCAAAGTGGTCAAGGAAAATTTCAACAAACGAGTGCGTATGTGCATGCAAAGCCGTAATAAACATCGTATAATAGTGATGTTTATTATATTACTCATATAATAAACTGCAGCTGCTGAGACAAAGTACAGCAGTTATGAGCTAGAAATGCTAGCGATAATGTAGGCGTTGAAAAAATTTCGAACATACATACTTGGAATTAAGTTTAAAATACTTACAGACTGTTCTGCTCTCCAAAAAACCATGACGAAAAAGGATTTATCAACCAGAGTAGCCAGATGGGCACTCTTATTAGAAGAGTATAACTATGAATTAGAACATCGATCGGGTGTGACGATGAGACATGCCGATGCATTAAGTCGCAATCCTTAAGCTTCAATGCTTATGAGCCGTCACTTGCTATAATTCAGAAAGAACAAGACGCCGATGATGACATAAAAACGATAAGAGAACTTCAGTCTTATGAAGACTAAGAATCTAGTATACAAATTTGTGAGGGGACGGGAGGCCTTAGTTATATCGAAATCATTGCAGACCGAAGTAATACGGCAAGCTCACATTATGGCATAAAAGCTACAGAAGAAAACCTCAGGCAAAACTAGTTCATCCCAAAAGTGACAAAGAAGATCGAACGATTAACTGCAAGTTGTGTGTCGTGTATCCTAATCAACCGAAAGAGAGGAAAATAAGAGGGATTGCTGCATCCCTTGTTCAAAGAAGATTTACCTCTACATACGTACCACATAGGCCATTAGGACCGTTAGGGTCGACTAACAAAAACTATAAACACATTTTAACGATCATCGATAATTTTACAAAATTTGTCTGGCTATATCCTGTGAAGACTGTTGCACCTTATTTTTGCTTTCCCTTATTCCCTTTATTTAAAATTTGTTTTCTATAATAATCCTGTACTGTGTTTAATTATAAGCTCTATGTTATTACATTCAATAAGTGCCAGTCTCCTACAGATGGCGCTACGTTAAAATTGCCTACTTACCTATTGTCTTTCTATTCGTATTAAAAACAACTGTATGAAGTGTTCATAAAGTACTTAGTTTATAATAGATTTAAAGCGGTCACTTTGTTTGGTTTATCGATTAATGTTAAAAGTTGTAGACGTACTAAGTGAAGTTGGGAACCATGATAGAAAAGGGGAAAAGTGTGACTTGCGCAGAAGCAAGAGGGACTCGGGGATCAAGTGTTGGGAAGGCGGTGAAAAGGGAGGGAACGACATCGGCATCAAGAAAAGTAGTAGTGATAGCGAGGTGGGTACGACAAAAATTCCAGTAATTTCTCGATTGTCGAGGATTAGCGGCCTATCTCGCGTGTCATCCCCTCAGTTGTTTAGCCCATGTGGGATTTTGGATAATGTATCCATGAAGGAAAAGGGGAGTGACAACACGGAAGCTCCGGATTTGTAGATCACGCTACCGACACCAGCCATCACCATCACCCGGCCATTACACCGGCGCCGATCAAAGATACGTTCAGATAAATACTTTCCTTTATTTCTTAACTTCCCAGCCTTCAGCATTAACTTTAGTAACGTAGTGGTAATTCAGTAATTATCGTTTAGTAGTAAGATTCTTTTGTTTTCTTTTTTATATGTATATATCTTGTGGTTTATGTGAGCAACTTGTCGCCAATTCTATTTTCCATCAATAGCCTGTCAGGTTTCAATATTTCCCTGACAGGGATAACATCTAAAGGCCGCCTGTTCATGCTGAAAATATTGTGGCCCCCTGAGAAAGAGTCGAGCATTTAGCCGAGGCACGGCTGCTCTTTGTACAGGGTGATCAAGCAAGGTGCTCACATAGGCATCGGGTATTCAATTGTATATTTTGATCCATTTTATTTGTATCGTTTGAGCGACGTTGTAGTTGGATATATAGATTCATACACAGATATACCTATATCAGTGATTCTTTTTTTGTACCCCCTCCCTTCTTTTTTTTTCTTCTTTCTCCGTAATGGAACAATGTCGTTCCATGTTTCATTAATTTAGATAACAAGACTACATCCACTCGCGAAGTATTAAGTAAACTAGAAATGCAGCAAAAGGTAATGGAAATCCAACCCAAATAATCACTGAGCGGGCACCAGCTTTTATATCGCAAGAGTTTGAATCATATTGCACAGAAGAAGAAATAGAACACATCAAAATCACCACTGGTTTGCCGAGATCAAATGGGCAGGTGGAAAGACTGAATGCGACTATTATTCCAACATTCGCAAAATTATCATTAGACGACCCAACCAAATGGTTTAAACATGTCGATGCCGTTCAGCAAGCAATAAACTTGACTTTCCAAAGAAGCATTCAAATGACACCGTTCGAGTTACTTACAAGATATGGTGGAAGAAGAACAATTGAAATTGTTTCTAGACAGCAGAGATGAACTAAGGGAGAGAGCTAAAGTGTCGATAAAGGAGATCCAAGAGGAGATCAAGAAAAGTTACGACTCAAAAGAAAGAAACCCAACAAATATACAGTTGGGGATATTGTAGCAATAAAAAGAACCCAATTTGGCTTTGGATTAAAGCTAAAGCCAAAATATTTAGGACCATACCAAGTAGTCAAGGTAAAGGTAAATAATGGCTATGACGTTCTCAAGGAAGGTGAACACGAAGGCCCTATGAAAACATCAACGACGGTAGAATATATGAAGGCTTGGTCAACCCCAACAGAAGAGACACCAGATGAGGAATTCGAGGTGCATTCTCAGCAAGATGGCCGAATGTGGGATGGACGTAAAACCAGTAAGTCGTGCGAAGCACGTGGAGCTGTGTAGACGCCGAACAATGACATTCCAATGATAATTTTAATTCAAAGTAGTACTTAAACTTAAACTTAAATATATTTTAACCTTTATTCAGTTATTAAACATTAAATAAGAAATGTTTTTTTTCAATTAATACCCTACACCAGGGGTCTCCAAACTTTTCAGCCTTGGGGCCATACTGATTATTTCAGTGAGTTCAAAGGGCCAACACCGTTTTAATATTCCTGCCAGTATCTATGTATAATTCCTAGACTAGTCGCCGAGTACGCGCCCTGAGCGAGCATACGCTTGCTAAATTCGCTAGTTCAATCACTATTGTTTTGTACTGTATTGTTACGACCGCGGCACTTAACGACATGGTGGTTACACGCGGAAATAGGTAGTGTACCCTCTCTATCCATTGCTAACAGATAGCGCTCAAATCGCGTTGAACCTCGTTGGTTCTAGAAAGTTCTGAAGTATTCCACTCACTTCTAGATGACAGTAATTGGAATATAAAAATGCTAGCGGCGCGACCGCGAGTCATTCCACCCAGAAAACGCGAAGGAAGCGAATCTGTGTGTTGTGAAATAAAGTAGTAGTGCGTAACTCCTTAGCTTAAAACGTGTTGTGCGTATTTAAAAGACATCTTCGTAACAGCATTTTGATTTGAGTTGTTTTTGTGTGCGATTTACTAGTATGAAAAAGAAGCGAAAAATAGACAGTGAATGCAGAACTTTCAAAGATGAGTGGAATTTTCAATATTTCATAATTGAGTTCAGTAAGAAGGCGCTATGTTTGATTTGCAATGAAACCATAGCCGTTTTCAAAGAATATAATATTAACCGTCATTATGAAACGAAATATTTAAAAAATTACTCAAAATATACTGGAAGTTTGCGGATAGAAAAATTTGAAGGTTTGAGGCGCGGATTGAAATCGCAGCAATCTACGTTTACGAAACCCAATACTGAACAAGAGGCTGCAACTCGTGCTAGCTTTCGTGTGGCTCTTGAAATCTCAAAACGTGGAAAAACATTCACCGAGAAATAATCAAAGAATGCGTAATTGCAGTAGCCGAAGAAATGTACCCCGAAAAGGTAAATTTATTTAAATCTGTCAGTTTATCAGCAAACACCGTGGCTCGGAGGGTAGAAGTAATCGCAGAAAATATATCAACTCAACTGTCCGACAAAAATGGATATAAACAGTAGTTTTCTCTGGCCTTGGACGAGTCAACCGATGTGTGAAATACTGCTCAGGTATTGATTTTTATTCGAAGAGTAAATGAAAGCTATGAGCTGGCTTAGTTGAGGAAAAGTCCTTCACTGCTTCTTTGAACATCGAGCAGTGATCGCAATTTTTTGAATAAGAGGCATCATAATTCATCCGAATTACAACATAGCGAATGGCTGTGGAAATTAGCATTCTATGTCGATTTGACAAAACATATGAACGAACTGAATTTGAGGCTGCAAGAAGAAAACCAGCTTCCCCCTGATTTATACACTAATATCACATCGTTCCGCCAGAAAATAATATTGTTCCAGTCACAATTGCGTAAAAAGTGTTTCACACAATTTAAAACATGTGAAATATTCAGGCACCCTACTGAGACTCAGTATCCCGTAGATTTTGCAGTCGAAGCTTTGAGTGCTTTGAATATAAATTTTGGTACTCGTTTCTCAGACTTTGATATCATTGCGAATAAAATAAAGGTTTTCCAAAATCCTTTTGATACCGACATTGAAACCCTAGCCCCAGAACTTCAAATGGAAATTATTGATTTACAGTGCAGTGATATATTAAAAAACAAATATCAAAACTCATCTTTGTTGGAACTTTATAAGCCTTCCACTGGCACAATTTGATTATTTGCATAAATTTGCTCGTGGGCTGTTTTCTGTTTTTGGTGCTACTTACTTACTTGTGTGAGAAAACATTCTCCAAAATGAAGTACGTAAAGAATGTTTACAGATCGAAGTTAACCGATGATCTTAAATCTTTTTTAATAATTGGTACAAGTAAAATTGATCCACAACTACAAACTATCGTCAGTGGAAAATCACAACTACATAAATCTCATTAGTATTTTATAATGTTTATATATATTTACAATGTTAGTTGAATTCATTTCAATTATTTGTTACTTATTGTGCTTAAGTTAAATTTTCTTCGTAATATACTTGTCATTAAGCTTTACCTAGCAAGTAAATAAATCCGAGTTATTATCATTCTGTGTTTTCTTATCCAACTTCTCACAACAACAATAAACTATTAGTTGTCGCGGGCCGAATTGATGACACTGGCGGGCCGTAGTTTGGAGACCCATGCAGACAATAGACAAAAGATTACATATATTTACGACAAAAACAATCAATTGGTTGAGTGTCGTTGCCTGTTGGATTCGGGTTCCCAAAGTAATTTCATTAGTACTAAATTAGCGAATAAGCTTAATTTGGATCGCAATAAGATCAATTTGGCAATAGTAGGTATAAGCCACAAATCATTACAAATTTGCCATAGTGTAAAATCCAAAATTAAATCGAAATACAACGGATTTTCAAGAGAATTAACATTTTTGATTTTGGACACAATTACTGGTCACATTCCCCTCAATTCATTCTCGGCAGTACACTTAGACATGCCACAAATATAGAATTGGCTGACCCAAATTTCAGTCAATCTGTGGACGTCCTTCTAGGAGCATCAATCTCTTTTGAATCTTGTCTATAGGGCAAATAAAATTAGGAACAAATCAACCGTTGTTGCAGAGATCGAAACTCGGTTGGATTATTTCAGGTCCTTTGCAACTCAGAACTGAAAATAAACAAACATGTCTTTTTCAAATAACATCGTTTACAGTGCAAATGATGAGCTTCGGTCACAAATAGAAAAATTTTGGTTAATCGAGGAGGTGACATCTACTCCCCTTAAAACCAAAAATTTTCATCATTGCGAAGAACACTTTAGACAAACACATTATTGCGATGAAACAGGTAGATTTGTCGTAGCACTACCTCTTCAGCCGAATTCTATTGACCTCAGTAGCACTTTAGAAACTGCCACAAAAAGATTTATCAATTTAGAATCTAAACTACGTAAAAACATAAATTTATTAGAGCCTTATACTAAATTTATGCGAGAATATGAGGAACTGAATCATATGTCTCTATTGGATGAATCACAAATTGAAACAATTGAAGCCACATATTATTTATCTCATCATGGTGTTTTTAGATAATCCAGTGCGACTACAAAACTACGAGTTGTCTTTGATGCATCTTGTAAGAGCTCAACAAATTTATCCTTAAATGACGTCTCTCATATCCCTCTCCGTCCCAAGCAATTTCAAAATCGTCGGATTTCAATGAAATTTCTGGTATGTTATAGATCGTCATAGAGAAACATAAAAATGTATTTTTGCCCATACAAAGTGCATGTCCTTTAAAACAGTACATACACATATGTGTGTCTTGGGATTTCACTTACAATACATACAATACATCAGTTTTCTTTTAACAGCAAAAACAAAACACAAACATTTCATTTCATATTATAATTAATAATAATATAAATATAAGTAACAAAAAGAATAAAAACAAAAACAATTCATTGGTTCTATAAAAAAATCTTATAAATTAGTTAAAAAAATAAAATTATATCGCAGTGTGAAAACCTTTAAAGCAATTTTTTCCGAAGAAAGGCACAAATGTACATCACTCTTCTCGCACCGAGTGCACCGCGGCTGTTACATTTTTTGAAACGACACGCTGGTGCTGTCTTTAGTTTGTAGACCACTGGCCAATGGGTCCCTTCATCCAGCCGTTTGCTGTTTCCTGCCAAAGGGGAACATTTAGTATTTGGTCTTAATAACTCCTCCTCTGATTCTTCATCTGATTCGTTTAGCTTTCTTTTGGGTGTAAACAGCAAGCGTTCTGCAACCTCCAGTCGGAAAAACAGAAGGTGATGGATTAGCTGATGGATTTCCTTGGCATATTTTTGGATCGGCAATGGAGCCGGTACTCCATCCAAGAGTTTACGATGGACAAAGCGAGGAAATGGAGTGCTACATTTAAAGTCCACTTTTTTTACTTTAGCCACGTTCTGTAACACTCCATTAATTCGTCGCAAATGTCCACTCCCCCATATTTTTGTTGTATTCCATGACGATAGCAAGTATAACTGATTTGTTATCTCTCCATTTGACCACGACAATTGTCTTGTTTGATGTAATCATTTGATCAGACTCGCCTCTCTTCATGCCCTTGTCATCCCTCAAATTGGGATTTCGCAATCGGTTGGTTTGAATTGTGCCAGTTCCGTGCACATTCATTTCCGCCAATCGCTCCAGAAGCGGTAAGGTGGTAAAATAGCGATCAAAGAACACGGAAGACTTATTTGGCAAAGTCTTTACCAAACGCAGAATAACGCTTGGACTCAACCCCAGTGTTCTGTCGCCTAATGATGTTTTTGAGCCTTGATAGACTTCAAAATCTAAAACAGTACCTGCAAAATTAAACAGTATATGAAAAGTATATATAATTGATTATGAATAGTACCACATGACGAAGTTATCACAATATTTTTAAGACCAACTGGTCGCGGTTTATTGCGTACATATTGACGAAGTACACCTGGCAATCTTCCAAGGAACGGAATCATTTGTTCGTTTATGGAATACTTGCGAAATTTCTGGGAATGGCGAGGCAACGTGTTGTGACAGCATCAATGATGGGTTGAACTTTCCATAGGTAATTTGAGCATGTTTCTTCTGAAGTTTCATCAGTGTCAACAAAATAAAGACATTTTCAGAAAGGGAACAATCGATTTATTGCGATCTTTTCAGAAACAGTATTTTTACCGAATTTCTGCTCCCAATACATCCTCAACCGAAGAAGTTTGATGCAACCAAAATATAAATGAGCACCGTATAATTGCCTGATTTCGGACGCCTCTGTCCTTAATTCAGTGGCAGATGTTTTCATGTGGTACATGTTATTATACTGTGCTGTTTGTTGAAAATGTTCATCAGTAAAATATTGTTCAAAATACTAAAATGCTGTCGCCTTCAACATCCGATAAGTCACAAACTAATTTGAGGACTTCTTCAATATCAGATTCGTTCTCCAAATTATACTTTTTGCTGTAATGACCATAAAGTGAGCTAGTAAAAACCCATACTACACATTTGTGTAGGCACATATTATGCTTAGAAAAACACAAGGACTCTTTTTGCCTTTTAAATAATTTGAACATAATTTATATATTTGATGCTTTTGTTACAAAATATGATCACCTGTTTTGAACAAATACACACAAATACGAAAATAAACCTCTCAAAAACTTATTTGAGAACGAAAAAGAGCCAACATGTAAAAATGAGAGACTTAAAATAGCAAGAAGAAATCAGCCAATCACATAAAATTCCCTTCAAAATGCGTTAAATTTACCTACACAATTGTGTAGGCAGGGACGGAAAGGGATATAGGGCCGGTGATTCAAGAAGATCTCTTTTCAGTTTTATTACGTTTCAGGAAACATAATTACGTCATAAAGGCCGATATAACAAAAATGTATCGTCAGGTGAACATTTCACCATCGCACAGGAATTTACAAAGAATTGTTTGGCGCGTACACCCCGATCTGCCATTAAAACATTATGTACTCAATACCGTGACTTACGGTACAGCACCTGCCTCATTTTTAGCGGTAAGATGCTTACATCAATTGGCAATCGAAAATAGAGAACAATATCCAATCGCAAGTGACTTTATAAGTTCCGATTTCAGTTTCATTGTGTTTCTAATTCTCTCATTTATTTCCGGGTCTTGATCTCCTTTCTGTCTACCAGTACTCCCAGATATTTGAACTGATTTAGTGTTAGCTTCTCCTATAGGTTATGCTTATTCTTAGCCACTATCATTATGTCATCCGCGAATGCGCATTCAGAGAGTGATACTTGTTGCAGCATTCCATATCCTACATTAATTATCTTTGTTTTTCTATTGCAGTTTTTGGCTATTTCACCCATGTACATATATATTAAACTGGATGGGGTTTAGTCCTTCTCCTTGTTGTATGTTCTAAATGTTTCAGATTTATAGTTTTTCCTAGTTACGTAGTTGATAGTGTTTTTATAAAGGCATTTAATGGCTCTAATCAGTTTGTTGCCAACTCCCATTTGCGGTACGCTATTCCATATTCTAGATCTTGTTACCGACTCGAATGCCTTCTCCACATCTATGAATGCCAGATAGATTCTTCCACCACCATGTACCGTCTTCTCTTTTATCTGTTTTATTGTAAATCGTATCGTCTTATATGCTTCTTCCTTTACGGAAGCCGTTTTGTGAATCAGACACCGATGCTTCTGCGTAATATTTTGCAATTTCTTATTTAGGAATTGCTCCTGCAATTAATAGGGTGATTCCTCGGTAGTTATTACAGTCATTTTGGTCTCCCTTTTAAAAATTGGTAGTATATCTCCTATTTTCCAGTCTTCTAGCACCGTTTTTCCTTCCATGCTTTGTTGCATATTTGTAAGACTACTTCTCCTATACTATCCATATATTTATACATTTCGCCAGAGATCTTATCATGTCCTGGTTTCTTCCCGTTTTTTAACCGACTTCCAAAAAGGAGGAGGTTATCAATTCGTCCTATATCATCTTGAGCCGATATCGAATTAGTGCTGGGCTAATATTAACAAAAAACCAACAATAATCGACTTCTTATTGTATGAGTATCGGTGTTAGCAACCCAACAATCAGGCGATGCCCGATGGCGAAGGACTAGGCGCAACCAAGCGATAACAAGCGGAGATTCTTATAAGTGATGTCATAGGGGTTGGTCGTGTTTTTTTTTTTAATCTGTTATCGGAGGTCACATAAAGTAAACTATAGGCAATTTTAACGTCGAAAAGATATGTTCGCTAGCATTACGAGAACAGAGTCGACTAAAAAAAAGATGTTGCTACAAAAATATTTCATGTAAATGTTATTTGTGCATTAAATAATTTGACGTTTCGGGGACAGAAATAAAAATATGTACTTCAATTTTAGGAAATCCAAAGTCGTAATCCTATTTATTCAAAGAAAAAGATTAATACAGAAATTGAGGTTTACGACAGGTGAATCTGTATTATTATTTTTCCTGTTCTAATTATAAAATATGTTCAATTCAATCAACCAATTCAAAATTGGTATTTAATTTATTCATAGGTTATTCGAAAAGCAAATAAGTTAATTTTGAATGATAAAGGAATCAAAGAACAAAAATGCAATGTACATGTCCTTTGTTGCTCTTACCATTATGAACTAAAAATATGAACGCAAACAAAACAGTAAAAAGTATGAAATAAAAAATTTTTGAAAAAGAAATTAAATCAACTTCCAATTAAGGGCCACAACCGAAAAAGCAGCACACAATAATTTTGCTCTAAAAAGAAAAAAATAATCTCTTATTTATTTTATTTCATTATTTCTTACCTAGAACGGATTAAATTTAACTTTTGGGAGTCGGCGCCAAACATTAATATATCCAAGATATTCGTAAATAATAGCAGCATATATTAGTAGTATAATAGTAGTATAGTAATAGTATAGTAATAGTATAGTAATAGTATAGTAATAGTATAGTAATAGTATAGTAATACTATAGTATCATAATATTTTATTAGAGATAACCTATAAGGAGTGTTTTCTGTTGTTTTAGTAAAGAAGGCAAATCATAGGTGTTGATGATTTTGTTGATTTAGGCTTTCTTTGTTATGATAGATTTTGATATTTTTTTATCTAACTTTATTTTTGCTTTTGTACATGTAACTCAACCTCGTTTCCGTCAGAATTGGTGTCAGAAGAGTCCTCGTAATCCTCCATAATATTCCATTCAATTTAGGAAAAATAAATAATATATAAATAATAAATTAAAATTAAAAATTTACTTACTTACTTAATCCTTAACCCCTTCTACCGGCGTTTCCAGTGTCGAAGTTGTTGCTACTGAGGTTGTTTCACTCCTGCCTCTCGTTTATATAACTGCGTCGTTCTGGTCCATTTTCAACCAAGCTAAACGTTTTCCTATTTCGTCGTAGTCTACCTGTTCCCTTTCTTCTCGATCTTCCCATTTTCCACACCCTCCTTGCTTCTTCCTAGGTTACAAGTGTCCAAATCAGCCCAATGCGTTTTCCTTTATCCTTTATTTCGTTGATTTGTTGAATATTGTAATATTAATATACTTTTTGTAATATTATTCATATGGTTAATTGCCATTATTATTGCTAAATAATCTATCATTAATAACAATTAAAAATATATCAAAATTTACATCAAATGTTGGATTCCAGAAACATGGATGTTCATGCTCAAAAGACATTTTGTTTAGTTGCCCTGGGGGTGTTAGCTTATTTATTTAAGTCAGATTTTAACGAAAAATGAATTAAGAATACATATTGATATTAATAAATTAAGAACATTCAGCATAATTTAATGCATTTCTTTCTATGAATGTACTATTATTATTGTTTAAAACTGCTCAAATCACAGAAACAAATTATAACGTCATGCTACCTTTTTTTTCAATTTAATTTTGCATTTGGATAATGTTTTACATACAGGTTTATATCTATTACGATCGTAGCGTGTATTAGAAGGAAATGTTGTCTATAAGTAGTTCCTGTAGTGCTTTGGAATTAAGGATCGCCTTTCCATGTTAGTGTTAGTGTTAGTCATTTTTTATATGAGTTTGTAATTGGAAACTACATTATAACAGGTGGCGCAAAAGTAATGTCATAATGTGAATTGGCTACCATTTTGTTAGAAATGAAAAAATAAGCTCTATTTTCACGAAAAGTTTATTTGACGATAAAATTGATGACATTAAGTTGAAAAAATCATATCGGTCAAATGAACACCTCCCGACTTGATGCACATTTGTGCTCGTTTTACGGCATTTTGAATTGTTGCTCGCAAAACATTTGGCTCCAAATGGACGATTTCTTCTTCAATGTTAGCTTTCAAGACTTGCATGGTTTATGGTTTGTTGCGGTAAACGCGAAATTTCAAAAAGCCCCAAAGTAAGAAATCTGGCGAGGAAAGCGACGACGAAATTCACGCTGCGTTAAAACAACAGACCGAAAATCGGTCATATAAGCAGTAACAGTAATGCCACGTTCGTCAGATGTGTATCGCTTCATTGCTTGTTGTCAACTAATTCTCTATCTGTCTACAACATAGATGTCAAAGCACAATAACATTTGATGCCATTTGCAAAAATTAAGGCGCATGTACATTATGACATTACTTTTGCGCCACCCGGTATAAACAGCTTGATGGACAGTAGCTAATTAATGTTGTTAAATGTGTTTGTATTCTGTATTTATTAGTTTCATGTACTACAATCCGATGGACAACAACTATATTTACATTTATGGGATTTCGATGACCATTCTGATGACGAACCATTGGGCAGGTAAGCCAATAACTACTGATGGGAATAATTTCTATATTACCATATTACTTTCAGATGGTGATATTTGGTCTAATTTTTGTTGCCTTGTTTTATAGTTATTGCTTCTTGCACATGTGCTTATATGTATATGTTATGAATATTATACACAAGTCGTATCTTTTATGTTTGTACAAACGATTACTTAGTAACATTATTGAGATGTGTCATTACTATTTTTATCAAATTTTACATTTGTTATTGTGGAAGCAGTGGCAGTTTAGCAATTGACGGAGTAATGTTTTTTCGATTTTAGTAAAGGCTGAACAGCAATGTATAAAATTATTTAGTTCAACTTTTGATAATGTACCACCATCTGAAAAGACTGTTTACAACTGTTGTTGTTGTTTACGGTTTATCAACGATGAATTGCGTGAAAGTCAACCGAAATTGGTTGTTATTCCAAAAACGTCGACGTGCGCAAAATAACTGAAGAAGATCGACATGTGACTTACCGTGAAATAGAGGCATTCTTGGGCATATCGAACACTGCAATACATTCGAATTTGCTTGAGGACTTAGCTGTAAAAAAGATCTATTCTCGATTGATTTTCCATCATTTGACCGCAGCTCAAAAAAGGTCCGTGTTAATTGGTGTAAGGAAATGCTCAAAAAACCTCGCTCGGGGACCTGCAAAATCCGTATGGTAACAGATGATGATTCTCGTATCAACCGGAACCTAAACAACATATCCACAGTTTGGGTGTTCCAAGATGAACACAAAAGTTATTCATTCACGAAGTTCTTCCTAGAAAATGATTGTTTGTTTCTTCGGTTGTACTAGACATGGCGCAACCATTGCTTTAGAGGATCTAAGAACAGTTAATGGTGAATAATATTACAACAATTTGTTTGCCAAAAATCATCGACGATATCAGGAAAAATAACCGAAAACGTCGCATCATTTTGTATCATGATAACGCCAGCTCTCATGCAGCACGTCAAACAATTGATTATTAGGAGAAGAAAACCGAATTAATGTCTTATGCCATAAAGATTTCTTTTTGTTCCCGGATGTCAAATAAAACATGAGTGGACAGCGATTTTCAACACCTCAAAAAGCTGTCGAAGCCTTCAAAAACCATGTTTGTGAGATACCAACTTTAGAGTAGAAAACATATTTGGCGAATTGGCTTGAACGCATGCAAAAGTGTATAAATTTTGAAGGCGAATATTTTGAAAAACAATAAAACAGTTTGATTCACAGAAATTTTTTGCTTTCCTAGTTTTTGTATCAAAAATTAAAAGGCTATAACGATGGGTGATGAGTATATTGTACTGAGAATCTAGTTAATTATATAGAAAGCAAAAATTATTACAAATAATATTTATAAAATTTTAGTATTATATTAACAAAATAATGAACAATATAATCAAAATATATTACCGGATATGTGTATAAGTGTAATTTGTTTTCTAATTCTTAACTCCTCTCTCTCTCTTGAATTCTTTCTTCACTTCTTTTCTTTGGTCTTTTCCTTTTATTGTACTTCTTTTTCTTTGGTCTGTTCGTCATTTGTAAACAACAACTTCTTTTTGATGTGGTCTGCTTCTTTTCAACCTTGGTATTTTATATAACTTTTTATCTGACTTTTTCGTCGACCATCCCATTCCGTCGTTTATAAACAAACTTCATTTCTTTTTTCTCGGCACGTCGTTATAGCAATTTGGAATTCTAGATCTTGAAATGTTTCAAGTGTATGTGTGTGGTATATATTTACAACGCTTTTCTATTTCTTAAAGAATGCTTTCTATAAAATTTACATCTTTTTATTGATAATTTTACTAATGGAGTATTACCATACTATAATATGCTCATATGTGTATCAGCGGTATTTATCAAAATACAATTCCGCATATATACCGACACCTGTGAACTAATGGTACCCTTGTAATAGCAGGTAGGCAACGACATGAAATTGCTAATTTTGTTTAAAACTCTTAAAATTTTACATGATAACCTAGTGACAGTAGTTAATATTAGGGGGAGATCACGAGTTCAACACCAGCTTCACAGAAAGGTAGGAGGGTGGTCACAACTTCGGTTTGGAGGTTTAAAAGATGGGCGACATCCTCCCTCCCGGAAAATTCAAAACCGCCGCTCCTCTGGTTGGTAAGGTAGATACCTAGGTGGTGCCGGTAATACAGATTTCTGTATGTAGTGTTTAAATTGCAATCTGTATCCTTTTTTCTTTCATTTGATAGAATAGTGATTCCCTATTCGATAATTATAAAAAATTTATATGTTGTATTTGAAAGTTTCTGTAGAAAAACGATAAAAACCGTCTGGCACTTAGTTGGCCATGGTGGGTATCAAAGTAGGTACTGAAAATAAATCAAAACTCACATTACGACAAGAACAACAGAATTTTATTTTAAAATAAATCATTTTGCGTTAGCAAAAAGAAATGCGGAAAATTAAAAAAACAGAATAATAATAAATAAATAGATAAATAATCGAGTAGATATTCAAAATGTTTTCCATTTACAACTTGACATACATTACATCGGGCGTAATTGATCGAACCTCCGAATTCGCTCTTTTGGTTCGTCTATAGTGTTAGGCTTATTTAGATAAACTTTACTTCATAAATTACCTCACAAAAAATTTAGTGGGTTTATATCGGGCGATCTAGCTGGCCATTCTATAAATCCACGCCCGCCGATTAATCTATTTCCGAAAATGTCGTTCAAATATTCTTATATCAGGAAGAGCGTAATGTGGAGGGGTACCATCACGGTGATACCAAATTGTGTTACTTGGTAGATCTGGATCATCCTCATATGAAGATAGCACTGCTAATAACGGAACTAATTCAAACTGGAGAAAATCAATCTCCATTCAGCATTTAATTAAAGAAGAAGGGTCCTAAAACATTATCATCAACGATTCCTGTCCATACATTAATCTTTTATGGATGCTGAGTATGCAACTCTTGCACCCAACCTGGATTCTGAGCCGACCAATAACGACAATTTTGTGTATTAACTGAACCGTGCATACTAAAATTAGCTTCGCCGGAGAAAATGATTCATTGTACAAATGTATGGTCATCCTGACACGTGTTTATTAGTTATTCTCAAATCTGTATTCTGCGGTCAAAATCGTCTTCCTCTAGTTTCTGTAATAATTTCATTTTGCCGTATAACTAGCTGTAGGACTGCTGTTTTGCCAATGTTATAATTTAATTCGATTTCTCGACTTGATATATTTGGATTTCCTTCCGTAGTCAAAATAAAACATTCAGATATTCTTCGTCTCGAATTGAAGGGTGGCCACTTCGAACACGATTTCTAATATGCCTCAACTCTTCAAACTTTTGTACAACTTTACTTACAGTTGATTGAATTATGGGTGGACGATCTGGGCATTTCTGATTAAATAAGTGACATACTTTTTTTGGGAACGGATTTCATCATCGACAACATCCATCATTGTAATTCTGTGCCTTTCGCTTAGATGCATTTTATTATACTTCAAAAATTGAAAATAGTTTGTCGTAAATGTAAGATTTATTTGTAAAAGACGAACAGAACATCCACATTAAATCAAACGTTGATATAAACCTCAAACTAAACATTAATGTTTGACAATTCACAAATTGTTTCATTTCCAATGTCCGTTAGCCGATTTTGGATACACCTTGCCCAACTAAGCGTCAGATAGTTTTTATCGTTTTTTACTAAAACTTTCAAATACAACATATAATTTTTTTGGAATTGTCGACTATTCTATTAAATGAAAGAAAAATAGTACAGGTTGCAATTAAAAGAAAGTCGACGATATCATATTCAACAAATATTATAAAGAAAATATGTAGTATTAGGTGACCCGGCAAACTTCGTACCGCCTTAGAATTAATAAATGTTGTCTTAAGTTATTACCTGAGTTTTGTTAACTTGTTTATATTAAGATAAAATTAATTACACATTACATACATTTCGCACGGTTACTTGTTAACTGCCCATTAACGAACTTAATTTTATTATTGGGTCGTTTATGGAGAGTCCTCTATGTTTTATGTTATTCAGATTTTGGCTCTCAAAAATACTTTGTTAAAATTAATTAAGTTGAACAAAAGTTCAAAAAGGAGCAAATTCACGTGGGAGCAAAGTATTTGCTTTATTGAATGTAAACCAGATGATTCGCGTATCTTGTAGCACAACTTTCTGTTAAACTACTTGCTGAATGGGTTGCACTCGTGTCGATTATTATATTTTGCGACTTTATCTATTGTCGGAGCGTTGAATTGTCGTTCGTGTGTTTCAGCGAGGCATATTTTTTCTGATCACGACTTTATAGTCATCACTTGGCATGCGATCCAAGGCAGTTTTGAACAACCGAATCAATGCATGATGTTCATGAAGTATTTGCTGCAAATCCTGAAGAATTTCTCTCTTTATTGCATTAATGATCGTTTGACGCCGATCAGGTTGCTCCTCCATATTGGTCACGCAATAAATTTGTAACAATTTTACGATGTGCGTCTTCAACCATCTGCAATGATCCAATTCTATGGTGAATTTGTCCTTGTATCTGTATAGTCGAAAGAGAAGTGATGATTAGTGATTTATGATTACCAAAAATAAAGGTTACTCTCTTATTAACTTGAATGTTGGACTGAATCCGCGTTCTTGAATAATATTTGCTCCAAATGAAGTCATTTTGAAACATGCGTTTTACTTTCAAGCGTTCGAAAGAAAATGTCGTGATTCTTGAGCTTCGCCATGAAGCAATGAATGCAATGGCTCACATGGCGGAGGCAACAATGGCAACATATAGTTAATATAATTATATACATATGGCTTAGGGAAAATATACGCTTTTTTTTTCATTCAGAATCATCATAACCAACAGCGTCTTCTTATTGTCAGACTCAAAATTTATAAACAGCTAACAGCTGAGCGAATATTAAAAGCAAAACAAAAGTAAAAACGCTAATTTTCTCAGGAAAGTATCGCTAATCGATACAATGCAAAGGATTTATCTACTTAAAAGTTTTAATTTTTTACTTAACCGCCGCTAGATTAGTGATTTCGGCCACTGTGCAATGGACGCACACAACCTCCATAGGGCCACTTCTAACGAAAGGGTGTGAGCTGTAGTCAATTCTGAAATCGTATTGAAACGCTCCTCGATTCAAATTAACACTTGAAGCATTTCTTCTTGCTGCTCGACATTGTTGATTTCTGTGTTCTGCTCGACGATTTCTTTATTCTTGTATTTGTGCAGCACGAAGTCGGACCGTACTAACACGGCGCCCTTCTCTCGTGCGATTTCTTCTTCACCTGAAGTGGATTGATTCGCAATATTCCACAGTCTACTTGCATTACGGCTTAATTATGGAAGATTCGATCTTCTCCCTCGCGGCATTGTAAACAAGACTGTGATGGATATTGCTGACTTCTATTATGAGATAACAATTATTCATGCGCGCAGAATCACAAATGTCATAACCTTAATTGTCTTTGCGCGCACCATGACTCCTGTCAAAACCTAACCTGCCAAAATGTCGTCAATTAGTTTAATCGCTAATTTTTTCGTAATTTTTAATTGTTTTAATGGTTTTCTTTGTTCCTAAACCTTCGCGAAGCAATTACGAACAGACCCGCAGAAAGAAGTATCCAATTTGGTCCAATCGTTCTCAAGTTTTAAGCATCCGAACGAACCACGATCTATTTATATATATATATATATGTATATATATTTGCAAAAAAATTACTATACTTGTTCGATCGTTTTCATAAAAAAAAAATGGAATGAACGTCTAATTGTTTTGTGGATTGCTTTCCATGGTAACATTTTATAATAACGGATTGAATTTACTGTCGCCACTGCGTGAAACATTTTAAAATTTAAAATTAGGTTCTGCAATGGGAATTGAAGTGAATAGCTTCTAACGTCGAAAGTAGTTTGGCTGATTTAGTAATTTGGACATCATTTTTTGTAATTAGATCAACTGAGATTTTGACTGAAAATACAGGCTATTTAATCAAATTACTAAATCAGCCAAGCTGGTATCTTTCGACGTTAAAAGCCCATTCACTTCAATTCCCATTGCAGAACTTAAGGATATTTTTAATTCAGAAATAAATAAACGTGATGTCAACCACACGTCAGATTTAAAAAACTTACTAAACATTTCAAAACAAGAAGAAAGCCTTCCTATGGTTTCACCCTTATCACCTTTACTCTTTAAAACTTTTATGAATCATTTCGAAAATATTTTATTCTTAAAACACCTCTGTTAGGATACGTAATAGATTTTGCTTTTGGTCAGATACAGAGAGGCAGTTGAATAGTTCCTTAACAACTTTGAATGAGATCAATAGCACGATACAATTCACAAAATAAGTCATGGAACAAAAGTCGACAATAAACTAGATTTTGCGATTTATGGAAAAGATACTTTCTGTGATACAATCATTCCCTTTGATCCTAACCGTTTAATAAATATCAAATTTTCAACCTTCAGTTCATTGGTGTTTAGACTACTAAACGTTCCCATGTTTAACAAAAACTACTCATCTGAAGTACATTTCATCAAGACCATGGCCAAAAGTAACGGATTTAACCCAGGCATGATAGATCAAATTATACAAAAACTAGACCTGAAATAACAATAAAGTTAATTTATCCATGTACCTCCATTGAAGTAAATAGTAACATCAAGAAATGGATAAAAATACCATTCCTAGGAAGCGTGGGTTAGAAGTTGGCCAATGCTTTAAGAAAATAGAATAATAAAGTGGCATTTTGTAATAGTAATACTTTGGGAAATGCTTTTGTTATATAATATATATATAATTAATTGCAACGATTGCAACAAGCTCTACATAGGTCAAACGGGCAGAAGCTCTTTAACAAAGTTTAATGAACACTACAAATATACACACAAAATATACACTACAAAACGATAATTCAAATTTAGATATTCATCTAACTGATAAAGGCAATAAATGTTCAAGTACTTGCCCTTTGTAATTAGTTAAGAAGACAAGAGCAAACAAAACAGTCACACAGAGCTTGTCGTTAAAACTTATATTAGATTAAATATAATATTTATGGTTGAATCTAAAAGTACAGTAATCTAACCATGAATCGATCGTTTCAAAACTGGCAGAACATCACTATCAGAGGAGTCGTGCAGTGGACGACCGGACACCTCTGTAAATGAAAGAAACATTGCTGCTGTGGAAAACCTACTTAAAGGTGATAGGCGAATAACTATTTTCGAAATTAGTGTTAGTGTAGGAATAGGTACACGACAGGTTTATGAGATTTTATACGAATATTTGGGCGTGAATGGACTTCAGTCTACCAAGGCGTTGGGACTGGAACAGAAATTCAACAGGTCCAACTCATTCCCACAATTTCAAAAGCTTTGTTACTCTTAATAATTGCTGATGTAACAAATCTTTCTCCAATTCTGAGACGAAAAATCAGTCAAAAGAATGGCGAAAACCAGAGGTCCTCCGCCCAAAGCACATGCAGCTTTATCGGTTAGAAAAGTAAGGCTCACTATATTCTGGATTTTCCAGTTTTGATGGATTATCTACCGAAATGTACTACAATTAACACAGAGTATTAGTCTAATCTTTTATCTGCACCCATTGCAGCAAGCGCTTTGCCAGAAACGACCTGGAAAGCTACATAAGTGTCCAGTATTGCAACAGGACAATACAAGACCCCACGCTGCACGAAGAGCGAAGGACGCTCGGGGTTTTGTGCAATCAGGAGGATGGCACTGCCCCAGAAACACGTATTCGTTAAGTAATTGTGATAAAGCACGGGGATGAACAAACAGCGACAGAGATAGAGCTACTCATGTACAGCACAAGTTTAAAATATTAGACATTTATATATCAGTTGTAAATAAGTTGTTACTCGTAATTACACGGTAACTAATATTTTTAGGATAAACAGCGATTACATCTTTTACGGCTTAATTATAGCCTTGAATGACCTGGGACAGTGTCTTTTCTATTCAAGATGTTCTTGTTTCTATTCATTTATGCCAGGCTATCCTCACAAAAATATAGAAAGGAAATCACCACCTGTACGCCAATTTATTTAAGTTTAAGGAATAGATATGCTGCAAAAGGTGATATTAACCTTCACTAACATGTTCCCTTTTCTATTCACTAATTTTGTGAAATAAAAACATACATATTACTGTAGTCCTCCGATCTCTAATAAGTACATTTTAAAGTAAGGAGAAAGTTGTATTACTCCACAAAAATACCAAAGAAATTAGAA
The DNA here is from genome assembly GCA_038088585.1 of Chrysina gloriosa. Lineage (NCBI taxonomy): Eukaryota > Metazoa > Arthropoda > Insecta > Coleoptera > Scarabaeidae > Chrysina > Chrysina gloriosa. The sequence continues at coordinate 32,442,567 of CM076089.1, forward strand.
ATGTTTAAGATTTCCCCCAAAGAAAAGAGGACCTAGAATTCTATTATGTACTATTCACTTATTGTAATTTGTTGTAAGCAAATCGATATGTTTCTACAATTTTGCGTGTTTGTTTGCTTTGAGCTTAATGTAGGTTTTAGCTGTTTTAGAAACTTTATTTCCAAACTAACTCCAAAATCATGGATTTGCTGCCCCATTAAAAATACAATTTATTCTTTCAGGAAAAGTAGAACACATCAATATTAAACGTCAAAATGAATTAACATATTTCATTACATTCTATGTTTCTGTATTGATCACAAATGAGTGGCACATATCCATTTAACAACACTGTTCTTAACAAAATTCGTTTATGGTGGAAGTGTTCTATGTACTTGCCTCTAACGAAAGAATCTGTACTTCGCGAAGTTCAACAAACATCTAATAATTACTTGTAAATTTAATATTTTCAACAGTATCATAATCATGACATTGAAATAACTTACTTTGTATTCATTTAGTTCATCGTGGATTCATTTGGTTCTCAACTGCACATGCAATTGTATGATAAAGATGCCAATAAAGATGATAATTTGGGAAGGTAGTGCTTTATTACATTTTATATTATATTTAACAGAGAAATTGAAGTTCCTGCCGTAACAAAGCTGGATTTCTGCTGAGGCACTGTAGAAACTTTTAACTTCTCTGTTGTATAGTTTAAGTTAGGTAGATTGTGCGTTTAAACCAAACTAATAACTAGAGTTAGGTAGTCGCTATTTTATACTTTCTTCTCCCAAAATACATGTGCGTCTTGGTCTTTTAACACTACAAGCAGTCTCCAGATGAATCGATTTCCCGACACTGGAGCTGCATTTGTTAACAGTAGTAGAATCAAATAATTGATTGATGCGGGAATCACTTGTTGAAACTCCATAACGAATAAATTAAACAAAGACTTTTTATGTTTCGAAAATATTTAATAGGTACTATTATTAAATATTTTTTAAACCTACAAAGTCTTTTGATTTAATTGTAATTGTAATTGTAAGTAAATTGTATCTGTAACTTACCACCAGATAATTGTTAATGACTCCGGTACACGTATTTCGTTAGCAAACAGATGAGCGGGTTCAACTGCATCTTATTAAATACAGTGCGATCTCTAGTTTTATTCCTAGGAACGATACTATGAGCTACACTTTCCTCCTGTTGCTGAGGTTTTAAAGACCTTAACTTTTTTCAATTATCCAGACTGTCTTAAATTTTTTTCGAGAAAGTGGAAGGGACTTTGTCCATATAAAAAAATTATTCTGAACATCCTGTATAATCATTAATAAAATAAAATCTGGATGATATGGATATAACGACCTAATTAAATTAGGTAGCTTAATAGGCATCAAGTAACTGTACAAAAGCTTAGTAAGTAAGCATATTTTGCATATGCATAATGTGTGAGGGGAATTAAGCTTTGTCAATTGTAGACCCCATCTCATGAGCGGGAGAAGTATTGGCATACCGGTTACATACGAATAAATAAAAATAGTAAACTATTTACGAGAACCAACTATTAATTCAAAGACTGTAGATGACTCTACAAAACGAGATTAGATGCATTGTTGGGTAACCCGAAAAGTAGCTGTGCAATGTTTTACTAAGTAAATGCATATGTTAATCATTTTTACAGAGAGAATTATGCTTCACTACTCACGGATTGCAACCGTAGACTATAGTTTTGTCTTTATTAGGACTCGTCACTGTTAAAACGTATATTAAATTCTCGCCCTAGCGTGATAGCTCCATCTATGCTAATGTTATAATGTAACAAACGTTCTTCAATAAAGAAAGTCTTTAGCTTTAACGCTTCAAGTAATTCCAGTTTTGCACAAGTATGGCTGGCAGTAATTATATCTCTAGTGTTCGTAAGTTGTTAGGATTACAGAATTACGACTAGGCATCTGCCGTTGAGACTTATCTCACATTGGATGGATTGGAAAAAACATCGGTGGTATAGATACAGAAACGGATGCCGAGAAAGTTTATAAAGCCAAACCGTCGCTGTTCGTCCATCTGAAAGAAGCAAAAATCGCCAAAGAAGTTTGATATAGATAAATTGAATAAACTTTTTGATGTTGATTCGCAAAATAAACAACCTTGTTACGGACGCTAATTTCCACGAGGCTCGATAACTGTAACAACATGGCTAGTTATGTTAATCAAAAATCGAAACCCAAAAGTTGAGAAGAATAGTGCTTAAAATCGACGAAGAATGAACTGGATCGTTATTATTGGCTGGTTTGTCAACGAAATTTTCTTCAATGATTATGACGGAGTATTCAGGTATTGTTATAACGGTCGACGCCATTAAAATAAAATTGTTGGATATGGAAAAAGAAATTTCGAATGCCGGCAGTGCATTTGTCAGCAAGGTATATAGTAACAAAACTAAGCGTCATGGTGACAGACACAGATTACCTACAGATCGCCGACTCAATCCTAAAAAGTTATCCGATGCGATATATAGATATATATGTATTTCACACAGGAACATTTGATGGTGTCAAAGAGAGCGCTAGATATCAACTACCCGCGAAATTTAAAATTATTGGCGGGAATTTTAAATTAATATGTATTAAATGTGCTTATCGTCGGTTTGAATGTAGGACTCACTAAGTTACATTTTAACCCGAAATAAATTATTAACACGTAAATACTTGCTAGCATGTATTTCATAAGTATTTACATTAATAATTTATTTGGGACTAAAATGTAACTTAGTGAGTCTTACCTTCAAACCGACGATATATGTAGGTATAATAGGTACAAGATGAAAACAAAAATATGAAAAGAAAATGTATAGTACATACATTAAATAATCAGTGAATATTAAAACAAATATCTAATAAGTCGAGGAATCAAATAATTAAGCGCTAAATACAATATAAAAGAAAAGGAAATATAATTACAGTAGCGTTTTACGTTAAAACAAGTGAATATTAATTAGACCAAAGATATAATCACTACAGGAATGAAATAATTAAACGCTCAAAACAACATAGCTTTCTTCTGATTGTTTGCTACTTACAAATTTTACAATTCATGTTTTAGCAATGTATTTCCATGACCGACAGACATAATTTACTTCTCCCAAGGATATTTCAATTTCTTCTTCTGCTCAGAGAACTCTCTGAAATTTATTGCATAATAGTGAACAATCAGAAGTTAAAGCACTAAAACATGTATCACAGTTAATATCAGCGAGAATCCGATTGGCAACATAAGCCACTGATAAAATTTGTATATTGTCAGAAGAAAGTGCTTCATGTATTTACTCGATAATATAACAACTTATGTCATTGTCGCATGTACTATGGGTTTCATTATCATTTACAACATTACTTCTCCCAATCACCTCAGTTTCGTTGAGGAAAGTTTGTAAATTACTTGAAAGACTCTCATCATCTTGCTCACAATTGATTTCTTGCAACCTTAGATTTAGGAGACCATTAATGACTCGAGTCTTTAAAGAACTAATAAACTGTGGGATTATTGGGTTATCAGTGCAGCCATAACCAAGACGATTTGCATCAAATAAATTTTCAGGCGCAACAAAATTAAAAGTTGGAGGTCGGATACTAGTTATTCCGTGGCTCTTCATGTTTTACCATATTAAAGTAATAGTTTTAATGGAGTGCATTCAGCCAATTTGTGATAATAGTTTCCAACCGGTCTGTTTCCGGTGCTGCAGACATAATTCCACATCCCGACTTTGGAAATGGCTGTGTTTCAAAAGTCTTTATGTTTGTAAGTTCAGGTGACGCAGCAGCAAAGTGGCTTACCGTCTGGTGGTACTCGGGCACTTCCATTAAAGCTATCAAACAGTTCGTCGATATCACGGATGAAGGCAGCAGTCCTCAGTGGGTTGTGGTAACAGTCCTGAAAATTGAAAATTTAAAAAATTATAGACAGTAGTATTATTAATATGTAGTAATTCTATTGCGTTCAACAATTTTGTTGATGGAAGTGTACAATATATAGGACAATATATATATATATATACACCCTCTGTCCCAAAAGTAACCGCAATAATTCGAAATAAAGCACGCTATGTATGTTATGTCCACAAAAATCATTGTATTTATTCGAAATATTCTCCATGTGCTACAATACATCGATTTGCACGGTCAACGAGTGCTTCAAACGACTTTTTCATGTCGATCTCTGGGATGGCCTTTAGGATGCCGGTCGTCGATCTTTGAATGGCGTCTACGGATGCATAACGAACTCCTTTCTGCTTCAAATGAAGACGAGGGAACAGGAAATAATCGCATGGGGACAGATCAGGCGAATACGGTGGGTGCTGTATCGAATATATTTCATTTTTCGCCAAAAATCGGTGACAATCGTTGCTCGATGACACGGTGCGTTATCGTGCAGTAATCTCCAGCTGCCTGGCTCGCGATATTCGGGCCGAACACGACCAATGCGACCCAGCAAACGCCTCATAACATCGAGGTAATATGCACCATTAACCGTTGAGCCGTATGGAACGAACTCCTTATGGATAATTCCCTTCGAATCGTAGAATGAAATCAGCATTGACTTGATTTTCGACTTCTCCATTCGTGATTTTTTCGGATTTCCTTTTTCTGGTGACCTCCACTCTGCGCTTTGACGTTTGCTTTCTGGTTCGTATTGAAAGCACCACGTCTCGTTACCAGTCACAATCGTTTTCAAGAAGTTTTCATCTGCACGGGCTCGTGCAATAATGTCTTTGGAGTGTTCGATTCGAAGCGTTTTTGGTCGTCGGTCAATTTGTGCGGAACAAACTTCGAATTGACTTTCTTCAAACCAAGGGTTTCAGTCAAAATGCGCTGAATAGTTGTTTTAGGGATGCCAAGTTCCATTTCCATAAATCTCACTGACGATTTCTTCGAAATTTTCACAAATTCGCGCACTTTTTCCACATTTGCCTCGGCCAAAGTTGTCGAAGGACGACCGGCTCTTTCGTCATCGTTAACATCTTCTCCGCCTTTACGAAATCGTCGATGCCACTCGAACACTTGCCTCTTCGCCAAACAATCGTCGCCATAAACAATTTGCAGCATTTCATACGTCTCGGTTGCAGTTTTTCCAAGTTCAAAACAAAACTTAATATTGACTCGTTGTTCGTGACTCATTTTCTGACCGTTTACGAAAAACACTCTCACAGGATGCGTGATGTATCAGCTGACTATGCACCAAATGTCATGAAAATTTGTCAGGTTGGTAAGGAATAGTCCCCCTACAATAATCAATCAACTATCAAGAGATGACGCCACTGGTTTCTGATTTATAGACGCATTGCGGTTACTTTTGGGACAGAGGGTATATATATATATATATATATATATATATATATATATATATATATCACTGAAAGTACAGCTAATAATAATAATTGAAAGGTTACCTCTCTGGATTCAAAATCTTCCTATCTTCTTGAACGGGTTTAGATACTGCAGAACGATAGAGTTTCTTGCTAGTATATGGAGGAATCAAAATGATCGATGCATAATCTTAAATTTTGCGTCAGTTTGGATTCCAAAATGCAGTGCATCAAACCATATTTTTACCCTATAAACATATTTCATTATTATTACGTATAAATTCTAAATTGAAAATTAAATGGGTGAGTGGAAAAACAGTATAAGACCAAAAATAATGTTTAGATAGTTCACTGATTCAATTATATTCCTCAATATATTTATTTTCATTAACTATACCTTCTATTCTATTGTTGTTTTGTAAACTTTACAACCTAGAATTTTGATTAGCTATAAATTTGGTTAAAGATACATAATTTTAGAACTATTTCTTTCATTTAAGGTTATTATGTGTATAAATTTATACGTACCTCTCAAAATTCCTCGGAAAGTAGAACATCTTTACAACTTCCATAGAATTCGTCCTACACAAAACACAGTTGTGCCTCATTTCGATAAAAAACGGTGGAAAATAACGAATTAAAATATCAAAAACAACGTACGACGCTGATCCAGCGCCAACATATTAATAGCAGTAAGTACGATTGTCGATTGTGGTCGATTCTTAACGAATCCCGACAATTATCGCGCCACCTAGCAAACCTTGAATTCATGCTGACAAAGAAGGAGCATATGATGATTTTAATTAGTTAAACGAAGGTAACTATAGCGGATAACTTTGCGTACTTACTTGAAGATCTGTAGTAATCTGTGGTGACAGGCATGATCATTGATCACATCAAATTGATTAACAGTGTCAGAAAGGATATGCAGTGCTATAAATGTAACAAATTAGTCACTTTAAAAGGCAATGTGCGAATACATTTTCAAATACCACATCAGAAAACAATGTTGATGATTCAAAAAGAAATGTCAATGCATTTAGTGCTGAATTTTTGATGGGACAACGTAATACAGTTGATGGGTACATTGATTCAGGTGCAAGTTCACATCTTACCTTGGATACGAACCGGTTAAAAAATGTGTCGCACCAGCAAAATGTCCGTGAGATTATGGTTGCAAACGAAACAAAATTGACTGAAGAGATTTTACTCTACGAGTTTTATTTGTTATTATTATGCATCTATTCTACTCAATTTTTAACCATTTTAATTAGCACCGGTGTCTCTTTTTATATTTCGAAATCTAAGCTATTGTTTTTTTGTAATTTTTAAATCAGAAAACTTCGGCAACCCTCATTTTCTTTTGCTACGGTAAATGAGCATATAACTATTCATTCACGCTTGTCATTTTAGTGGTCATTTTATCAGCGTATTCGTGCAAGTTTTAGAGATTATTCCGATCGTTATTCACTTATTTTATCACAAACATTCTTCTTCAAGACTAAAACCACGAGTGTATTATATTTTGGTAGGTGTAATAACGGAAAATGTTAATCAGTATTAACTTTAACTTTTAGGTTACGATAGTTTTAAACACAATTTTTGAATCATTTTGGATCGCTGTGTATGTGATTTTACGTTGTTTGTACATATCACGAATCCATGGCGGATTTCCATTGTATTAAATTCTAGTAAATCCTTTCGTCTGTAACTTTTGGCAATGTCTTTTAATTTTTGGATAGCAGTGATTGAGTTACAGCACGTGGTTTGCATCTGTACAGCAATCTAATTGAAATTTGTAAAATCTTGTGTATTTAAGTGTAATCTTGACATTCTGATTCTAAACCAAGATATAAGTTTCACTAGTGGCAAGATCATTTCTCGTTTGAAAAAGCATATAATGTAACTCATTCCGAGATTTTATGAAATCATGTCTATACAGTGGAATGAAATGATGTGTATTAAGATTCATACAAATTTGGTAATTTTCTCTGCTACACGATGCTATATTTGTTTTATAATTGTTTGATGTAAAATTGTGATCTAATTTTACCTATTTTTTACCCTAATTTTAAAGATATGGAAGTACGTAGTTAAGGATATATCCCACCGTAATAGCTTACTTAACCTTCCTATACTCATGAATAGGGTCTGTGAGACCGATTTATATAGTATAGTATATGTCTTTCATTTTGACGTGAGTATAGGAAGGTTAAAAGGATTAGTTCACCTTATCAAATAGAACTTCAAAAACGTCATAAGGCGTTAGCCATAGCCCAAAGAGCTGAAAGGCTTGATGATGATGAATAGCTTATCTACACATTTCCATATCTTTAAACAAGAAATTTGTTGCTTTCTAATTAGCCTACAGTGGTAGAGTTAATCCAAAGGTAAGATATCGGTTATTTAAGCTGCGAAATATACATACACAGTTTAAGCACAATATTAATATATCATAGTGTTATATCTATAAACTATCCAGTGAATATACCACGCATGTATTTTAACGTTTAGATTTTAACAAAACGGAGATAAAAAGAAAATCGTTCTGTTAGAGAAACGTTCCATTATTTTATTTCCCAATAATACAAAATTGAAGGAATATATATATGTATGGTATGTAATTCTTGTCTGTAGCAAATGTGTTTATGTTAGATGTAATATTCTATTTCGCTATTTACATTTAGGAATTGTTTATTTCAGAGCCATCTTGGAAGTTTCAAATGTTGTAAGGAAAGGAGAAGATAACATGGTAACATTTCTTTAAGTAACTTAGTAATAAAGAACCTTTCAAACACCAACCAATTACATAGTTCTAAAGAAAAGAAAACTGTTAGTATTTTTGATAAAAAATTGTAATGATGTATATTTTTCTTTAGAATTAACATATCAATAATCGATACATACACATTTTTATATTTTCCTAGTGGATAACCTTAGAACAAGCAAAACATGGAATGATTCATATTCGAGTTAGCTGGTTAAAATTATCAACAAGTTATTCGGATTTACAGACGGTAAAACTATCACAACTGTGGAATAGTTTTCTAAAACATAGTTTGCAGGCACTTAATGAAACTCAATATTTACGAGTCACGTGTATGAGCACGGCTCTACTAGTGGTTTTTGTGGATTCGGCAAGAAGTTTGCCTGTAAGTATGCAGAATGTACATTAGGGTGGCCCATCTTTTTGAAGCATACATTTTTTTGGAACGGACCCTCCAGAACAGTTACTTTTCGTAAAAAAGGATTTTGCAAAGTTTTATAAAAATCAAACAACATTAATCCGTATCACGGGGAATTCACATTTTTACATATCATATTTATTAATTTCTGAAGTGTGCATCTGTGTTGATGACTTCTTTAATTTTATTTAAACGTTGTTTGTATATTTGTAGAGATATAAATATTATCGCGTGTCTAAAAAACCTGGTAGTCGATTCATCCTGTGAAGTTACATATGTCCGTTATAAGTACATTGTAGACATTTACTTTCACAGTTTAAGTAATAATTGTTATCTAAGTAAAATAAAAAACTTTATTAATTGAAGTATATTTTTGTATCAGACAGCGCTTAGAAAAAGAAAGTATCAGTATAATACTATAATAATAAATGGTTCTGCAGTTAATAAGCAAAAAGCTGGAAGACCCCGTATATGAACACAAAATCTCATTGGTGATGTAAACAACGCTATACAGATCAACCACATCCATCAGGAGGTTGCTGCAACAGTTGAAAGTTGGTTGTTCTACTGTTCACGACATTCTCCGAAAGGAGATTATTTTATTATTATTATTATTTTGTTAAATTTCAATATTAATATATCCGAATAAATTTGTTTCATCTTGTTTGACCTGTTAATATGTGACTAGATTTTTAACAGACAAGCTAATGTTCAGAGCATAACTTGATTGCAAATCTTTCTGAACATACGATAGACTAATAATTATAACATTATTGAGAAGAGTGTAGGTAAAATATGAAATGTTGGAATAATTTATTTATTTGGTGTATTTACGGAAAAAATTAAATATTTTGCCGTATTTCAATAATTTTGACATTGTCTCTTTACTGGTGTGTACAAACAAAGTGTTTTCTGTAATCTGTAATTATTTGCGGTACAAATTCTTTCTGATCTCCATCGTTTGATAACACTGTGTGTAATTTTTTAAGTCATGGAAATATAACCATATACGGACACCACTACGTGATAAAAGACAAAAAAAAAAAGACCCGTGTCTCCCAGTTTTGCCCCAAGTCACGCACTTTTTTTGTATAATCGCACTCTCTTAAGTTGTGGATCCAAATCGTCGTCCGACTCGTCCGAATCTGACTCTGATTCAGAACTTATGGTGTCCACAGGCTCGTTGCTTCCAGACTGCCCTCCATCATCAGCTTTTTCTTCTTCAAATACTTCATTAACATCATACAGGGTGATCTTGTGGCTCTACCAACATACCTGAAATGAATTAGAAAAGAAATCAAAAAAGAATGCAAAACAATGCATCAATAAAATTGGTATTACCTCTGCAAGCAATGCGTCGAGTTTTTTGCCTTTGTACCGTTTTTCCATGGGCATTGTGGTTTGGTGAAGCCGTTCTCCTTGCTCATCGGATTCGGTAGGGAGTTGTTTGATAAGATCGTCAAAATGAAAATGAAGAAAATGCAGCTTTAATGTCATCGATGTGCCGATTTTCTCAAAATAATACAGCATTTCTTTCACTCATTCTCTTGCTTACGGTTCCGCGTCTCGATTCCCTCCCAAGACTCTGGTGCATACACGCTGAAGGTAAATCCATGCCATTGAATGATTTTCATCAAGCGATGAATCAAAGTTGCTCTTGAATAGCAATACTTCATACTATCTTTGCCTCCACTCAACCATGCCATGAGATTGTTATAACATTGGCGACACACTGTATTAGGTGTGTAATTTTCACCAGTCAAGTCTACTTCGTCGAAAAACAACTTATATGCTCTTTTGAATTCACTAGTTAAAAGATTCTTTTCCTTTTCAAATCTTGTAGAACTTTTTTCTGATTTGATGACCGCAAACGTAGCAAAATAAATAATTTTTCACACTGCATATTGAAATTATCAGTTGCCAATGTTGTGTGCGAATTATGCTGTAGCACTTTCTCTATAACTTTCACCGCTGAGCTCTTGTTGACGTCGCGCTGTGTAATGCCTCGATGACTAGGAACTTCAAGTCAATACTAGGGCCGGTGGGGGATTCCTTACGCCCTTTTATCTTCAGGTGTAGGCTGCTTCGATCACGCAGCCTGGGGAGAGATGAGGTTGGTTAGCGAAGAGCTAACTGGGGAAGATGACTTTTCACCTGTAACACATACGAGGATTTCAGACTGAAAAATAGCCGTTTATCAGTCGTTTAGAGGACGATGATGGTCGTCGAGGGACCTGTGGGAATTGCCTTAGTCCAGATCGATGACATCTGCAAGGCGACGGACCTTCTTTTGGGAGGGGGTCAATCTTGGGGATCGACGACCATCTGAACGCAGAGATTTTGGCTGGCGCGGGCTCTTTCCCACGCGGACTTCAGGAGTTTCGTCAGAAATTCACGTAGAGTCGGGACGTTCAGTTCTCGATGAATCTGAACGTTCCTTACGAAGTAGGGGGCGTCAACGATGAGGCGCAGAGTTCGGTTTTGGAGTGCTTCCAAACCTTTGATGTTAGTCTCACTCGCTGTTAACCAGGCCATAGCGCCGTAGGTTAAAAGCGGTCGAAGCGTCGTCTTGTATAGGAGCAACTTGCTCCCTAGGTGAAGGGGACTCCTTCGCCCTATGAGGGGCAGAAGCAAGTTGCGGGCCTTGATGAAGCGATTTCGGATTTCGTCAGTTTGTTCTTGGAATGTGAGCATTCGGTCGAAGATGACACCGAGGTATTTCACTTCGGAACTCCAGGGGAGCTCGGAGTTTCCTACCTTAATCGGCTGACTGGGGTTTGCGCGATCGTGCGAGAATCTAACTGCCACACACTTAGATTCATTTACCTTCAGACCCCAGCGAGAGGTCCAACTCAGAAAACCGTCAGTAGCGCTTTGGAGGCGTTTCCTGAACAGCGCCTGCTTCCTGCAGCCTGTGTAGATGACAGTGTCGTCTGCATAGATTGCAATCTCGGTGCTGGGCTCTCGGGGAGATCCGACATGTAAATGGAAAACAGTTGCGGGCCTAGAAGTGATCCCTGGGGAACGCCGGCGTGGATTTGTCTGACGCTGGACTTCACGGAATGGGATTTAGTGCAGAAGGATCTGCCGGCTAAATAGGACCTGATGAGTTTGACCATGGGGGGTTGATTCCTGAAACGATCATCTTGTAGATCAGCCAGACTGTGTCAAAGGCATTCTTTAAGTCGAAGAAAACTGCACCTACGGGTACTCGCCTTTCGAGTCCGTTTCGGATGTATTCCGATAACCGGAATAGTTGTAGGTCGGTGGACAGTCCGGCTTGGAAGCCGAACTGTTCATCTTGGATGACATCGTCGCTGAGTTTTTTCAACCGAGACAGGATGATTGCCTCAGCTATTTTCGAAACGTTGGAGAGAAGGCTGATCGGGCGGAAGTTTTGTGGGAATTTGTGATCTTTCCCGGGCTTGGGGATGTTGCAGACTTCGGCGTATTTCCAGCAGGAGGGAAAGTACTGGATTTGGAGCATTGCGTTGATGATTTCGCAAAGATGCTCCGTAGCTTCGGGGATAACCACTTTAGGGCCAGATTGGTGATACAATCCGCCCCTGGGGCCTTTTTGTTGTTGCGCCTTTTGATGAGGGCTCGGACTTCGTCGGGGGAGGCGGGATCGAGTGGGGTTCCGATGAGCTCGGGGATCCCGTGCACCAGCGTTTCCACTTCTCTTCGGAAGATTATTTCGTCGTCGCTGATTGGGGGCGGGATGCCGCGGAATACTTCTTCGAGGTGGTCGGCGTGGATTTCGATTTTCTCCTCGGGGGAGAAACCTAAACCGTGGGTGCCGTGAAGAGGCCGGTTTGGGGGTTTTTTTGAGGGTTTCTCAAGGCTTTGGATAGTTTCCATAGGGAGCCATCCTCCGTCGTGAGAGACTTGACCTTGTCGTCCCAGTTCTCCTGCTCGAAGGTTTTGAGAGCCTCTCGGAGCTGTCGAGCAAGATGATTTGCTCGGAGGCTGTCAGCGGGGTTGAGGGTGGTTTGGGCCCTTTTCTTGGCTCGTCGTCTTTCCCTAACTAGCTCCCTTAGGTCGGGTGGGAGTTGTCGAGAGTGTCTGCGGGGTCTGATGGTAGAAGATTCATCGAGGGCCCGAGAGATCGCCTTGGTGAAGTTGTTTGCGGCTTCCTCTAAGAGGGCCGCTTCCTGAAGATTTTCGTTGACACTGAGGTTGGTGAGAACTTTGGAGGAGAAAAGATTCCAGTTCGTACGCCGCCGAACTTTTTCCCCCAGATGAAGTAGTTCGCTACCTAGGGTGATTAGGATGGGGTTGTGATCTGATGAAAGGTCAGCGATGCTTTCCACGGTCACGTTTACCGGGATGTCTTTGGATATGGCGAAGTCGAGGACATCGGATTGGGCGCCAGCACGGAAGACCGTGTGGCCGTCGGGAGGGTAGTACGAAAGCCCTAAGGCTTGGATGATGTCAAGCAGCTGCCTGCCCTCAGCTCGTATGATCCGGCTGCCCCAGAGGTGGTGCTTCGCGTTCAGATCGCCCGCCATCAACACCGCGTTGGGGTCGGTGAAGATTTGGTCGAAATCCTGGCGCGAAACCTCGCCAGGGGCGGGCCTATACGTCGCGTAGAGTTTTAGCGGACCGAAATCGGTCCAGATGATGACTGCCGCCGCCTCGAGAGAGTTCAGCGGCGGCACTACGACCTCGGAGTGGCGGATTGAATTTTTGACGAGTACAGCTGTCCCGCCGCCGCGGCCCGTCAAGCGATCTCGACGGTATGTTTTGTAATTCACGACCTTGAGACTGTCCCACGGGCGGAGGCCAGTCTCGCTGAGAAGGGCAACGTCGATTTGGTTCTCTTGAAGAAAGTCTCTTAGCTCAGGCATACGAGTTCTGATGCCGTTCGCGTTCCAGGCGACTATTCTGGAAATGCCTTGCTGGTTTATGCTTACCGATGTATTCATAAACGGGTTGATAGGTTAATAGAGGTTACGGGGGATGGAGCCCTGAACCTGCTGTAGTGCGGACGAGAATTGTCCGACCAGCTGTAGGAGGGTGGTCACGGCGCCGAAGAAGTCGGTGTTGTTGGTGGCGGGGGGCTTGGGCCTAGCAGGGACTGGCTGGGCACGTCGGTACGCAGCACCTTAGGGGAGAAGAAGATTTCCCTTTGGTGGCGTCGGAATACTTCCTGCCAGAGGAAGTCGCTTGGGAGGATTGGGTGGCTTGGGTGGCGGCCTGAGGGGGAGGGAGGAGGGCGCTTGAGCCGGGGTCTTCTTCGCCGAAGGGGCGGCTTGGGATCGGGTTGGCAATCGGGGTTTGGGGTAGTGGGGGCATCCCTTGTAGTTTGCCGTGTGTGAGCCAACACAGTTGGCGCATTTGGCAGGGTCGCCTTTTTCCTTAGATAGGGGCAGTCTGCGGCGCGATGGTTTTCGCCGCAGCGGACGCATTTGATCGCTGCCGTACAGCGGGATTGGGCGTGGCCGAACCGCTGACAGCGGTGGCATTGCCCGACGGCTGTTCGGGAGCGGAGGGATTCGACGGAGACCACTAGTCTGCGGATCTCCTTCAGGGCGAAGATGTCCTTCTCGTTTCTCGGGAGCTTTATCAAAATGAGGGGCATTTCCTTCTTGCTCCGGGGGTGGCGGAGGCGATGGATGCCTTCGGGGTGGAATCCGAACTCTAGGAGTTCTTCTTCCACTTCTTTGAGGGGGTCTCGACGGGGACCCCACGGATCACGATGTTCAGGAGCTTCTCCGAAGGTAACTGATAAGTGTGGTACGGTAGTACCAGACCGTCGAGCATCCTTACGGCAGCCCTGAAATCCTTCTCCGTGGTGGGGAAGAAGCGGATTCCGTCAGTCGTATTTTGGGCCTTGGAGAAGTTGACTCGAAGCTCGGAGAATTTCGTCGTAACGTGTCCCCAGGCGGATTTTTCCCTGAGGACGATGGGGGAATCTTGTTAGACTCGGACGGAGGGGCCTGCGAAGCAGCAGCGCCCTTTGGCTCGTTGAAGCCGAAGTCGGTGGAGGAGCGGTGGTGGCGGTCTTTGTGACCGTGGCAGCCGGTGGCCTTTGCTGGCTCTCGGCGCTGGTGGAGGGGGTGGCGGCCGGTTGCGCCATTTTCTTCGAGGCAGAAGGTTGCCTCTTCTTACCGGCCTTACGCTTTCTGCCGGCTTTGGTCCAGCCGGCATCGTCGCGCTCTGAACCGGAGTCGGAGACCGACTCGTCGGATGCAGAGGGGGCGGGGAGGCCGCTACGCGGGCGGCGGGAAGGGCTGCAATGCGTCGCCTTCGGAGCTCCTCGCTTAGCTCGGCGATTAACCGGACGAGGGTTTCGTCGTCGTAATCGAGCGACGCGAGGAGCTTTGCAGCAGACGGCCGGGGTCCGCGGGGGCCGGAGGAGGGGGATTCCGGTCTGGAGGACGATGAGGAGCCCTCGTCCATGGACTCCTCGGCGGAACGGGGGAGGGGAGGGAAATCCCCTGCGGTGAGGCGTTGTTGGCTAGAAGCCATCTGAAAATTGTCCAAATGACGAAGACAAGTTAAAATGTTTTCGATTTCCGGAGCCGGAGCTTCGAAAATCGAAAAATTTGGCCGCTTTGGACGGCGAAAAGCCGGCTATGCCGGTTCCTCCCCGTCGGCAGCTTCCTCGATGAACAAATTCGACTTAGTTGATGTCTCTTTTTCGTGAACCTACCGGAGATTAACTCCGGCAGTGGTGGTTTGTAGAAATAATATTTCTACACTCGGAGAAACTCGTCCGTTTCTGGTAGTACCTCGACGTCGAATGCCTCGGCGCATCGGATTGATGCCGCCGTGATATCGCTGAGCTGTTCCGTACACGGACCGCTCTCGGAACGCTTTGTCGATTCTAACGAATCACCTCGTTGTAGATACGGAAAGACACGTCCGCTCGTGTCCACTGCCAGGAGTGGAGTTATGCCTCGATGTGAGCGTTGTGTAGCTTTTATATTGTGTGCTGCGTCCCTTGATGCGTGTGCTGAGCTTACTGCTTTGCCTGTGCTGCTGCGGTCGGTGCGTGATCGTGTGAGTTGTTTATTGAGATCTTAGGTACATTTTTGTAGTTGATTGTTTCCTTGAATTTTGAACGGTTTGCTACCTATGGACCTGAACAGGGGAAAAAGTAAAAAAGAATCGAAAATGACACCGAGGCCCCAAATTTTTGGGACCCCATAAAAAAAAAAAGTGCATGACTTGGGGCAAAACTGGGAGACACGGGTCTTTTTTTATCTCACGTAGTGGTGTCCGTATATGGTTATATTTTTTCGTGTTGCACTGTGTAAACAGGCATTATATTCTTTAAGTAGCCTGACGCCTCATTCAGCTGTATCGTTTGCTACTTTATACTTTTCTACAATACTACCATTCATAGGATAGTCTTCAAAGTCAGACCATAATGGGGGATCGATTGTAAGAATTTAAACCATTAAAAGAAAACAAACTTCTTTTTGATACAAAATCATAGAACTTGAACGATTTAATTTCATCACATATTAAAATGGTCCTTTCTGTCCATACTATCATGATTAAAGCAGCTAGAAAAATACTTGCAGGGAAGTACCATATACGATTCACCAGTTTTTAAGGCCCTATTAGACATGTAAAATCAATACTTTTGTATTCCTAAAGGATTTAAAAAAATTGAAAATGGTATGGTGCTTTAATCGGCATACGAGATGAACACCATAAAAATATTTTAATGAGTATTTTTGAGAAACAGTATGCAGCAATTTGTAAGAAGTTATGACAGCGGTATTAATAATTTCGTCTTCTCGACTGAATGCAATAGGATTAAGACCTTAAGAATAATACACCAAAATTCCAAGAACGGTTTATATTTGAAAGGTCGACTGTACCACTTCCTACAAGTGAATCTCTCTTACATAAAATGGAACAATATTACAGGGTTCGTTTAGACAAAATGTTGAATTTTTAATACGTAAACATGTGCTACCCTAATATACAAGTAAATAATAGTAAATAACAATAATACCTTTACAAAAATGATATATTCATATACCCAATAAAACACGATATTTTATCACTTCGATTTATCTATCTCATTTTAAATTACTCTTCCCAAAAGTTAATAGTTAAATGTAATAAGGACTGACCAAAATAATGTGCATAAACGATCTGTTTTAGCAAGCAAGAACCTCAAGTCAACCAGATCCGTTTGTTACATTCACCTTGTATAAAGTAACCAACCAAACTGGAGTGCAAATGAGAACAAGCAATCCTGTATGGGAGCAAGGTTTTACCTTTTGGTTAGCAATCCAGAAACTGATACATTGTACGTCCGAATTGAAGATCAAAAACTAATTCTGTGCTTGGAAGTCTTGACATCAAGTTAAACCTGCTCTCTGACAAACCTAACTTACAGATTGAAAAGCAGCCGTTTGTGCTGCAACAATCTGGAGCTCATAGCAAAATAATACTATCCTTGCGCTTACGTGTAAGTTGGTTAATTAGGTTAACCTATTATTAGAGTAACTAAAAATTATATATATATATATAATCATTAGGATACTACAGTGATAACTACTATAACTATAAAATTTGTATTTATATATATTGCTATAACTATATAAATGATATTTTAATCAATATTATTGCTTAGGACTAGAGTCGAATACAATTCAACTGTTATAAAGAATAATGATCAAATAAAGGCAGCATGATTTTTGCGCCTTCTCAAGATTCAGTATTATAAGATAAACCTAAACTGCTGAATTCTCAAATATACGATGTAAAATGTTATGTCTGTAGATACTGCATTGTAGATTTTGAAGAATGAATTCAGGAAGGAAACAGATGAACAACTGTTGGAATTGTCTATGAACACACAATCGAAAATTTCGGAAAGTCAATCCGGTGAGTAGAAATGTATTAAATTTATATATATATATAATCAATAGAATTTGTTAAAAAGGCGGATGACGGTCTGACGCTGTCACTTCCCCGAATTTTATTATTCAATGATAACTTATCAATGACTACTCATTATTGAATAATAAAATTCGGAGGAGTGACAGCGTCAGTCCGATTTACACTACTTAATGATAACACGTCATCCACCTTTTCAACTAACTCTAATAATCAACCTTCTTCTATCTGCCGAGGGCACTGGATACATCGAATTAGCCCTCCTATATTTTTGATAGGTTTCTGATAGACGAGCTAACGTAGAGTAAGTCTGCGAAATCGGAATTCAAATACTTGTTGCCACGCTTTAGCAAAATTTAATTTTATCAACTTATCTGTGCTTACAGGTAGAACCAAGTGTATTTTGATATTAGGAATCACGAAATTTCATAATAATCGAATTCAAGTTAACTTGTGATATAATAAAATTACTTACTAGGGTTGGTTTTATCCTATCATTGCGTTTTGAGGTTCAAATCCAAAGAAAAATGAGATGGGATTTATTACTAACATTGCACGTAGGACATATTGATAACTAGGGTTGCTCAGTTTGCGCCAATATAAATGACTGCAATGACTGTAGAATAGCAACTGTTAGAGCCTGTCTCAGATTTATCAGATTGCAATGATTTTTAAAATGTATTTGTTTTGTTGCTATGAGACGAAAATAGCGCGAAAATCAAAATCCACACAGAAAAGTTACAGTCCACAAAAACACGAATCCTTTACTCAAAGCGCACCATTTGGTCCAATCGACCGGGATTTAATCAGTGCAAAACACGTTGCAGGAATTTAAAACCCATCCTCAAGCAAAGCCCCCTGAAAATTGGCCTGCTTTTCGTTTTTTGCCAATTACTCTGGAATTGCTTCAAGAAAAAATATCCAAACAAATAAATTTAGTAATTATATAGAGGTGATTGAATTATGTACAAGGCGGTTTCTGCTTCTGCAAATAACATCTATGAAGGGGTGAAAGGCTCCCCCAAAGATGGGACCGTTTTGTCAATTACTCTGCTATTGTTGCACCAAGAAAATATTCAAACTATGGACATATAGCGCATCAAGAGGGCTATTAAAACATGTTTGAATTAGTAACCCTTATTATTGATAATATTACCCTCGGAGTTGGTAGCACTATATAAAAAGTTGGTTTCTCTCCCTGATCTAACAGCATCTAATGGCTGGATATAGGGTTGTCTTTCTTTTTTTTGCCAATTACAATTATTGCAAGAAAAAGAAATTTACTGACCGACGATTGATTTTAGCAAAAGTTAGAACCTACGCCTTTATAAAGCTGTCCAAAATTGAGGTATCATTTTAATTTTCCTGCCATTTTTTTGTACTTGTAATTTTTATTCTAAATTTATATTTTCAGATTCTAAATACATTCTGGTTAGTTAATATGGAGCGTTACACGAAGGAACAACATGTTTTTAGTATTAAAACATTTTATGAAAATGGCAAAAGTTTTCAAGATGTAATTAGGAAATTTAGAACAAAATTCGGTAGTGAAAATGCTCCAACAAATCGTGCCATCAAGCTGATGGATGAGAAATTTGAAGAAACTGGATCCGTTCATGATAACAGAAACAGAATTTATCAAAGTAGTGGTCGTTCAACCGAGAATATAGCAGCTGTGAGCAGAAGTATTGAAGAAGATCCAAAAACATCCATTCGTCATCGTTCGCATTAAACATCAAACGATCCACATTATTCAACATTTTGCATCGTGATCTCCATCTAAAGGCTTATAAGATCCAGCTGACCCAAGAATTAAAACCAGCTGACCACGCATTACGTTGGCAATTAGTTTCTTGGGCCATCGAAAAACAAGAAGAAAATGATAATTTTTTTAACAAAATAATCTTCACCGACAAAGCCCATTTCCAGCTCAATGGCTACGTCAACAAGCAGAATTGCCGCATTTGGGGTCAAGAGAATCCAAGAGTTATCTTAGAGCAACCATTACGTCCACAAAAAGTTACGGTTTGGTGTGGTTTGTGGTCTGGAGGAATCATCGGATCATATTTTTTGGAAACGAAAATGGAAATGCGATTACGGTCAATGCAAATCGCTACAGGGAGATGATCCGAAGCTTTTTGTGGCGGAAAATTGATGATTTAGACGTAGAGAATATGTGGTTTCAACAGGATGGTGCCACTTGTCACACAGCAAGAGAAACAATGGATCTTTTGAAAGAAAAGTTCGAAAATCGCATTATTTCTCGTAGAGGAGGAGTAAATTGGCCACCAAGATCGTGCGATTTGACACCTTTAGATTTCTTTTTGTGGGGTTTTTTAAATCGAAAGTGTACAGCAATAATCCCACAACAGTTCAAGAGCTTAAAACCGACTTTATCGAGCAGATATCAACCATTGACAACAGTTTATTGAAAAACGTGATTGATAATTTTGGTAAAAGATTGGGAGCCTGCCGAGCCAGTAGGGGAGGTCAGTTAACCGAGATAATTTTTCATTTTTACACCTTTTACTATCAATGGACGCAGGTTTAACGCCGATGGCCAAAGGAAACATCGTAACAAAAATATTTTCCGCTTTTGTTTTCAGGCATAAGAAAAGTCCTAGTTGTTTATTATACGTACTGTATACATGTTAATTGATTATGATAAGAGTAATCGTTTAAATAAGAACAAGGGTTGCCGATTCAGACATGCTTCAATAGCCCATATGTTTGGATATTTTTCTTGAAATAATTCTAGAGCAATTGGCAAAAAACGAAAAGCAGGCGGGCGCTTTTCACCTCTTCGATAGCTTTAATCGCAGAAACAGAAAGTGGTGTCTTACACAGTCCTATCAGCTCTATATAATTACCAAATTTCATTCAAATTGGTATGTGCGAGTTGGGAACCTTTCCTTGTCAGTATCAGGACCGTTTTTGTGAAAATTTAATGCAGAAAGTTATTTAGAAACGTGATTAGAAAACTTAAACGGTAGTGCCTTGTGGTAAAGATGTAATGGTATAGATACAAAAATGTAAATTTACTGCAGTACACGGTATTTTTTCTTTGACAATTCTATTCTATTTTATAAACATGAACCCACTTAATTATTCTGTTGACTTAATATAAAAAACAACTTATATCGATCTGTCTCCCTCGTAGCGACACATGAATACAGAGAATAGAAGTTTTTAATAACATTCAATCTCAAATCGAAGCATTGTAACACCACATAGTTCAGAATGAGAAGAGGAACGATTTTGAAAATTCCTATTTTAAAGCTATTGGTGACGCAAATTATAATAAACCAAATTACAGCGCATATAAGCAACATAGTAACCATGACACGGTTTCGTTGGAGATAAAGAAACACGCGCTCACGTTAAACTTCCACAATTAAATTTACCACAATGTTATGGAAACTATGAGTAGTTTATGAGTTTTTGACACTTTTATCGTATTAATTGATGAAAATACAAAATTAAGTTAAGTACAAAATTTTTATTATCTTCTCATGCTTGAAAGCAGAGACTGCGCAAATAATCTAATCTTTGCAAGTTTCAAGCGTGAATTATAAAATCGGTTTGCAAATGTTAAGAGATAGGTATGAAAATAAAAAAACTACTAATTCATACATACATAAAGGCGATTTTCGGTTTATACATATATAAATGTATGTTCAGTGGGGAAAATTGCTCGATGCCTTGAATAAAAATCTATGAGCGCTTACAGCTTTAGGACAACCTACAAACACGTGGGATACGTTGTTAGTTTATGTTGGAGAACCAACAGACGAAATTGTGCCTGCGTTTAATATAAATAGTGCATTCATTACAGGAATTAGTAGAGACTTTAAGTATACGCGAAATATATAGGATTTAAGTGCTTACTTGTTTTTCTCTACATATATTCGTGTTATATGATACTTTTTCTATTTCCTTATAATAAGTTCAGCCAACCTTCCCATTACTGGCGCCTAAGACAGGATTTATCACCTTGTTTTCTTAGACTTA
Source organism: Chrysina gloriosa (assembly GCA_038088585.1). Classification (NCBI taxonomy): domain Eukaryota; kingdom Metazoa; phylum Arthropoda; class Insecta; order Coleoptera; family Scarabaeidae; genus Chrysina; species Chrysina gloriosa. The sequence goes on from CM076089.1 coordinate 32,463,975, forward strand.
ATTTGCGACATGTCTGCCCTTCTATTTGACGACTCGTCCCCCTTCCTTCACCGCTGAGGCAGCTGCCACAGCGGCGAAGGAAGGTTATATGTAACACTTGAACGGCAGAGAAAGAACAGAAAGAAAGTTACATCCATACGTATCATTTACATAGACAATCGGATACGGTTATACAAAAGAAGGAAACATTTAAACGGTTAAAATACATAATAAAACTGTAGAGTCACAAATTCGGTTTTTTTTACAAACTCCGCAATAAGTAGTAATAGACCCGCAACATACGGAAAATTATTGGTGTCAGAAGTCGGATCTCCTCACCTGTTTATCGTGGACTTTTCATACCCCTACCTAATGACCAGTGAAAATCCATACAGACAACAACTTCCGTTGTAAACGAGGAAAACGATCAACGAGCAGCATACGGTGACTGGAAATTGGATTTCTACGGTAAATACTGCTGATTTCTTTTTGATTGCGTTCTATTGCCTTGCATTTTCCAATTCAAACCTACCTGATTCGTCAATTTCCTAACTCATACAAATTGCTACCAATTGTCGTACAAACTCTAATTTCTAAATCATATAAATTCTGTAGCAAAGTAGACAAAGGATTCAATTTACAATATCGTGCACATTCGATTTATCAATTGTAATTGCCATATCGTGCACATTCATATTATTTATTATATCGTGCACATTCAATTCATCAATTCAAATTACCATACTATATATTGCAGCTTTTGATCAAATTCGTTATGTGTACCTCAAATGAATTTTCCAGTACTTCTGTTGATCTTAATGTAATACATTCTAGTTCAAGTAATAATTTAGAGAGATTCTCCGTGTCATTAGAATTTCTTGTCAAATTAATCCCCGAAAATTTCGACGGAAATCGTTACAAGCTGCGCAGCTTCATTAAACAAGTAGATTCAGTATTCAAATTCGTGAATCCATCCCAAATCCAAAGGTTATTATTGTTCGTAAAAAACAAAATTATTGGCAAACCTCGCGAACAAATTGACATCCATTGTAATTTAACTAGCTGGGATGAGATTTCCAAACTCTAGATTAGTCTATATCAAAGTAAGAGATCGGTAGATCAATTCACAATTTAAAAACATTTAATACTTTATTTTCCACCAATGATCTATCTTATGTCATTTTCGAATCACAACATTCTACATCCGAAGACAAAATTTTAAAATTGTCGCTAATTAAATCATCAAGCATAACAAACATATTCTTAATCAGCATAAATTCTATAATGCTAACGGGACTTTCTCTAAACGCACCCATCGTTACGTTGGGAGAAACACAAATAGAATTGCAAATCCGTAGCAAACATCTTCATACTAAATTCCAAGTAATTGATGCTCAGACAAATATCCGTTTTAATTAAATGATGCGGGAAGCACTTGTTGAAACTCCATAATCGAATAACATAAAAATCAAAAAGACTTTGTGAGTTTCAAAAATATTTAATAATAGCACCACCACAAATTTGTTTTGCCACACTGTGGCTTCATGACAAAGCGGAGCGAAACAAATATCCCTTTTGATGATTTACTTGGAAGAGATTTCCTTAAGACAAATGATGCAAGTATAAATTATTCTAGCTCTTCTATTTCCATTAGTTGCCTGCCAATTCCTGTACCAATGAGTTAGAACACCCCACAAAAATCAAATTGTTCTACTTCGCTGAATCCTGGTTCAGAAACGATAATACTTGCAAACATTAACAACACTCAAAACCTTAAAGAAGGCATTATTTCTGCCCAAACTATAAACGACACTCTTCTTATACCCAATGCTATTGTATTGGGTTGTCCGGAAAGTTCGTGCCGATTTTCGGTAGGCGCCATGAGAGACCTGACTGAATATATCCCAATTATTGAAAACAAATGACATTTGTACATATTCTAAAAGAGATAACTTCAGCCATATTTGAAAAAGGTTTGGTTACGATTTGTTAACTTTTGTCAGTTTTGTACGCCTTATAATATGGTGGTAAATAAAGTGCATTATAGGCATTTAATGCTTTTCTTTTTCCGAAAGGGCAAAAATGCCACACATGCGGAAAATAACATATGCGCTGTTTATGGCGAGGATGCTGTAGTTAGATAAATTGAAGACATCAATTTAACAAAAACGTGCGCCTTCGGATTTCCACTTTTTCTTTCTGGTTCTGGAAGGACAGAATTCTCAAGCTGCATGAAAGATGGAGAAAGGTTGTGGAACAGAATGGTACCTATATAATTTAATAAATGTATACCAATATTTAAATGAGCTGCGTTTTAGTTTTTCTAAAAAATCGGCACGAACTTTCCGGACAACCTGATAAAAGTGCAAAGTAACACCGCACTAATTACTATTGTAAATAAATCTAGGGTTAATCGTACTATACCAGTTCACGAGTTAGATGTCGAAACTTTACCTAAAACTGCAAATAGCTACAAATTTAGTCATGAATCCAGTGCGAATAGCAATCGATTGCACATTTTAACACGAAATCTTAGACTCATTCATCTAAATCCTGAAAAAAAGGATTCAATTCAGCGCGATATTCCACTTGCCGAACGATAAACTGATAAAGACAACTTCATTGATTCACGAAATTCCGACCAATGACGAAATTCCAATTTATGCAAAAACCCATAGTTACCCAGAAATTCATAAGACAGAAGTCACTAAACAAATAGAGACCATGCTACAACAAGTCATAATTAAAGCTTCTACAAGCCCCTGGTCATGGATCCTGCCCAAAAAATTAGATGCATCTGGCGAACTTAAATGGCCAATAGTAATAGACTATCGCAAACTTAATGAATAAACTGTCGGTGATAGATATCCATTACCAAACATCGACAATATACTAGATCAGCAAGGTCACTCGCAATATTTTACAACATTGGACCTTGCAAGCGGATTTCATCAGATTCCTATGTCTAATAAAGACAGTCCTAAAACAGCCTTTTCTACTAATAATGGTCACTATGAATTTAATAGAATGCCATTCGGTTTAAAAAACGCTACATTTCAAAGAATGATGAAGTCAGTACTATCAGGTCTTACTAATAATCAATTTTTCGTATATTTAGATGACGTCACTTACGGTTCAACATTAGAAGACCTAATTGAAAATTACTTAATGTTTTCAGTAGGATCCGACAAAATAACTTGAAATTACAGCCCGATCAGTGTGAATTTTTAAAGAAACCATGCGGATATGTCGGACACGTAATCTCGGAGAAAGGAGTTCAACCAAATCCAAATAAAATCGAGTGTATCACAAATATTTCACCACCTAAAAACGCCAAAGATATAAAAATATTCTTGGGTATGGTTGGATACTATCGAAAATTTATTCAAAACTTTTCAAGTATTGCTAAACCCCTTACCAAATTATTAAAGAGAGACACTGAATTTAATTGGACATACGAACAAGACGTATCTTTTCAGACATTAAAAAAAAATTAGTCAATCAACCTATACTCCAGTATCCGGACTTTACAAAGCCTTTTATGCTAACTGAGAGAAAGGATGAGTATTATCACAAGAAAAAGACGGTAAAGATTTACCTATGGCGCACTACTCTTGTAGTATAAATAAAGCCGAACAAAATTACTCGACAACAGAAAAGGAATTACTATCAATTATAAATTCGGTAGAACATTTCAGACCCTACCCCTATGGTAAAACATTTACTATTTTTACGGATCATCGTCCACTTTAGTGGTTGTTTAACTATTAAAATCCATCCTCCAGACTAGTCAGATGGAGATTACGCTTATCAGATTACCAATACGAAATTAAATATAAACCAGGTCGCGTTAACTCTAATACAAATGGTTTATCACGGCTCTTGCCGGAAGAACACATTAATTTTACCTCGAATCCAGAAATTACGTATAAATACAATACATTACGAAAATCGTTCAATTATAACTTATGACAAAGAGAATACTTCTTTGGCAAAAATAAAAACGCCTATTATAACCATTTGGTCACAAGACCTTGGTGAATCTAATCAACGCTCATTTTATTTCTCAAAACTTTGATATCAGCAATTTAACACCAGCGATAAACAGCGTTTCAAAACTACAAAATTCCAAACAAACTGTCTATTTGTTACATGCACTAAATCTACATTTTGATAAATTGCAATATAAAAATATATTCGAATGCTTCCTAAAATTAAAAGCCAATATTCAAAATCAAGCTTTCGTGTTTATTCCTCCTGAAATATATAAACATAACATTAAAGATGACGTGTTACTAGAAATGATAAAATTCATTTTTCCATCAAGCGATATTAAAATATTCAACGCCAATCGGATAGGAATAGAATACGGAGATGAAAGTAAACACATTCTAAACGAGAACCATAACAGTAAATTGTGAGGACATTCCTGCTTTCATAGAACATACGCAAATGTGAAAGAACGCTATTGTTGGCCTTCAATAAAAAGAGATGTAAAAAATTACATCAAAACGTGTAAATCTTGACAAATCAATAAATCTCATTTTAAACCCACCAAACAACCGATGAAAATTACCAGCACATCGGAACAACGTTCCGAAAGATTAGCGATTGACATAGTAGATCCCTTACCGATCACGGAAGGAGGCAACAAATTCATCTCAACGGCACAAGACGATTTGACGAAATATAGCTTTGCTGAAGCAGTACCAAAGTACGAATCTATTACAGTTGCAAAAGTCTTAACGAAATTCATTACGTACTTCGGTATACCGAACGCTATAGTAACAGACCAAGGAGCAGATTTTGCGTCACAACTTATTAAAGAATTAACGAATTTATTTAAAGCAAAACACATTTGCTCTACACCGTATTATCCACAATCCAACGGTGCACTTGAATGCTCACATCTTACATTAAAAGACTATTTAAAACATTACATCAAACCGAATCAAGCTGACTGGGACGAATACGTATTTGCAATGTTTAATTGCAATACATCTGTTCACAAATCTACAAATTTTACACCATACGAATTATTATTCGGTCACAAAGCATATCTTCCTTCGTCAATTATACAAGAACCTAAGTTTCGATATACTTACGATGATTATGCCTGTTCACTTGAACATAAATTAAATACTTCGTTCAAATTAGCACGCGAAAATATATTAAAGCTAAGCATAAGAGTAAGGAATATTACGATAGAATTATCAACCCTAAAGAATTAAATCTATCCAAGAATTGTCACTTAACTTTAAGGGACCCTTCAAAATTACTCGCCTACTTTCTAAATGTGCTGTAGAGTTACTTATTAATAATAAAAGAGTAAAATACCATACAAATTTATTAAAACATCACAAAGGAAATTCGGATATTTCTAAGTAATCTTTAGTCCCGTGTATATATATATATATATATATATATATATAGATTATCTAATTGGACACACATGTATATAAACAAATTCTCCAATTTTAATCTAGATTAATTAATTTTCCAGATGGATTTTTGTCGAACTTACAACTTACTGCCACTATATTATAACCCCATACAACATTTCAAGTGGCATGTTCTATAACAATTTAGGGACTGCGAAGGTCCTAGCTACGATTCGGTGCATATTTATTACAAACTATTGAAAATACAAGTTGTTTCTAATCAAGATATTATTGTATTTGCTCTTAAAGTTCTACTCGTAGACGACTTACAATTTGTATGAACTAATTCCTTTCCCAATTCAACATAATAATAAATCCGTATTCTCCTACACTGAACCTCGTCAACCTTATTTGCTCCTTTCAAAAGCAAAATTCTTTACTCCTTAATGCAAAGTTTGACGAACTGCATTGAGTACGTAAATCGGCAGTACATCTGTAGTGGAGTGCACACTCACAAAAGAACAGAACAACCTGCATGCGAAGTCCAATTGCTGTTACGACAACTACTCCAAATTCCAGAGGATTGTCAAACTCGAAAAATCAACGCCATCATTGACACTTCGAAATACATCGACAACAACCAATGGGTTTACGTGTTGCAGAATCCAACCTCGCTTACCTTAATCTGCGAAGAAGACCACATCGAAGACATAACACTTAGCGGAAATGGACTTATTGAACTCGATGCTACTTATAAAGGCTATAACTATATGTCAATACTCGACACTTCAAACATCATCACCAAGAACGTTAGCCACTACCTCCCTTCCATCAAAATTACGGAAGACTGAATACTCAGCAAATCAAAATTAGAAACCAACAGTTCTATTAAATTAGCGTCAATCCACCTCACGAACATCGATCTCACGGAGCTGAAATACGTGAACAAGTTAGCCGAATTCGATGACATCATCACGAATCAAATCAAGGAATCTCATCCAGCTCACTCAACGAAATGGTACAATGTTGCATTGTCAATAATTGGTGCAATCACTGGAGCAATAGTGCTTCATAATTGTTGCTACTGGTGTCAATGTTTCTGGATACTACGTCGCTTATGTTGTAAAACTTCGTGAATTGTACGTTTGGTTCAGTCCTATGCAGAGAGTACAATTACCGCTCTCATGACAGAGTCGTCTACGATACCAGAAGAGAAGTAGTTCCTCTACGTACTATGCAGACCGGGAGCAGTGAAGAAGATGGTTTATGCGAAGAACCGATAGACACCATGCAGTCTAGCCCCAAATTCACACATCAGTGTCGTGCGAGAAAAAGCACTGTGCCAATTTGAAGATGCCTGTCACCTTCAAATCTAAGGGGAGGTGTTGGAGAACCAACAGACGAAATTGTGCGTGGGTTTAATATAAATAGTGCATTCGTTACAGGAATTAGTAGAGACTTTAAGTATGCGCGACATATACAGGATTTAAGTGTTTACTTGTTTTTCTCTACATATATTCCTGTAATATGATACTTTTTCTATTTCCTTATGACAAGTTCAGCGAACCTTCCCATTACTGGCATCTAGGACAGAATTTATCACTTAGTTTTTTAGACCTAATTTGCGACATGTCTGCTCTTCGATTTGACGAGGGGTCAGCGGTGAAGGAAAGTTATATGTAACACTTGAACGGCAGAGAAAGAACAGAAAGAAAGTTATATCCATACGCATCATTTACACAGACAATCGGATACGGTCATACAAAATAAGGAAACATTTAAACGGTTAAAATACATGTATAAGTTTACAAGCGATTTAAGATATTAAATAATAAAAGTGTAGTCACAAATTCGGTTTTTTTTTACAAACTCGGCAATAAGTAGTAGTAGACCCGCAACATTTATATACTTTCTTCAAAAGTAGGTTTAAAAAGTAAATGAGAAGATGAAAATGCAGTCAGTAAAGTAATCGAATCGCTAATTTAACAGATTTTATTTCAAGACCAATTCAGCTATGAGAAACGGCCGAAAGCAAAAACATACAAATAAAAATAAATAATGCGGAGAAACATTGTGTGTTCATTTTATACAAAAGCACCCAGTCTTTTAATTCCTGTTGGTAAGCCTTCCGGTAATGTTTAATTCGTTTACCACGGATATTAATAGTTTAATCATGTCTGTTAAAGTGCTCAATTTGCCTTCTTCCCTTTGTGATGTTCTAGTTATTTTATTACACGTCTTAAAGGCCTCCTCCAAATCACTATCCTCTTTTTCCTTTTGCGTTCTGCGAGGTATAGTCCTCACTATCCTTAGTCTATTAGTTTTGATATCCTGCAGACGTGATCTGTTTTCGCTACGAGAGAGGTTAAACTTTTTCACTCTATCGAGCAATTTATGTTGAAGAAGTAGAAAAATAAAATCTACATAACTCCCACATAAATAATCTAACTGAAATTTATTTATTCGGCAACTTTCACAGAAAGTTATGCAAGGACTGCACTGGAGCCTACATTGCATATACCAATAATTATCAACGGAGGGAATTATCCTTTGTCTATCGCGGATTGCAACCGTAAACCGGTTTCGTCCTTATTAGGCCTCATGAGTACGATATAGCACTTCCGCGATACACAAAGCATTCCACACCTAAATGTTATACACACCTTCATCATCTAAGATGATAAGAACGATGAAGAGAAACAACATAATGAATTAATGGTCAAATAATAAGAAAGTATGTGATTTTACTTTAGATGGTAACGGGGAATAAAGAGACAGAAGTGTTTCTGCAAAACCGGAAATAATTGCGTAGCGTTGTTATATAGAACGCGAGGGTGACGAATTGCTTTGAATCCCTTTTAATAAGATAGATTAATTTGCGTAGCTAGGCTCTAACCAAAAATTATACAATAACTGTACAACGAAAATGTATTAAATTCATAACAAATACACAGCACTGTAATGTGACGTTTATGATAATTAGACTAATAATTATATAAACGTTTTTATTACAAACGTATTTACTAAATTTAATATACTACTATAATAATATGTCACTACTTGATGTGGTTGACGTATGTTACGTTGAGTATGTCATTCTGATTATAAACGCCTGGTTACCTGGCACTGAAGCTCATGTAGAATATGTGATATTGCAATATGTTACATCTCCCGTGTTTTTCTTCTTTTTTACAAATTCAATTTCTGGACTGGTTTAACAGTTCTCCCTGATCGCGTTGTGATTGTTCTTGAGGTTGATGGTGATCTCATGTGCTCAGGTAGTGAACTCGAATGTTGCGGTACTGCCTTGTCTCTTTCCATTAAATCTGGCCTGATTCCATTGTCATTGCCTGTTTCCGTTATTACTTCCTTTTGTTCATCTATTTCTGCCTTGGTTACTTTTAAGTGTACTGCATTTCTTCTGTAGGTTCATTTCTCGGTTTCCACAATAAATGATCTAGGCTTGTTTGTGTAATCTGTTGCTGTTTGCCATTTCTTTTTCCCTATTTGCCTACGAATATTATCGCCAATTTGCGGTTCTTGAGGTGGTTTAGTTGTTTTATCGGCATAAAATGTTTGTTTTTGTCGTAGGGTTAACAGCCGTTCTCTAACATTGTCTATAATTTTAGGTTGAAGTAAATTTTCACTTATTGGTATTGTCGTTGGGGTTATTCTACTCATTAGTCTTTGGTCCAAGGTCCAAGGTCCACCTTTCTTTGAATTCTCTAAAATCTTTCGAAGAGTATTGTGGTCCATTGTTAGTTTGTAAGACTATGAAAATACCATATGTTGTAAACCAGGTTTTCAAATGGGTCATAGTACCCTGAGTAGCTATCAGCAATTAGCAAATATTCTTTGCCTTGAAAACGAAACAAATCTGAAGCCACTACTTGCCATGGTAGTTTTGGTATATCTCTATTTAATATTGTCTCCTTATCGTTATTTCGTGAAGTTCTTTGACATATTGCGCATCGTTCAACGAAGTGGATTATATCTTTGATCATTGTTTTCCAAAAAAACAATCGATATCGCCCGGTGTAAACAACCTTGTATTCCCTGATGTCCTTCATGTATTGTTTTGAGAATCTTACTTTCCTCCGCTATGGGTACTACAATTTTGTCTCCTTTAAATACCAATCCTTCATAGTAGGACAATTCATCCCGATAATTAAAGTAGGCTTCTAGTGAATCATTTAGTTTAACTGTAGTGTCTGGCGAACCTACTTGAATCACTTTAATTAGCTCTTGCAAGACAGAGTCTTCTTTAGTTTCTTCAATGTACTCGTGGTTTGATTCGTCAGTCATTGATAGTACCAAGTGTACTTCTAATTCTTCTTCTTGATCTAAGTCTTCACCTCCATGCTGACAATCGCGGCTTAGAGTATCTTGTATCGGAATGTCAGTACCTTTTTTGTATATTACTATAGGCGAATATTCTTGTACGTCAAAAACTATTCTTTTCATTCATGGTGGTACTCTTTCTAGTGTTTTCTCGTCTTCGTTGAGTTCATATACGAGTTGAATTTTAGAGGGATGACATCTTTCCTTTCTCGTAACATATGTAACACTGTTGTCTGACTAACTTCGTTGTTTGACGCAAGCAATCGAGACGCATTGTAAGAATTCTCTTCCATACTTAACTAAACGTTCAGTCTCGGATCTTCACCAATTTTTGGACGTCCAGGTTTCCGTATATCATTAACATCACCAGCTTCTTGAAATTTAGACTCAGCCGTAGTAACTGTATATTAGCTAATAGGGCGATCTGGGTATTTTGTATTAAACAAACCGCAAACTTCTTTCTCAACTCTTATCTTATCCCTGCATCCGATGAGAATTAAAATCTGAATCCTGTGTGTAACAGTTGAATGTGCCATAATACTTAAATTGCAATAAGATGTCTGTATCGGTAATGTTAAAAAGTCAGTGTAAAACTGACACTTTGTATACTTTGTAATAATTTGTGCCTATTTACGTGATCTGTAAAAGACATCTGGCACTTCTAAAAACAAACTTAGGTATAGTTCAGGGAATAAAGACAAAAATGCCAAACTTCGGAAAAATTAAGGGAAAGCTGAATTTTGGCACGAAGCTTCTTTTTGCTAGTAAGAGAGTTTGTGCTTTATTTTACTTTTTTACGATTTCTAACATTCAATTGTCATTTACTCGAAGAATTTCTAATGTAAGATGGTAACATATTATGATGTCATTACCAAAAGGAAACTGATGGTTGGAAATCTACTGTCATGCACAAATTTGTATTTTTAACCGACTTCCAAAAAAGAGGAGGCTATCAATTGGTCGTGTATGTTTTTTATATATCGGATTAGTGCTGGGCTAATATTAACAAAAAACCAACAATAACCGACTTCCTATTATATGTGTGGTATGTTGGGGTTAGCAAACCACCAAGCAGGCGATGCCCGACGGGAAGAATTAGGCACAACCAAGCGGCGATTCTTATGTGATCTCATAGGCCTTGGTCGTGTTTCTTATTTAATCTGTTATCGGAGCTCACATAAAGTAAACGAACAGTCGAGAAAATATGTTCACTTGCATTACGAGAACAGAGTCGACTGAAAAAGAAGTTGTTTCAAATATATTTCATGTAAAAGCTGTTATTTGTATATTAACACGTTCAGTGCCAGACAAAAATAGATAATTTTTCCCTCGTGCCACGTCTGCCCATATGGGGTAGACACTCCTAAATTTTTATTTGCATTTGTACCATCACGGACTTTGGTTATGTCCGGTCTTTTGAGGAACAGCCTGTGCTCCTGTTACTGTATCGGTTTTAGCTTCAAGCAAATTTCGCATATACACCCGGCCTTATATGTGCGAATTTGCTTGACGCTAAAACCGATACAATAACAAGAGCATTTTTATTTGAAAATAAAAACGACCTCTATTTAGGTATCACAGTAATAACTATTAGAGTAGCAATGTATTTTCGAGAGCCAAAATTTTAATAAAATAAAATGTAGAGAACTCTCTGTAAACGACCGTTTGCGTTGACATTTTTTGACATTTTTCGATTGACATAGTCAAAAATTCCTATAAGATTATTGGCATATGCAAGTTGTGCTTATTTTGTAAGCTTTTGTAAGGTTACTTGTTAACTGCCCATTAACGAACCTAATTTTATTATTAGGTCGTTTATAGAGAGTCCTCTACATTTTATTTTATTAAAATTTTGGCTCTCGAAAATACATTCCTATTTTCCTTCGTCGCTGAATACGATATAACCCGGTATGTCAATATTGCTCCTGCTCGGGAGATGGGGTTATTATTTTGACCATATCTATCTCACCGAGATATCGGCATATTACCTGGAATTTTTCACTGTGTCACTCGCAGAACGATATACTGTACTGACGAGTCCTAATGAGGACGAAACTAATTAGTCTGCAGTTGCGTTTTGCTATTGACATAGTCAAAAATTTCTACAGGATTATTGGCATATGCAAATTGTGCTTACTTTGTAAGCTTTTGCACGGTTACTTGTTAACTGCCCATTAACGAATCTAATTTTATTATTACGTTGTTTATACAGAGTCCTTTACATTTTATTTTATGAAAACTATTAGAGTAGTTCAGTAAATTATAGATTTCTATAATTACCCTAGATCGTCTATCTTCAACGATTTTTATAATAGAGACATTTTTCTTTACTGGTCATTTTACATAATATAGTAATCTAAAATTATGCAAATACATAGTATCAATGGAGCGTAAAAGGTGTTCAACTCGAAATCATATGCCACTTAGTTATAAAGAATTGACCAACAGTTGCAGAGCAAGGGTGGGAAACTGTATACATTATTTGTAGATCTGAAGGCCGCGTATGGTTCAGTGGATCGTGAGATCTTGTTTGAGTTGATGGGAAAGTATGAGGTGTCCGAGCAAATGTGCCATATAGTTAGGAAAATGTATGAAGAGACGAGATGCTGTGTGAGAGTTGGAAACGAAGTAAGTGGCAGTTTTAGAACGACGATAGGGTTACGACAGGGGTGCCCACTGAGTCCAACGTTATTTAATCTGTATGTCGCAAAGCTGGAGAATGTCCTTAAAGTGGTGCAAAGCGGTGGGATAGTGATTGGTAGAGAGAAAGTTTGGTCCTTGTCGTATGCGGATGATATGGTAATTTTTGCGAAATGTATGAATGAAATGAAAGAAATGGTTGCGAGATTGGAAAGATTTGTTGACAGGAGAGCCTTGGAAGTGAATGTGGACAAAACCAAAAACATGGTGTTTAGCAAGGGTGGGTGGATAAAAGATCAGGGCAGGTGCGAGTGGAAGGGAGTACTGATAGAAAGGGTGAGAATGTTTAAATATTTAGGTTTTGTCTTTAGTTGTAATAATTCTTATAAGGAGCGTGTGAGGTATGTGTGTAAAAAGGCGTCAGTTGCAAATGATAGATTGGGGAGAAAATGGAATGAATGGTTCAAAGAAAGTTTTAAAGCGAAGATGATTATTTGGGAAGCATGTGTTAAGAATATTTTGTTGTATGGGGTGTGAAAGAAATTGAGGAAGTAGAGAAAATGCAGGTAATATATATTAAGAAAGCGTTAGGTGTAGAGAAATCCACGCCTAATTATATAGTACTGAATGAAAGCATCAAGTACAAGGTAAAAGTGAGTGCTTGCAAAAAATGCAAAATTTGAGTGTACGATTGCATGGAATTGTATGGGAAACATGGTGAAAGAGGTGATGCAAATGGTAAGTAAGGAGGGAATAGATGGGAGGCAATACACTAAGTGGGGAGAGTGTAGGAAAAGAATGTATGAGAGTGTGGGCATGTCTAGTATGGAAGTGGGGCGGTATAAGAGTGAAGGAAGGATGCTTGCGTAGAGATGAGAGCGAAAGATGTGGAAATGCAGGAGAGGGTGGAAAGGATTGAGAAGTCTGAATACAATAAGAAGTACATCGGTATCTGTTTGTTTGGTATGCTACCAGAGTATTTGAGTAGAGTGAGTGGGATTGGTGAACAGCGTATGATTCCGAGATTTAGGTGTGGGAGTGAGGAACGAGGAAACCGTTATTGGATGAAAGAGGAGGAAAGAAAGTGTGTAGTGTGTGGGGAGGAAGAGGAAGTCTGGATGCATTGGACGGAGTGCAGAGGAATGGTGTGGTCAGAAGCAGAGAGAGACATTTTGGGCAATTGGCGGTGGTGTCTGAATGAGAAAGGGGGCGGGAGATGTTTGTTAAAAAGAATTTTAAATTACAAAGCGCCTAGCAGCTAGGTGGAATTTTTGGTAATTTTGAGGCTGTTATCTTTATATGTTTTTTTTTTGTTGTTTAATTAGGTTTAGGTCTTTTTGTTTTTTATTTCCGTTTGTTTGAATTTCGTATTTAGTTCTGAGAAACCTCTGTGACAGGGTTTACGTGTAAATGAAGTATGCCAATAAAGGTTCTGTACTACTACTATAAAGAATTGGAAGAGGAAGTAGAAAAGGTTATGTTGAGTGATTTCGAATCTGAAGACGAACAATTTAACGATAGTAGTAGTGAATATAATTATTTAGAAAGTAAATCAACTAGTTCAGAACAAAGTAACATTGAAAATGAAAATGAACTGGAGACAACAGATGAGGATGAAGAACTAAGCAGAGAGTGCGTATTGGCAGCTGGCAGGAATGTGTTGATAAGCAGCTTAATTTTTCTTTTACCGGTCAAGAAAGAAACACCTTGCTATTCGATATTAATACTGCTGCTCCTATTGATTTTTATAAACTATTTTTAACAGAAGAAATAGTAAACTTGATGGTTTTAGAAACAAACCAATCAAACCAAACCAAACCAAACCAAACCAAACTATTGGGAATACACGTGCGCGACGAACAATCGAATTAATCAATGGGCTGACACAAATACTAACGAAATGAAACTATTCTTAGGATTGAGAATATGGATGGGTTTAGTCTAGATGCCTTCACTAGCTTGTTACTGGAGTAACAAAATTATTTTCAGAAATAACATAGCGTATTTAATGAGCAGAAATCGATTTCAACTATTAATAAGATTTTGGCACTTTGCTGATAATTCCAATGAACATCTTGATCGGCTATATAAAATAAGGCTTCTGATTGACTTTTTCCAAAGTAACTTCCAAAATGCAAAATATCCCGGAGAAAAGCCGGTTGTTGATGAAAAATCAAATATTTGCCCAGGAAAATTCAAAGGGTGTGACTGCAATCAAATGGAATGGGTAGGAGAGAGGTATTAATAATTTCAAGCAAAATTGGAAATGAAGTAGTTGAAATGAAGAAAAGAGATAAAAACGGAGTATGTATTACAAAGCCAAGAATGGTGATTGAATATAATAACATAAGAAGTGATATTGATTTGGCTGACCAACTTTCTTCCTACCATACAATTTTACAAATTGAGGATTATGACAGGTGACTCTGTATTATTATTTTTCCTGTTCTAATTATAAAATGTGTTCAATTCAAAATTGGTATCTAATTGGTATCATATAGGTTACGCAAAAAGTAAATAAGTTAATTTTGAAGGAAAAAGGAATCGAAGAATTAAAACTGCAATGTCTGGTACATACATGTCCATTTATTACAGATTACTATATTTTCTAAATATATAATATCAAAGTTATAAGAGAAAGAATGATATTCCGCACCATCTTGCTTTTAAAACAGCTAAGGTTTCATGCTAAGTGCGTTACCTTTTGTTGTTCCCAGGACGGTTTCGCCAGTAGCTCTATTAAACGCTCCTATTATTGCTGTAAAAAAAAATAAAAAAGAGGAGGACTGGAAAAATTACTAAAGAAAAGGATTTGTTTGAGAATTCACCGTTTGCTTAAAAATGTGCAAACATTTGGTCTGACGCGATTATTACTAACTGTAATCTAAAAATGTGGAAAGGCAAATCGATGCGCCCCTTGACCAAGGACTTCCACACTAACTTCTTCGTGGTTCCGAAAAATGAGAAACGCGACGTTGATTATAATTGACATGAGCTGTGTCTTTAGTACATAGTTAAAGTGCTGAGTCGCTTTGACGTACGAGAGCTCTTAACCTGTTCACGGCTGACGTGGTTCTAGATTTAATATGGCTAATCCATCTAAAGTTTTAATCCGACTTAGAGCTACATAAACCTGGTCTTTTGCGAAAACTTTGCCAAGATCGATGACGGCTTTATCCAACATAGTGCCCTGCAATTCATGCACTGTTACAGCCCAACTTAAAATTAAAGACAACATTCGGCGTTCAACATCCCCGTATCCTTTAGTTGCTTGAAATGTTGCAGTTACTGGAGATATTGCAACACAGCAATCGGAGTCTTTCAATCTACTACCTATTGTACTGTCATCAAATTGTATCCCTCCTCTAACTGATCTCTTCAAAGAACTGGCGATTTAAATTTATGAATTATCCCCATGATACTGTTTACTAAACCATCAGAAATACATAGATTACCCCTTAACGTAACTCGTGATCCTTCGGCTAACTGTATTTTATGACCGCCACAGTTGTTGATGTCTGTAGGAATTACATTACTTGGCGATCTCTTATGTAGATGCCTCATGTGATTCGTCGATAGCATTTATGCTGTAAAGTTGGGAAGATTTTGAAATAATATTTGTCATTTTCGAATTATATTCATCTACTAATCTTGTTGTTGGGTATATTCTAACAGCTATACCATCTGCAAATTCGCCGGTTAATGGTACCTATTCTTTTCCTTTCACATAACAATTCCAACTGAGCAGTTGTTAGGTCTCCAAAACGTATATTATTTAATATATCAACAAATTCCATATCATTTTGCTGCCTCATATTAATGGTTAATTCGCAAAATGAGAACTGATGCCATAATTAGTTCTCTGCTGAACACCACGGCGGTTGCGCGAAACACCAGTGACCCTTGACTGGAGGTAAGTGCATTATATCACCAAAAAGTAATATATTCAGACCACCAAATAACTTCTCATTGTTCTTGAATTCTTGCAACCTTAAATGGATAATTCGTAGATTTTCATAAGAGACCATTGATATTTCATCAATTATTAGCCAATTTATGTGACTCCACTGTCGTCTTTTTCCTCAACCCTTTGACCTGACATACGTCGATAAGTCATAGTTGAACCTTTCTCTATGGGCAAAGAGAAAACTGGGAGTAGAGTCTTGCCAAATATTTGACGGGCAGCAATGCCGGTTAAAGAAGCAACTTCGATGAAAGCTGGTCTCAGCAATGTATCAACCATAACAGCGTTTTACATGTTCTACCAGTAATTTTAAAACAAAAGATTTCCCACTGCCAGCGCCTCCAGTAATAAAAAATAATATCTGTCCTTCTTCATTGTTTATATGTTTATTAATGGCTGTAGAAATATTCTAGAATAAATTTTCTGTTGGACATTAAGACTTCGAATACCATTAACAAATATATCATCTGCCATACCAGCTGGATCTTTCCAGCAAATTGTTCTGTAGACATATTTCGCAATGAGGGTCTTAATTCTTGTTTCCGTCTTAAAAAACAAGCATCTGAAGACTCATTCTCTAGCATAAGATCTCTTTCATTACGAAAAGGGATATGACACACGATACAATTATAGTAGTATCCTTCCCTATCACTATTCAGGGCATAATAGCGTGTTCGAAGTACACCTGGCTTACTTCTTATTCGCATACGTGTATTATCTCTTAATATTATATATCTCGAAGGCCCGCTATCGACCAGTTCAATTGGTTCAATATCATCCTCCTCCTCCTCTGTCCATTTTGTATTTGAAACTGTTTCATATGGAACAGCAAATTCAGCTAAGCTTGTTACTTCAAGATTGTCAGGTCTTTGTACGTAGCGGTCGAATATGCTACCGAAATAAGATGTTTCATCGCGTTCGAATCGCAAAATTCTGAACCTTTCTTCAGGCTTGCAGCTATTGACAAACACAGCTTTTTGAGAACTCATTTACAGCTGTAGATGGCGTAATCGATACACGCATTCCGGAGCGCTGACTAAACGTTGCGAGAGAATTGCCATTGAAACTGCAAACAGTTGATTCCATACAGTACCTCCACGTCGTTTAGCTTCTGAAATTGCTTCTCCAACGACATATCCTGTATCATTTGCTTCACATTTACTAGCATATTTAGCTGCATAGTATGCGACTGCAGTTACACTGCTACATGGTTGAATATCCAGGTTTCCTTCCCAGGGGCTCAAAAGAACAGTCCACAGAACGTCCCTTATTAGCAAGTGTCTCGTCGGGGTCTAAGCAGACTATTATTTCAGTAACAGGCCTGGGAAATCCAAATCGACAACAACCATTACTACGGTCTTTATAACACATGTTAGTATGTGTATGTATCTGGACACTCTCAACTATATTACGTAATAAATCATTATCTGGTTTTAAAGAACAGGAAACCACTTTTTGTATGATAGTAATACCTTCTCTTGTGGAAAAGTCGGCCACGTTTCCATACCAAATCAATATATGCAGCTGTGGTGTGGTTTCTTCTTCTATAGAACGCATCTAATTTAATTTTTGGAAGTCGGCGCCAAATTATTTTCTATGTATTCGTATTCAATCTAATACGTTACTCAAGTCTACAAATATCCAAATCTAACGGAATTACCGTTGTGTCACGTTTTGTTATTACAGTTCTATATATTTATTACTTAAACGTATTTTTTACTCAATTTACATATCAGCAATCCAGTAAAAGCTCACGTCGATGTTATTTTCATAAAAACTTGAGTCTCAAAACACAATTCAAAGGAAAAAGTATAACAATCATGCGGTTTGCATGCAAGCAAATAACACCTATGATTTGCCTTCTTTATTAAAACAACAGAAACACTCCTTATAGGTTATCTCTAATAAAATATACTACTATACTATTGCTATACTACTACTATACTTCTACTATATCACTGTGGAACAAATTCAGGTTAGCAAAAGTTAGATCGATTCTGAGAGTGAGGGGTGAAAATAGAGGCTAAATTAGAAGACCCGTATCGCGGCGTTTGTTTATGTTAGTTCGAATTGTTTTTTAATCGACCTTCGAACTTTATAGTCAAATGCCGATTTTTAACATATTGTTTATATGGTTTCTTGGCTATAACTCGTCGACTAATTGATATTTTTTAAATCTGTAAAAGCCAAATTATTGCTAGAGACCTGTGCAACAATTAAATTTTTTAAAAATTGATTTAGAAAATTTTTGTGGTGCTTATGAAGCAAAATTATTTGTTTTTCATGCTTTTTGAAAATATTTTCCACAAAACTAAGTCTTTTTGCTTTCTGTTTGATCTATAATATGCTTCTCAGTTTCTTCCCCTTCTTCCTCTTTTTCCTCGTCTGCCTCTTCTTCAAAGGTGTTTTTATACCGACAAAACAACTTTTTTGTTTTCAACCACCGCATAGGCAGCGATTGTTTTTTTCGTACAAGCGAACTGATTTCAAAAATAAAGATTCAGTTAAGACTCGGAACTCAGCCGAAGCTGATGTCTTTTAATTTTCGCTCGGTCGTGATAAAATTCGCTATTAATTTTTTGGAACTTATTTCATTTTGTGATTGATTTAAGTTAAATGCATCGGTTTCATAAAAAATAACAAAAAAACATTGTATAATATATATTGTATAAAAAATGTCGGAACCAAAATGTAAAATGGACCATTTTTGTAATATTTGTGGACGTTTCATAGCAAGCGATGAAAAATGTGGCAATGCGAGTGATTTTTTTGGAAGCCTATAAACAATATTTCTCGCAATAGTTTATCACTGACGTAAACTATGCCCCCAAAAAAGTTTGCTTTAATTGCTATTCAACTCTTATGCAATGGAAAAGTGGAAAGAAGAAGGCTATGCCTTTTGGTATACCAATGATGTGGTTAGACAACATCCCGCATCAAGAAGAAAATTGCTATGGATGTATCAACTACCATAAAACTTTGAATAGAAGAAAAGCAAAGAATAAAACTTATGTAGCAGTGCCAAGTGTCCAATTACCATTACCGCACTCAGAATTCGTTCCAGTACCAACATACCGAAGTATTGATTTTCAAACAGATATCAGTACTACAATCGCCGCTGCTACATCCATGGATTTCGTCTCAGAATACGACCCTGGTGAAGGTACATCCTATGAAACATCAAAGGACCCAATCCTAGTGACACAAAACCAATTGGATGGAGTTGTTGCAAATTTGTGTTTGATTCAGAAAAATCAGAACTACTGTCTTCATTTTTGAAAGGAAATAATTTGCTGGCGAAAGGTACCAAAGTAACAGCATATCGAAAACGCCAAAAAGAGTTAGAAAAGTTCTTCAATGTGAATGATGCAAAAAATTTCGCTTATTGCAACGATATTGAAAAGTTAATGGAGCCGATAGGGTTAACCTATAAAAAACATGATTGGCGTTTATTCATCGATAGTTCACTAATCAGCTTAAAAGCTGTGCTTTTGCACAAGACAAATAGAATGCCTTCTGTTCCGATTGCGTATAGCACTGACACTAGTGAAAATTTCGATAATTTGAAACACATTCGGGAAGTAGTCAAATATAACCAACACCAGTGGCGCATTTGCTGCGACCTCAAAATAGTTTCATTGATTACAGGCTTAACAGCATCTGGGCGTCCAAAATATCCGTGTTTTTTGTGCGATTGGGATTCACGATACGGAGAATGTATTAAAGGAAGAAACCAGTACAAACAGCATAACTGGAATAGTCGCATTGGACGGAAATGGCCTAAAGACAATAGGCTATACGAAAGTCTTGTTCCTGAAATGAACATTTTGTTGCCGTTGCTCCACATTAAACTTGGCATTGCTAAAATTTTTTTGAAATGTATCGCAAAAAGACCAGCAGTATTCAATCGCTTAAAAGACATTTTCCCAAGACTAAGTAACGCCAAAATTCAAGAAGGGGTTGTTAATGGTCTCGACATACGGAAACTAATGAGTCGTCAAGATTTTGACCAAGTTCTGACAGACCGAGAATTAAATGTATGGCTCGCATTGAAAGCAGTCATTAAATGACTTTTGGGTAAAGAACGCAAAGACAACTACAGGCAATCTGTTGTAAACATGTTGGCAGCTTTCGATGAAATTGGGGTTAATATGTCGTACAAAATTCATCTCTTGCATCAGCATCTTGATCAACTCGCTCAACAGTTGCCAACTGAATCTGATGAGCAAGGCGAACGTTATCACCAAACTGCGCTTCCATTTGAAATAAGGTAACTATAGAGTGTGCATATTTTGAATTCCTAGATTTTTCTAATATCTTTGTCAGAGTGCACAATTTAAACATGTTAACGATTGAAAACTGTTTTCGTTTCAGATACAGAGGAAAGCAATCTCCACATGCAATACTCGCTGAAATTTGTTGGTGGTATAAAAACACCTTTGAAGAAGAGGAAGACGAGGAAAAAGAGGAAGAAGGGGAAGACAAAGATGAAATTCCAGAATATCTGTTGGACGAAATTATCGACCTTCTGATGATGATGACGATGACCAAGATATTAGAGAGAGCAGTGATGTTGATCCACAGCCGCTTGCTAAACGGCGACTCGCCAAATCATTAATTTAATTTATTTAATTTTTTTACTTAAAACTTTTCCTAACATTTAACTAACATTTCAAAATTATATTTTTTTCCATATTTTTTAATTTCTTTTCCAATGTTTCTTCAAAACCAACACTGAACAAAATTGGTACATAAAAAATGAGAAGTAAATTAATATTAAGCTGGAAAACGCAAGTTTTGTATTATGATTGTTTTCTTTTCAAATGAAATTTATTGAAGAAACTGAGAAGCATATTATAGATCAAACAGAAAGCAAAAAGGACTTAGTTTTGTGGAAAATATTTTCAAAAAGCATGAAAAACAAATAATTGCATTTTCATTCATAAGCACCACAAAAATGTTCTAAATCAATTTTTAAAAAAATTTAATTGTTGCACAGGTCTCTAGCAATAATTTGGCTTTTACAGATTTAAAAAATATCAATTAGTCGACGAGTTATAGCCAAAAAGCCATATAAACAATATGCTGAAAATCGGCATTTGACTGCAAAGTTCGAATGTCGATTAAAAAACAATTCGAACTAACATAAACAAACGCCGCGATACGGGTCTTCTAATTTAGCCTCTGTTTTCACCCCTCACTCTCAGAATCGACCTAACTTTTGCTAACCTAAATTTGTTCCACAGTGTATTTCTACTATAGCAGTAATATATACCGCTATTATTTACGAATATGTTCGATATATCGATGCCCAGAGTATACGTAATAAGCGGGAAAATACAGCAGCAATTGACTGCATAATCGCGACATCTACGGCGAACAAGCTCTTTAAGCACTTTCCTATCCCTGTTTAACCTGTTTCAATATCTATCCGAGCAGTTTCGGTCCGATCGTTTAAGCGGCTACTTTAAATTTGGCGCCGACTCCCAAAAGTTAAATTTGATCCGTTCTATGTAAGAAATAATGAAATAAAATAAATAATAGATTATTTTCTTCTTTTTAGAGCAAAATTATTGAATGATGCTTTTTCGGTAGAGGCCTCTAATTGGAAGTCGGTTAAATTTTTTTTTCAATTTTTTTATGAAATAAAATAGAGCTGTTCAAGAATTTCTTCCAACAAAATTCTATTTCGCATTTACTGAATTTTATCCATACTTTAGGCGTGCACTGTGTATGCTGGACCTACCTGTATGTGCAAGAAGTTTTCTAAAATAAAGTACGTGCGAGGGTAAAACAATTATAATTAATTATGCCTACTACATATGAAGGTTCCACATTTTGTATTTCATGCGAAGTGGAAAGGAGTGAATCGGCAGCGTAAAATGTATATCCGCGAAAATTGTGTTTCTAGTAGACAATCAACAGTTTTCTTTTTCATTGCTCCATCCAATCCCTTTCTAACTAGGGGTGGTTTTAACGAGGAGAAGAGAAAAGCAAATTTAGCACAGTTGATAACCTATAATAGGCGAATTTTGTTATATATAATTTAATTGTAATCATTGTAATTTCGAGGGTAATGTTTACTTCCTATGGGACTCGAAATGGGAAGCGGCAATTTATTTAAAGCGGAACGTTTCCTTAAAAGTTGTGGTCGCTACTGACTTAAACACCTTATTTTCACTTTAACATCTTTCACTTTCGGAAGTATATATCTACCTGCTGGTACTAGATCTAATATTAATTTTGCTCCCTTGCTTACCCTTTCTTTGGTCTATTTCTCTGGTTGGAAGAATATATTTGCAACAGTTTAGTGTTTTCTCCAAAACTCCCTACGTAACCTCCAGTTTTGTTCGGGCAATTTCCTACTCTTCTGTTCCGGTCTCTTATTATTACGATTGAGCCTTCGTAATTGGATATTTCTTCTTGTAGTTTTTCCTAGAGCTCTTCCGTTTCACTTTAGGCCTAGCCCTCGTTTGCTCCGTATATTGTTATTATTACATAGGGTTCTCCTCCTGTTTTCTATTTTTTTAATCGAAATACCTCTCAATTCCATAATCAATGTATTATTTTCTTCGATAATAATGCATACCACCGCTGATTGTGCACCTAATGTTTATTGTACTCCGCTATATATCTAATCTAACTAATCTAATCTAATATATTTAAACGAGCAATTGTTGTATACTTAGAAAACTACTTTCACTATTCGCAGACGCGCGTTTCGCGGTCATACCGCTCATCAGTGCGACTGTGTGAAGTAGTTTTCATTTTGTACTAATTGTGCATTTTGCAGCTATTTGATTCTACAGAAGTAGACAACTTGTTTTGCCACAAACTCCTGTAGTGGCTACAATCGCGCACTCGGCTAGCCCGTCGTGGGAAAAATGGGCTTAATTAGAAAACTACTTTCACTATTCGCAGACACGCGTTTCATGGTCATACCGCTTATCGGCGTGACTGTGTGAAGTAGTTTTCATTTCTATAGAAGCTCTATATAAGCCCGTGTGTTAGATGTTCGTACATATGAAAGTTCGAGTTAAGTTTCGATCGGCAAAGAGAGCGGTTGTTCGGCGTGTGCGGCGATAAGTAACTTCGTAAATCGAGCCTTATCACAATAAACCCGTCTGACAGTTACTGAAAACATCAAACATTAAAGATACATAAAACAGTGATGACATAGGGAAGGATTTAGCTTCCGAGAAGTCGATTCGAGCGACGTCCCTAACGCTGTGCTTCTGATATAGATACAAGACTGGAACAAATACACTCAGAATAAAAAGTGATAATAAAAAAGAACAAAATAGTAGTAAGGAAAGAGATACAGGGGTCGGACGAAAAGTTGGTGCATTGACGGGAGAATATGGAGAGTGATGACAATACGTCTGAGGATTCTGGTAGAAAGAGGGGAAAGAGGAAGGGAAGACTCAAGTGAAATATTCAAGAGTTGTAAAAACTAATAAGAACACCGCAGAAAGGGAAAGAAGAGGAAGGCAATCTAGTCGCTATGATGAGAGAAATAATGAGAGATGTAAAGGAGATGAAACAGAACCAGAAAGAATACCAAGAAGAACTGAAGGAGATAATAAGGGAAAATGAAATATTAAGGGAGGAAAAAGAAGAAATTAAGAGACAAATGAAATCCATGGAGAGGAGAATGAATAGAATGGAAAAAATGAGCATAAGGGACAACGTTGCAGTATCGGGATTGAAAATATCAACGGAAGACAAACACGATTTGAAAATAGGAATGGAGAATTTTATGAAGAGTAACATGGATGTGGGAATAGAGATAAGGGAGGTGATAAAAATGGGAGAGTCAGTGTATAAAGTGGTTCTAGAGAAGGCAAGAGATAAAGAGGTAGTGATGCTGAACAAAAATAAGTTAAGGCAGCTAAAAGAAGGAGTTTACATAAATAAGAAATAAGATATAGAAGAAATAGATATACAGAAGAAACTGAAGCAGATAGGAGAGAATGAACGTAAAGAAGGAAAAAGAGTTCAGTTAGGTTATCAAAAGATCATAATTGATGGAGGAGATTATAAATGGGACAGGGAAAGAGCGAGGTTGGAAAGATACGGGAGAGAGCTCCCGAACAGGAATTCAAAAAACTGATAATATTAGAAAAGAAGGGAACGACGACGACAACCATGGCAAAGAAGAAGGATACGATCGAGGGAGGTGCAAAGCAGAAGAAGGGTGAGGATGGTAGAAGGGAAGGGCTCGAAAAAGGGAAGAATCTTGGGGAGCAGCGCTGGAAAAGGGAAAGCGAAAATACATTCGCACTGGGGGTAACTCTACCCAAGAAGGCAGCGCAAAACTTAAACAAAACAAGAGGAGGGGAAAACAAGGGGTTTAATGAAGACGGCAAGAAGAACAGTATAAAAGAAGAAGGAAAGCAGTATAGTACACTGAGAGTGGGTGCGTGGAATGTGAGGAGTGTGAATGGGAAGGAGGAGGAGTTGGTGATGGAAATGGAGAAGCATAAGATAGAAATAATGGGAATTACGGAAACGAAAAAGAAAGGGAGTGGCACGAAGAGAATTCACGTGGGATACTGGATGTTCTGGTCTGGAGTTAAAGAGACAGAAAGAGCAAGGGGCGGGGGTTGGATTGGTAATAACGCCAACTAGATTGAAAGACATGATGAAAGAAGAATATATAAATGAGAGATTGTTGAAGGTAGAAATTAGTATATTGGACGAGACTGGGACACTAATAGTGGCATATGGGGTAAGTGAGAACGTTTGTAAAAAGAAAAAGACGAGTTTTTGAAAGACTCCAGAAAACAATAGACGAGGGGAGAAAATACTATAGTATTGGGAGACCTCAATGGCAGAGTAGGAAATCTGAATGAAGGAATCGAGGATATTATGAGAAAAGAGGGAGAACAAACGAAAAATTACAATGGAAGCAGAATAATAGAAATTTGTATAGAAAACAATCTAGTCATAGAAAACTCGAAGGATATTCACAAGTTCACGCGAGTCGAAGAAAGCAGGAGAGAAAAATCAATTATAGACTATTTCTTAGTAAGCAAACACAAAGAGGAAATGATACAAGATATTAAAGTAACACGCAGTGCAGAAATAGGAAGTGACCACTACTTGGTAAAAATGGATATGAGAGGGAAAGAGAAAAGAGAACAGAAAAGAGAGGACAAAAGAAGAACGAGGATACAAGAAAAAATTAAGAGTTGCAAATTGAAAGAAAGCAAATATCATGAAAAATACCAACAAATATTACCTAAAAGATTTGATGGCCCGGAAGGAAGCGGAAATGAAGGAAAGTGGAATCATTTCAAAAACAGCTTATTGGAAGCAGCAAAAGAGAGCTGTGGAGTTAAAAAATATCAAACAAGACCGGAAAAAGAACCGAGTGGTGGACCACTGAAATAAAACATATTGTAAAAGAGAAGAAAACCAGTTGGGAAAGATATCTTGAAACAAGAAACCTGGACGATTTGGAAGAATATAAGGAGAAACGCAGAAAGGTCAAAAATGAAATTAAGAAAGCGAAAGAGAGGTCTTGGATAAAATTTGGAGAGAAAATGACTAATAATTATAGAGAAAATCAAAAATTATTCTATGGCACACTCAAACAATTAAGACAGAAAAGAGAATAGAACATGGTAAACATAAAAGATAAGTATGGTCGTATAATTACAGAGGAAGATCAAATAATGGAAAGATGGCGGCAACACTTCCAAGAGCTGATAGAAACAAATGTCGAGACAAGGGAAAAAGAAGACGAGACAGAGGAAATACAAAATATAGAACCAATTCAAGAAGAAGAAATAATTGAGTGCGTAAGGAAACTGAAAATAGGAAAGGCTCCAGGAAGAGACAACATAACACCAGAAATGATCAAATATATGGGAGAAAAACGAATAAGACAAATAACCAAGCTAGTGAATACGATTATACAAGAAGGTAAAATACCGAAGGAGTGGAACTCGGGAATAATATTGCCCATTTATAAGAAGGGGGACAAGAGGGATTGCAATAACTACAGGGGAATTACACAAACAAGCGTCCCAGGTAGAATATTAGCGAGTATTATAGAAAAAATAATAAGAAAAATAACTGAGGAGAGCATAGAGGACACTCAACGTGGATTTAGAAAAGAAAGAAGTACACAAGATTTAATATTTGTGATAAGACAAGCAAGTGAAAAGATAATTAACAAGAAAAAAGAAATACATATATGTTTTATACACTTAGAAAAAGCGTTCGACCGGATAAGAAGGGAAGACATATGGAATGTCCTAGAAAAGAGAAATATAGACAAACGAACAATAGAGTTAATAAAAGAGATGTATAGGTATAACACAAATATAGTAAGAACCAACAACGAAGAATCTAAAGAGTTTACAACAAAGATTGGGGTAAAGCAGGGCTGTCTGCTTAGGCCATTGTTGTTTTCTATGGTACTAGATGAGGCCATAAAAAAGTGCTAAAAAACAAATGAAACCACTAAAAATGGGTCACTAGAAAATGAAGGAGACTAACTTGTGTGAACTGATGTTTGCGGATGATATGGCAATTCTGGCTGAATCAGAAGAAGCGCTTCAAAGGAACCTTGATATCCTAAATAAGGAAATAAAGAATATAAACAAGAAAATAAACATCGAAAAGACCAAATCAATGATAATAGCAGGAGAAAGGAAAAGACATAACATCAAAATCGAAGAGAGGACAATAGAACAGGTGAATAACTACAAATATTTAGGAACAATAATTCAATGGGACGGAAAAATGGAACAAGAAATTAATGAAAGAATGAAAAAAGCGGCAAGAATGTTTTATATGATGAGAACTACGTTTCTGGGGAAGAAGGAAGTACCAAAACGGATTAAAATGGAAATCGTGAAAAAGTGATAAGACCATATAGTAGTGAGTCCTGGACAAGGTCAGAAAAGGTAAAATCGCGGGTGAACGCCATGTATATGAGATTCCTAAGACGAATAGAAAACAAGACCAAGAAAGACAAGATAAGAAACGAGAATTACTGGCAAAACCTAGGAATAAAACCCATATGGAGGAGAATCAGCTGAGATGGTTCGGCCATGTGTGTCGTATGAGCGATGGTAGACTGACAAAGAGAGTGTATGAGACACGACTGATAGGAAAAAACAAAAAAGGAAAGCCAAGAAGAAGATGGAATCAGAAGTAGGCAACAACCTGTAGAATCAAATAGGTACAAAAATCCGCAATTAGTACATTATGGCCGAATTTCGTAATTGAACTCTCATATGTACGAACATCTAACACCCGGGCTTGTATAGAGCTTCTATAGAAATGAAAACTACTTCACACAGTCGCACTGATGAGCGGTATGACCGCGAAACGCGCGTCCGCGAATAGTGAAAGTAGTTTTCTAATTAAGCACAATTCTCCCACGGCGATCTAGCCGAGTGCGCGATTGTAGCCACTACAGGAGTTTGCTAGCTGCAAAAATGCGCAATTAATACATTATGGCCGAATTTCGTAATTGAACTCTCATATATGCGAACATCTAACACCCGGGCTTATATAGAGCTTCTATAGAAATGAAAACTACTTCACACAGTCGCACTGATGCATGAACTCTCATATGTACGAACATCTAACAATTCTTGTATATATATAAATATACTTAAAATTAGTTTCTCGAAAACGGCTCTAACGATTTTGATGAAATTTAGTACCTGGGGGTTTTCGGGGACGAGAAATCGATCTAGCATGGACCCGGTCCCGGGAAAATCCATTTTGACCCGGTTTACACACATTTCTGATATTGCGGTATATGAAATTGATTATCGAAAATGACTTTAGCAATTTTTATGTAATTTAGTATCTGGGGACTTTTGAGAACACAAAATTGATGTAGCATGGTTCCGGTACCAAGAAAATTTTTTGTCCCGCTTTTACCTATTTCTGCGGTGCATAAAATGTGTTATCGAAAATTACTCTCAAAATTTTGTTACAATTTAGTATGTGCGAGTTTTTGGGGACGAAAAACCGATTTAGTATGGTCCCGGTCTCGATTCAATCCATTTAGTCCAGGTTTTCACCAATTTCGGCCTAAACGTGGGTTAGCAACTTTTTAACATCATGCAGCCAAGCGAAATTATAAGTAATTAAAACTTTACCACTAAACCATAGATGCCGCTGAAAGTAGTATGTTAATAAAAGAAAAATATCTACGAAAACTAATAACATGTAAATTCACATACTTTGTTTACAGTTACAAAAGTAATCGGAGCTGAGTTTTTTAATCAAAATAAAAAAACTTATACACAATTAGTTGGCGTTGCAAAAAGAAGGTATGTAAATGTTTACTTAAAATGTGTATTTCTTAAGAAGGATTTTGAGCTTAAATTTATTCATTTTTAAGTATTTAAATATAACTGTAAATATTAATTTTTAATATATATGTGCTACTATGTATACTTGAAATATACAATATAAATTAAATATCAAAACTAAAATAAAGGACGTTATTATTTGGTTCAAAATTATTCAAAAATTTTGGGAACTCCGAGCAAGACTCGATCCACCAGGTACTCTTTATAATATAAAGATCAGTTATTAGACGTACCAAATGTATACTAAGTACAGTATAGCGTCAATTATCCGAATGCCAGTTATCCGATCGTTCAATTATTCGCACTGGCTCCATGGAAAAAATCAAATCATAGGAAATTATATCTCCGACTATTGGAATATTTATTACTTGTGTCTACTACAGTACACTAATAATAATGGTGAAGTTCATGAAAGAACGTGACCTACAAAGGGGACATCAAGGATCGTGTATGTTTGCTCTCACACCCGGTCCGCACGCACCAATCTATTCTAGAATGATGAGTAATGATGTGATGAACATCACGCCTTACACAACACTATTATTACTCCTTGTTCACAATGAACGCAGGAACTTGATTTTAGGTTAACTTAGAATGAGTGGATCACTTGACGACCCACCAGAATTTTAAATATAGGCCACTAGTATTAATTGATCACTAGAGTTGCTCATGCGAGCCAAAATTGTCAAGATTGGAGATATTCTCAGGCGATCGAAATATACACACTCGACCCGTCCTTGCAACTTGCGATCGCTCCCGTTTATACTCCGATCTTGACAAAAAGCAACGTTTTATGGCTCGCATTATCAACTCTATTCGATCTCGGCCAAACGCATTACCGTTGGACCACGTTGAGTCATACTTTAATACTGACTTTAAATCATAGTAATACATATAATCGCTTGTAATAGTAACTCCGATCGATCTTCAGTTTGTGTTCTTCAAAATAATTATATTTAATCGACTGTTTCAACTCTAATTGATTCTTCGAAATTTCCGGGAACTTTGCTTTTATAGTTTACAGAGCTACTAGATGCAACAAGGATAAACATAATCATACCATGTGATTTAGAGCAATCTTAATAGGTTATAAAGTTATAAAGCATGTTACCAAATTGCTAATTCCAGTTTTGGAATCGGCTGGCGTTGTCTCGAAAAGGGAAGCCGGAGTAGGAGAGCAACAAAATAAAGAAAAGATAAACACTTGTCTCTTGGCGTTTTATCCAAAATTCCTCCGTTCAGATACGTCTCCAAAAAGAAGCCCGTGCTCCACCTGCGGGAGGCCGCTAGATTGCGGTGCTGTGGGTGCGGGTTCAATCAGATCTTCTAAACAAAAGAGACGGCGCCACCTGCTCAAAATTTATCTCCATGCGGAGCGTTCGGTAAGCAGGAATCCTGGTTGACCGGTAAGGGAAGGTATCACATCAGAGAGGTTCTTCAAATAACCCCAATGAGACAACAAGATTTGAGGCGAGACCACGTATATTAATAATCAGATAAAGTGAACGGTTGAAATTTTACAGGATTTAAAATTAAAAAAAAAAGTGATATTAAATTTGCTAAAATTTACAGAAATGAACACTATTAGCGTTTAGACGCCGAGAATGTCGCGTCGCGATTCCAACAGAAAAGATAAAAAAACAAATATTATCGAGCTACCTACGCCGGACGAATGGTACCACGCGACCGAACGCGAAATAGTTCTACAAAGGTAAATCTCAATTTTAAAAAAATTAGTAAGGCGTGAACAGACTTCGGGTCTTTCCAAAAAAAAAGGAAAATCTTACTACTTTAAACTAGGCAAGAACTATAAAAAACAATTATCTCGTAATTGAAAATAACATGTGATTGCGCATAAGAAAACTAATGACGAATACAAGATAATCTCGGTACTCACGTTCAAATAAACCATAGAACTAATAATAAAAAGAAACAAGTTCGTACTGACTTGAAATACGCCCAATTGATTTACGTGTAATTTTTCCAAAACTCCCTATGCTTCGGGTTTGCTTCTGCGCCTGGACCTCGATTCTAATATGGCGTCTCCACGTGTTTCCGGTGGGGAAAATGTGTGCTGTTGTGAGGACGTAACCACAAAAAAGAGGAATGCACCAGAAATCTACCTCTCAGCGGGAAATCCAATAAAACTCTTAATGGTATCCAAAAAGAAATATTAGGTGTATCCAAGAAAGTTGCGTGTATCCAGAAAAAAACTCTAAAATACAAAAGAAATACAAAACTGAATAGGGGAAAGTGCAAATCGAACTTTACTTTACCATGCGTTCAACATGAGTTCCATACAATTACGACGGTCGGACTTAGAGCATAGGTATAATATTCGCAGCCAATGCGTATAGCGAAACGACGAGCTTTCAAACTACTCTACGAACCAAAATTCCAACAAAAGTCATTTCCGGTCGGTCAACTTAGACTTGCGAATCCGCCGAGACGACGTAATTAAAATCCAAAATCAATTCAAGTCTTGTCGACACCCACCTTCCTACTGCTGGACGTTAAGAAATGGTCTTACTAACTCAGCTGCTCGATCGGACTGACTGATTCATTCGTACGAAGAAAAACAAACGTTTGATGGCTATCTTATGCGTTTAATAAATAAAACTCGCTAAAATGGAAATATACAGGGATCAAAATATACAGAGATCAAGAAAAACGTAACAAGGAATGTATAAGTAATAATATGATATGATTCTTTTTCGAATTAACACATTCGTTACCGACCATTACCTGCAAAGGCAGCATAATAGGTGTAGTCTGTGATATATTGTAACTTATTGCGTCTATTCTGTGTCTATATATTTATAATTTCTAGAAATTTCTGGAAATAGTATAAGAAAACAAATAAGTTCGTCAATAATTGATAGAGGTTTTGTTGCCAATCAGGTAATAGACAAGAGCGACAAAGTTACAAAATCTTGTGGTAAATTTTATATGCACATGTCCGACAACCATGTCTTAAATGCGACGACAGTTTGTATATTTTGTTGGTTTCATTGGTGTTATTGTTATTATTTCGGAATATTTGGTAATCTCGTGGACGTGAATCGTGGATTAACTTGCTTTTTAGATCGCGTGTGCATATTAGAATTAAAATGTACTGTTAAACTCTTTTTGTATTAATAGAGATTAACTGTTTCAGTAATTTTATAGTTTCTGCACTAAGTTCCTAATTTGGGTTTTATGGTTTTAAATTCAATTTTCAAGACATTTTGTTAGTTTTAAGGTATATACTACAGTAGTATAAGTTTTAGAATTAATTTGCATATGAAATTAATGTACTCTAAGCTTAATAAATAACAGATTAAATTTACAGTCGTCACTTGATGAAACATTAAAAAAATTAATAAAACACTTTCAATGGTGTTTATACTATTAAACTAGAAATAACAGATTTAAGCCGGACATAATAGATGAAATTATACGAAAAACAAGGTATGACAAAAAAGTTAATTTATCCATGTATAGTGCTTGTCAAATTATAAGAATATAAGTGTCAACGGCTTTAATGCTTTTATTGCACCACCGCGGCAATAACTACCTGGCCGCTCAATATGATTGTCATTTCCGCAAACAAACTGCTCAGGTCCGTAATGACAAAATTTAAGGAAATTGTAATTACTGCAATTTAGATGAAATAAAATTTGATAATAATAGAAGTACCAACAGTTGCTAATTATGTCATTACGGACTTGAGCATTTTGTTTGCGTAAATAATGGTGGTGCAATAACAGCATTAAAACCGTTCACACTTATATTTTTATAATTTGAAAAGCACTATACGCCCAATTAAATAGTCAACGACAACAAGAGTGATAAAAATCCCATCCCTAGGAAACGTGAGTTATAAGTTGCCCACATGAGCGTAATTAGCGAGGGGCCAGGGAAAAATCCTGTGACGTATAGGTATGTACATATATATGTATATATATATATATATAATCAGGTGGCCGGCGCCCCCCGCCCCCGGAAAAAATCCCTAGGCACGCCCGTGGTTGCACAATGCTTTAAGAAAATACAATTATGAGGTGGCATTTTATAATAATAATACTTTTGGAAAAGCCGTTGTTAATAATAAACTTAATAGAGAGGAGTACAACAATTCATATATAGGGTACAAAAGTAAAATTCAAATTTGGCCACAAATCTAATAGTTGCAGACCATAAATGTTCAGTTAATAATTTTAAATATTGAAAAAAGATAAACGTTACTTAATGTTCTCGAATCATATTACATCAAAGAGAAAGTGCTAGAGGATCCAAATAACATTCCTAATGATCAGTTAAATATATGTGATTAACCTTTTGTTAATCCCGCGATTATTAAAGATAGAACATCACAAAGAAATAATCACGATATCAGAGCTTGAAATGTAATTAGCGTTAAATTTAATTTTAGTTTAGATACTTATAAAACCACAGACACTGTATTAATTTTAGTCACTCCTGAAGATGCTCGAAAGCGACATCGACTTGAGAATATAATTTTTTGAAATAATAGCAAGTGGTTTATTAATTATTAATTTTCTAAACTCAATTGTTGCATTAATATACATATGTAATAGAGTTCTGTCGTGTAAAGCACGTGTAGCCAGTTACGTGTAAATCAGTTTTTTGTAAATGAAAAGTATGCTCTGTTATTTGATATCACAATTAATTAAAATCCAAGTAGACATCTTTACTCACTGTCGTGTTTTATTGATTTGAACAACAAGTCACTTTTTACCAAATAAGTATACGATTCTTTTAACATATGCAAAACTCTAATATCTTTTAATCAATCGCAACAAATATTTAAATAAGTACTTGCATACACTGAATACTCAATAACTTTAAAGTGTCATTCAGTTGTCGCACTTTTCGTATCTTCACAATGTAGTTGGCTAACTTCTCAGATATTTCGAGGTCATTCAAATCGACCACATGAATACCAAAGCTGCCGACACATCTTCTGTCGCTTCTGGTTATGTTGTGCCATCATCCACGGCACTATTTTTAAGTCAGAACGTGTCTCAGGAGTGAATTTATATTATTTATTACTAGATCATTGAGTATCCCATAGTAGTTCGATCCTTAGGCCACTGTGAATATACATACCTGTGCAAATGCTGGCATATGGTTTAAAAAATAAATAATATGTCGTTCCAGAAAATAGTACTTATTTTACTTGTTTCAAATTTATTTTTTTTTATTTATATTTATATAACATTTATTAGGGAATACTGACTTGGAGATTGTTTACATTTTAGTGTATAAATACTCAGCGCTGTATCCGTTTCACTTATATTTATATAATTATGTACATATATTACCTGGAATAGTGTCACCCTATTTCAGACCCATAAGCACAATTTTCAACGACGAGGAGTTGGAAAACAAACAAGCGCATTGTATACCTGCGCAAACTTAAATTGTAAAAGATTCTACAAAATTTAGGTGGATGCAAATGCTCATATACCATAAATTCTTGTACCATTTAATGTATGTGATGGATGCCTTTCATAAAGCCCACTTCACTCGGTTTAAGTTAAAAAACATCAACAACGATAAGAATAAAATTGACGATTCTTTCTTCTTAATTAAGCAATCAGTATTATGAAAATGTTGAAATCGAATTTTGGAAAGATGTTGATATTTAATTATATCAAAATCTTTCCTGAATTGATGGTGAAATTTTGCAGAACAATCAGTTACATCCGTAAAGAAGGACGCAGTTATTGATTCGATTAAAACATCTACACACAGTGTATCAGAAAAGATCTCAGAAGAGGCTGATGGAGATGGATCCATTTCATTCAGTTCGTTAACTCATCGAAATGTTTCACCCGGGGAGGCTGGATTAGGACGAATACAGTTAACTCTACGATACAGTATTCAAAGACAACGACTGATGGTTGTCGTAAATAAAGTGGCGTAAGTATACGCCAATTTGAAAAAGTTTTCTGCAAGAATGTCTGTTTTTATTTTTGCATCACGGTACTATTAAACTATTAATTACGGTTAAGCAGTAGAACGGTCTATTAAATATACGCTTAATTATTACAAATCCATGAAAACCGTTTTATTTAATTTTATGATACAGTATTCCCTTCTAGGAATCTACCACTGAAAGATCCATCCAACATACCGGACCCCTATGTGAAGTTGTATTTGTTGCCTGAACGATCTAAAGAGAGCAAAAGAAAAACCACCGTAAAACTATGACTGTTATTAATTATTATGTGGCTGCTCTAATCTAACATGTTACAGGTCATAAGAGATAACTGTAATCCCGTATTTGACGAAAAGTTCGAGTATCTGATATCCCAAGGTGAATTAAATAGTCTACAGCTTGAAATAACAGTATGTACTCAGAAGCAATTATTTTATACCAGCTCTAATGTGATGGGTCAAGTAAGTAATTTCATTGGAAGTAATTTAAGTCATCATCCATCATATTTACTAAATCATAAAAGGTGCACGCCCTGTTCGAAATATATTTGTTGATGCTACTGCAGACTTTTACCTTGCGTTTATTATAAAATATAAATAATTTTATTGCGAATGAGTTAGTTGCATAGCACACATGAGCTACAGTCGGGTCTCGTTTATCTTCAGTCCTCCGAAACGAACGAGTTTTGTTTATCCAAGTCGGCAGGGGTCCCCACTACCGTCACCCTTGCCATGCCAACTGGAATTGCGTCACCTCCACCCCTGCCATTTCTTCCAAACTCACTCTAGATTCTAGCGTGACGGTGAAATTGTGGAACATGGATAGGAACATGGAACTTAAGGGTCCTCTAGCGCGCAACATATTAGAAAATTCGAAAATTGAACATTAATTGTTGGTGTAATTTTAATGTAATACAGAAAATAAAATTGCATTTTGCCTGTTATTGGAGGCTATCATAAAAGAGTGTTAAAAAATTAAAATTATTGCTAAAAAGGCAATTTAAAGCAATATTATGAAGTTATTCGACACTTTGTAGTCATTAGTTTGCAAAAGAAATTGTCACAAATTGACACACACATAGTAACTATTGCAGAGAGGGCTAACAAACTAAAATGACTATACATTACACCGTAATAGAAATATAACTTGTTACGTAAACTTGTTAATAACATCATGAGGTAAGAGGTAAAAAACTCTTTGTAAAAAACAAAAACACAGCACTATATGTTACTTGTAATACAGGAGTATTCCAATAGATGTCTCCAAAATGAAATAACATTGTAGGCGGATCTGCAGCAAAAATGACCACTCCCATTAAGTGCCTAATAAAGTTCGGAATTGAAACGAAAACCGAAGAACAAACAAAAATTACGAATTAGTTATGCATTTGTGCTAGACTAATAATCGCGTCCATTTTGCTTTCTGAAAAAGTAAGGCGTTATTATTATAAGAATGTTATTGTGGTATAAATGATAAATAAAGTTAACACACAAAGACGTAATGAAATTCATTGTATTTGCATTAGCAAAGTACAATATATTGTATACTATACAATATAGGTAGTGCACGAGATAAAATATAATTTTTTATTATTTTATTTGTACAAATTATTGCATAAGTATGTATCTCGTTAATTGTAATTTTCGTAATCTTCTAGGATCTAACATTTCTGGCAGTAAGGCTGTGTAGTAAAATACCTCTAATTTCTTCACCATTGTGTTACAAAAGTCTACATCCTTATTAATTATTTACATGTATTCCAGATGGCGTCCAAATAATAAAATAACAGTAGTCTGCATTCGTGGCATATAATTGCCCTTGAACCTGATACATGTAATTATGATTTTTTTAGTTTAATAACTCTATTTTCTACAATTGCAAATGTAATTTTTTTTTCTGAACTGCTTCCAGTGGGTTTAAGGCTGAAGTTTACCTAAAATAAATTTCTAATTCTAGTATATTAAGTTGACTACTAACAAAATGTGATATTACGCTCATTTTCAATAACGCTACAGTGTGAGAAAACAAGACGTTCTTGCTAGAAAAGGATAAACATAGTGAACGGCATGGTTATCCGTGTTTGACTCATTCAAAAATATGCAAGGTAATCTTAGCTGGCGTGATAATCTCAAATAACGCCGCATCAGGTAAAATTACATAGAAAGGGAATACAAGGCAAATAGAAATATTAACTATTTACAAGATATAAAAAATAGGCCATTTCTACCTACTGTAGACATAAGATATAAGTATAAGTAAAGAAAGAAGAAGAGTAATCATAATATACTACACAAATATACCTGTTGACTATTGGTGAAATATAGAATTTTTAAATATAGATATTACCTAATTCCTGGGCTCTAACTTTACGGGGATCGATTAATTCCGGCAAGAGTGCCCTTTTATAAAAAGTGATAAGTTTGGGAAGTTGCTTCTTCCAAAAATGTTCATCTTTGTATATAATTTGATAAAACAACCCTTTTGGCGTCCATACAACAAAGTAACATTTTTTAAAATTTTTATTGGTTATGTTCAATTGACCTTGTACTTGGTGCATGTAGCTGTGATTATTATATTATTTTTTAATAGCAGGCCACCGCTGTTATCAATAATTAAATATTTTATAAGTTTATTTTCTGTTGCTTCTTTCGGTATTAACATCCTTGAATTATAAGGGCTTTTTATTTCAATAATGGCATCGTCACCTACTAAGCCGTCAGGAGATGCAGCTAAAAACGGATATTTCTGGTCTATAAAAAGACCACAGCTTCTTATTTCCAGAAATTTTTTCAAATTCGGCCAATGCTCTGCTTCCATTTTGTATGCCGTACTGAGTTGCCGCAGATCCAAAAAGTCTTCATAAAGTAGAGCCTTTACTGTGTTCGCTGGTGAAGTGGTTTTTCTTAGTTTTGCAACTTTACCAAAATTGGATGCAGTTAATCGCTTGATCCTCATCGTTTTCCATAAAGTGTTGTCTCTTTGGCCTACAGTTAATTTTTGTATTTCTTCTGGATTTTCACTTTTCAATTTCTCAAGGAATGTTGCTTCTTCTTCCGAATAGGTCGCAATCTCCATATCGTCAACATTGGCATTTCTTTCAACTACTTTTTTACGCTCTGCTAAAGGCGCCCTTTTCAACTGTTTCTTGTGACTTTTTGGTCTGGGCACCATGTTTGCGATTTCCCATTTTTTAAATTTAAATGTAATAACAAAAATTACGAACAATCAAGACTGAACGAAAATTTGCTAATCACGTTATAGATAAACAACTTGCGATTTTATACTTCAGTTTTCCTACAGTAATACTGACACAAGTATCACATTGGTAAACTCCTCACCACACAATTGTTTATAATAAAATCGGTGACACGTGTTTCGCTAGCTCGAGGCAAGCATCTTCAACAACCGTATAAACCGAAGCGACGAGTCACTTGCCACCTGGTGATATTTGTGTCAGCAAATTACACCACAGTCCTTGCACCTTTATACAGTAATACTAATTGGTAATTTCAGGAGGGGCTACACCAATTGCGGATACGCATCCCACTAATTACATGTTTCGATGAAGCTAATAGGGTAATCCTACTCACGATTATTGTCCCCATTTATCCATATGGTATCCATGGTTCATGATACATATAAAGAAATAGAACTATTTTTTCCAATAATATTTACAATTTCCAAAAAATATTTATCAATTACGTACATATTGCTTTAAAATATGGATTAACGATTTTATCTATAGGTTCATAACTTTCAAAGAAGTTCATAGGTGCTAATCTGTATGTTGCTGGCGATCAAGCTTTATTCAATAATTTAATAGAAAAATTCCTTTTTTACTTGCTGTAGTACTATACTAAATGCATCTTGAAAAGGAAAAAGTTACTTCCACAACTTGCCGGCTGTTTGTCCAACACGAAAGACGTGATGTATTCATTGAGTGCAAAACGAGATTTTTAATCAAAACAGACCGTGTTGAAAGTATATTAGGCCAGGGCATGAGTAATTTAGCAAAACCATTGAATTAGAGAAGAAGATAATGGAAGGCGCACGATAATGCGCTTATCAACGAAAACCGTACCCTTCTATTGGAAGAGTATAGGTATATACACAGAGGAGGTTTGTGCCTTTCTCTTTCTCGTTGGCTCTTATGAGTCTCTCAAACCACGCGTTGGTTTTTAACAACATTTATTGTTTAATAGTGAAATCTTCCTATCAGAAACGGTACAAACATCCATTATATTTGAACAATATAGATTATTAGGTAGCCATATATCAACACAGTTTTTTGCAACATATTAGAAAAACATCTGGTATAGACTTCTTGATGAATCTATACAGTTAAAAATTTGGCACTTGAATTATTAACGCGAGTCGAAAATCCAGGCATTTTTTAATATATAACTGCTCGCAAGACCACTTGAAATTATTTTTTGTGTATTAGAGCTTGCGGAGGATGGAATAATAATCCGAATGGTTTACTGCTGGGTATAAATGCTAACTGCACCAATAATGACTATGATGCAATACCGATTTTTGACCTTGGATTTTCAGAATGAGATATGAGACTTTCCACATTTCAAAAGTCACATTGCTGATGACATAACAGGTTTAATTGCAGTAGATAAGTTGGTACTTTCTCCAATTAAAGGAATTAAGGAATCTATGACAGACCGACATAATTATTCATTATTAGATATTAATTATAATAGCAATTTGACTAAATTTGTTTGTAACACAAAATTATATTTTCTGCCTGGAGTTATTTTTGAAATCGTCATATTTTCAGACGAAAATACTTCAGAGCGGAAGTTATTTTGAGACACATCCTTATTTAAAAAGGATTATGAATTTAGTTCAACAGCAATTCATAACTGAGATAAAAACATTATTTTATCCTTCACATCCAGTTGTCGATATTTCATAGTATTTACTTATACTTATACTTATACTTATATCTTATGTCTACAGTAGGTAGAAATGGCCTATTTTTTTATATCTTGTAAATAGTGAATATTTCTATTTGTCCTGTATTCCCTTTCAATGTAATTTTACCTGATGCGGCGTTATTTGAGATTATCACGCCAGCTAAGATTACCTTGCATATTTTTGAATGAGTCAAACACGGATAGCCATCCCGTCCACTATGTTTATCCTTTTCTAGCAAGAACGTCTTGTTTTCTCACACCGTGGCGTTATTGAAAATGAGCGTAATGTCACATTTTGTTAGTAGTCAACTTAATATACAAAAAGTAGAAATTTATTTTAGGTAAACTCCAGCCTTAAGCTTCTGACGGATGCCGGGCATTTGACCTCAACTATGACGTTTTCATTTAGCACAAGACCGTCTGGAGCTGCCGCCAAAAATGGTTTTTCCTTTATTATGAAAAGGCCACATAGCGCTATTTGTTTTTTAATTCCATTTCGAATTGTTTGATTGCATTTTCTTCATTATCTTTGGCATATTGTGTGTAAAGATTACCACGAAATTGGGAATAAAGTAAATTATTGACCAAATTTTTGGTCGAGGTAGTCGATTTCAAAGTTCGACAAACGTGACCGAAATTAGATACAGTTAACCTAATTTTGCGTTCATGCATCCAAATTTCACTTAATGCTTGTTCTCTTGTCCGTTCCTCAATTTTCTCAATGTCGTCTTTTCGTAACTCTTCCATAAATGTTATTCGTTTCTGGTCTGATTCATTTTCCTGTATATCCGGAAAGTTCTCCAACGAAATGCCGTAACTGTGGTCTCGACCAGAAACGTTATGCTTCGCTTTATGTCTACCAGCTTCTAGAAGATATTTTTGATTATACACAAAAGTATTGTAACAAAAGGTGTAATTTGACTTCAATATTTATGTAATTTGTATAGTGGGATGTCAAAACGTACAATAGGTTGTAGATTTGAAACAGCTTTGGAATAATCTAGGCAAGTCAAATTACTATGTAAATAGTTGTTCGGGAAAGTTTTCCATAGAAATAATATGCATTGTAATAGCCGGTGACAGAATTTCACCTATTTGCTCACCTTGTCTGTTTTCTATGTATTGAGTCAAGGCCCTTAAAATTTGTAATAGCTTCACGTCACGTCAATTCATAATGTATTATTAATTGTCACCTGATTACCCCTTCTTGTAAGTATATATAGCCCAGTCTCATTAATTAAATTCAGTTTTCAAGTTTCTGTTCGGAGTTTCTGTTACTGGTTCCGCGAGAATATTATTCTCAATATTCTACCCCTTGCAATTATGTACAGTTAGTTGAAAACAGTTTAGTTTAGTAAATATTTTGAAACCCCACGTTCGCGTCTTTTATTCACCATTACTCTCGCGGCCTTACAACCCGCGATTTAGCAGAAGTGTCAAACTCCAGCACGGAATTCTCTACAATAGTAAAAATAAACATACTTGTTCTGTTTTTCCTTGATTCCTGTTTAGTGCAGTATTCTTTGGTATAATTACCACAACTATGGAATAGGTGCTTTTGCATGCACTCGTGGAATGATCCATCTTTGCAGTTAAGCGCTATTATCGCTGCTTCACACCTAAGTGTATATGATCCTTTCAGGGAAAAGTTTAAGTTAAGTTAAGTTTTTAAAATTTCAGCAAAAATTCCTTTTTCTGTAGTTGCGCAATAAAGTTCACCTAATACAGTTGATTAATCAGTATAGACACAGAAACTAGCAGTACTAATACTTTGTTTAGTTTATTATCAAATTTATAAAATAAACCTGTAAATACTTATCATACCTCTCCTGAATTCTGTTTCTCTACGCGAGTTTCTTCACTGCAGAAATATTGAGACTTACACCGACTATGATCGCCAAATACATGATATGGTACAGCAATTAGGTCTTCTCTGAGTTTTACAACTCGAGATGCAAATGTTGCATCATTCTTGTACCAATAATTTACTGCTCGTGTAACCGCGAGTCGTAACGTAATTAGTTTCTCATCCAACAATTTTCTACATGTTGTTAATTACCGGGGGTGTGATTGAGTGATTAGATTAGAGAATAAGAGGGTGTGGTTGAGTGAAGGGTGAGCGGGGTTGTGTATTGATTGCAGGGTGTTGATTTGTTGTAAAAAATGATTGTTGTTGATTAATTGATTGATTGGCTAGCTTGACACCTCCCTTACGTAATAACATTAATAAGATTTTGGTGAAGGTGAAGTGGAGAAGTGCAAAAGGGTTAAACTAAGCTAAAATAAAACACGTATTTATTTGCTTGCTAAATAAAACGAACACTCTCCTTTGAGAACGTATATTAATTGTATTAATTAAATCGTTAAATAATTAAAGCAAAAAGAAAAACGATAATTAAATGCGAGTAAAGTTTAGAAAATGCGTGGTCGTACGTTTGTGTACCAATGCGTGGTGTGGAGTAATAATAAAGTTAATTTAGGTAAATTAGAATGATAGGGGTAACTTACTGCGAGGTGCCTGCGCTTGAAGATAGGGCTTCGAAGCTTGTATGCGATGTCGGAGACGGGGGCTCCGGTGGTAGTTGTGTGTGTATGTGTGGTACTTACTTAGAGGCACTAAGTGAAGCGTGTCGAGTGAGTGGGGTGTCAGCGAGTGACTAAAGAAAAATTCGCGTGATTTGTTTTTAAATGTCGCTGAAGGGTGTGAGGGGTTACGAACGGTGAACGACGAAATTAGAAAGTTGGGATGGTTAGTTTACAAGAATATTGTAGTATGAATTTTAGTTAATTGTATAGAAAGCAAAAATTATTACAAATAATAATTTATAAAATTTTAGTATTATATTAACAAAATAATTAACAATATAATCAAAATATATTGCCTAATGTGTGTATAAGTGTAATTTGTTTTCTAATTCCTAACTTCTCCCTCCCTCTTGAATTCTTTCTTCACTTCTTTTCTTTGGTCTTTTCCTTTTATTGTACTTCTTTTTCTTTGGTCTGTTCGTCGTTTGTAAACAACAACTTCTTTTTTGATATGGTCTGCTTCTTTTCAATCCTGGTATTCTATATAACTTTTTATCTGACTTTTTCGTCGACCATCCCCTTCCGTCGTTTATAAACCAACTTTCTTTTTTTTTTTTCGGCACGTCGTTATAGCAATTTGGAATTCTAGATTTTGAAATGTTTCAAATGTATGTGTGTGGTAAATGTTTACAATGCTTTTCTATTTCTTAAAGAATGCTTTCTATAAAATTTACATCTTTTTATTGATAATTTTACTAATGGAGTATTACCATACTACAATTATATTACCGCCCCCTTAACAAATTTTTTGTTACTTGTAACAGAAAATTTTTACTATCATTTAAGAAATCCAGGTTTTATTTATGTAAATGAAACTAGAAGATAATCATTAAAAGAAATTAGTGTCTTATTGTAGATTAACAATTGGTAAGTATAAAATGGTACTGAAGAAGAGAATAGTTTCAAATAAACAAGATAAGTACTTAACACGACTTCAATCTCTAAAATGTCCTATTCTATTTATTTATTGTTTTATTTAACTAATATATTTAATTTTAAATCGTTTTCAATAGGAAATGACTTTAATTAACTTTATATGAATAAATATTCTCTACATTGTAAATGCCTTTTGCGATATCAGTTCTTGGTAAACTTGATGTACATTGTGGATGCACAACAATTTGGCATTCGTTGCAGAGACTGGATATGGGCCTAGCGGAAACTGATCTTTGCAATTAGCACACCTTAATGGTTTGGTACATATCCCGGGATCGAACTTGTGCGGTATATTGTAATGTATTCTTTGAATGAAACTCTGCCGAAATAAATCGTTCTTCTCAGGAGATTGTGTGATTTGTTCTAACACCCTCATATGATCCTTGATATTTCCTGTGGTATTAGTTCTTTCCCAATTATCTGAACAGAATTGCGATTTTAAATTTACTATCTCTTGTCTTAAGCTCTTTCTAAGTTCCCTTTCTTTATTCAATTGGTACTCTAAATCTTTATAGTTAAACACAACATATAAGGGTGGGTGATTCTCCTTTTCCGAATTCCCAAATATTTTATCTGTTATTGTTTTTATCTTTTCTTCTTCCATTTGGAGTTTTATTTGAGGAAAATCAATTAATTTAGTTTGATGTTGAACTGTTGATTCGGTTTCAAGTTCCCTTTCCTTCTGGTACGCGTCTTTTTGCAATAACCTGTCATTACGTTGATTAACTTGTTCAAACAAAGCTATATTTAAACTCGTAGATTCATTTAAATTTTGACATAACTTAAAGTTCGATTCATTGACACCTTTCAAATGTGTTAATTGCAAGGAATTCTCTTCCTTTAATGCCCTATTTTCAGATAAACCAGTGTCAATAGTTACCAATTCTTTTAATTCAGATATATTTCTCTTTGTACATTCCTTTTTCCTCTATTTTCATTTTCATATGTAATCTCGATATCTTCTAACCTTACATTTAACTCATTAGATTTACTTGTACTCTCTACCTGTTTGTTCAGACTGTGCTCCCGACCATTAATAGCACATGATAACTTAATTAACGAAAACATTAGTTTTTCTAACGCCCTTTCTATTTCATCCTTCTCTGTG
This sequence comes from Chrysina gloriosa, assembly GCA_038088585.1. NCBI lineage: Eukaryota > Metazoa > Arthropoda > Insecta > Coleoptera > Scarabaeidae > Chrysina > Chrysina gloriosa. The sequence continues at coordinate 32,508,132 of CM076089.1, forward strand.
TCATCTTGACGTTTGTTTGACATTTTTAAATTCTAAATTTGTGTATGATACAATGAAATGAAATTAAATCACTTTAAAAACTAACTTTAGGTTCGCCAATGAAATGAATGAATTTAGGTTCGCCCAACGTTTTGTGCGCCAAAAATTGTAACTGAATGTAACACAGATGTTGGCTAAAATATTAAGAAAAAATAATTTAATTGTGTATTTGAAATGACGAGGGAATTATTTTAGTTAACGAAGTGTACCAATGTTATACTGAAGCATGTATTATTTTAGATTTCGGTCAACTTCGTAATATAATTACATATCAAGTGATTCTTGCATTCCACTTTTTGAATATGAAAGGTTGGCCCATAAGGAGATTCATGTAACAATATTTTATAAACGTTACTGTCGCCATCAGCTACAATTCGACCGTAAATTACTCCATGCAAATCTTGGGATTTCTTAAATGCTTCCAGTAATATGTCAGCCTCCATTGATGTAGATGTTTTGTTCCAATTCTTGAAACAAACGTGCTCCATCGTGGCTCCCTCCAATTTATTTCTCTCACATGTTGAACAATATTTATTTCTGACTCCCATAAATAAAACTTGTTTTGTTGCTGCACCTATTACCACCGCCAATCAAGCAAAATAAATTTCAAACTATATTGGAAAATATGAGAACTGTAAAAACTTACTACTCCAGATAATGCATTATGAGTAGTTCTGCATGAACGTTCGCTCCATGCACCATCAGCCACTACTGTAATAATCGGAACTCCTTCTTTAGTTACGTGTCCGACTTGAACAGCAATTTCCGTTTCGTTTTTACCTGCCTCACGCATCGAATTCCACGAAACCTCGTGGATTGCTGAAGCAACCTCTACGGAAATAGTATTAAATGTTGAATTCGCTAAACATGGAATATCAATAGCGGCACAAATTTCGTTTAATTGGGAGTAACCAATACCAATTGAAATAGCTCCCAAAACTACCAGTTTATTCACGGCATTTCCATTATTGGGATTTTCCGTATGCAATTTTTCATAAATTCCGCATATCTTGCACTTAAATTTCATTTCACTTCTCAGCCCCAATCTTGTTTCCGATACGATCTCTAAATCTGAAAACGTGCGACCAAATCCTTTATGCTGTATTCTTTGCAGACTGGTAAACAAATGGTTTATATCTACAATTCGTCTGCCAGTAATATTAAAATACGTTTTCTCATGTTCTTCATAGATTGTTTCAATACATAATTCTTCGTCGGACGATGAAGAATTTTGGTCCTCTAAATTGTATCCAGCAACCGTTTCATCCTCTACGTGGACAATTTCTTCAACGATATTAATCGGAGTTTCGGTATCAGGTATTACTGCGATCACGGAAGTTTGTGTAGAAGTTGTCGGGTTGTTGCTAACAGAAGCGGTTTGACTATAAATAAATAGCATCCTTTATTTACGTTCGCAAACACTCGCTAGCATATTGAACGGTATGTGTGAATAAGTATGCACAAAATTTGTAAATACTAACCGTAACTGCTGCCATTGTCTTCTAGCCATCATTTTCGACTTTTTCTCTTCTTGTGCTGGGAGCTGGTCGTTTTTACCATCTCTTACCATAGTGAATAAAATTAACTTCAATTTAATTTACAAACGATATTGTAGAGATTACGCTGGAGGATTAAGTCTACTATTCGCGATTGAGTTTTCAACTCTATAATTTTTGGAGTCTAGTTGCTATATATGCTTTTAGTCGAAGGAAAAGGGGTACGAATATTACAACTTTTCGGTACGTTGATTGGCTAGGCGATGAGTTCCTAAACCGGGAGGTTCCTATTGACATATTACCGTAAATTAGATAATTAGCGCGTACTAAAGGTATTAAAGTTATCGGACGTCCCCTTTGCTGTGACGTCAGCATGCCCTTTGGGTCTTAATGTTACCGCTACAACAATAACACACAATGCAAACGATTACTCAGAGTTGTAAATACAAAATTGAGAATCCTTTCCTATGGCCATAATTGCTGTTGCTGTAATGACCGGCCTTACATTTCTAATATTTTATACAATGTGTAGTCGGAAAAAGATCATAAACGGTGCAGGTGGGCAGAATGATTAAGACAGCCGTGAACGTCCCTGTACCTGCGATAAGGTGAAAACGTGATCATAAGCCCCGGGTTGTATTATTACATTTACTTACTTCAAAAACCTTATACTAAAGTACCTCTAAAAGAAAAGAATCATTTCCCCAAATTAACAATATGGTTATAAATTTACAGTCCCTAAGAAGGCCGCATTAACATTATAAACTCAACTAAATTAAAACTTCAACGAATCATGTTGTACGATTGACAATTGTACAATAACTAAAAATATACGAAGTAACAAAGGTGAAACCCTTATAAAGTGCTCGACAAGACTGTTATGGAACACCAGAACAACGAAGAACGATACAAATTAAAGGAAATCCCTCAACCAAATGCCCCTTATAGAAAGTGCGGCAATAAATTTACAGTAGAATGTAATTTAAAGCAGTACCCTAAAACTAAATAGAGAGTAGCAGAAAATATCAATAAACAAGGGCGCCCTGTAAACCCCAGTTAAATCGGAATTATAAATTAAGAATTTAATGAAGTAAACTTTCCCAAGTATTAAACTTTTCCGAACAGACATAACTATTCGTAAATAATTATCATAAATACCATGCTACACGGAATTATTAGAAAAGAACACTAGAAAGTTATACAGTAGTAAATAACTATGATAAAGACTGCACTAAATTATTAGAAAAGAAAGCTGGAAACTAATAGTACTGAACGCAAACAGGTAGGCCATTTCAATTATGAGCTGTATATTATTGGATTTGGGATGGGGTAAAATAGTTGGTTACTCCCTTTCGCAACACAATCTACCGTTTTACGAACTATGCAATTTGGGTTGCCTGGTGTCTGTAATTCAGATTTGTACACGGCTATCATGCTAGAGGACTCTTAAAATAAACGAGACCCCAAGTTAAGAAACTCAGAATACATGAGCCTCTAGATAAACGACACTCGACTGTATTTGCAGCTGTTATAAGTAACCAGCAGTAAGATTGCGACTGAACAGCAGGTTCAAGCAATCGCCCAATTTTCTTCACCTAAACGGTACAGTTCATTCTGCACAGGGGACCCCTAGTAACAAAAATATTAGACCAGGTAGAATGTTTTAATTTGTGACAACTTCGAGAAACGGCACAGACGTTTGCATCAGACATAAGATTAACCTTTATTGGACATACCTGCTCCTTGTAGGTCAAATTTGCCTATTAGCTTTGTATTTCAATCTGTATTGGATCAGAGAAGCAATATTCAAAATTCGGCATGACCTTCCCCTCACGTGGCTGGCGAAAAAGCCATGGTAGTGAGGACAGGCAGCCGAGCAGGGCCAAGTGTTGCCGAACCGCGTTCGGCTGCCGCCCGCTCCCCGTTCCACTCTTCTTATAAATGATGAAACATGATATTCTTCTAGAAAAGTTACTATTTAAATATATTAAATGAAGGTCTGCTTCGAATATATTGCTTGATCGTATTTGGTTTATGCCTACAACAGATAGATTTATAGGTACATATTCCTTTTAGATTTAAGGGGACATATACAATTAGACCTAGGAAAATGAATCAATTTTCAGGAATTTTTTAAACTAATCAACATCCATTCTACATTTATCGCGTAATTTCCCTCTGTAATTTCTAGAGACAATAATAATTGAGCTGTTTGCCGCGATAAACTAGCTTTTAAATATTGTAATTTTTCACCAGTGTCAACAGGGTTTTGGTGTGTTTCGCGCGTTCATTGTGTGATGTTCACTGTACAGTGTTTTGGTGTTGTACAGTGTTCGTTGTATCGTGTTTGTCTTGGGGATTAGCCGGATTCGCTAGTAATACTGAATTCTCCAGTTTTCCACTGAGTATGGCAACTTTTCAGAAAGGTGTGGGAAGGGTAAGTTTGTTTATTTTATATATATTCCTTCTGAATTGTACTTGTTCCGAAGTACCAAGCGACTATTACTTCCTTGTTTGCAGGGCGCTGAACTAACTGCAATGTATCGTTCTTTAGAATAGATTACATCTCCGAAGTAGTGGCTTGCTGCCATTCATGTGCATTTTCACCAGACATGGCTAGCTTCAGTGGTATCTCAGCCAAACCTGCAAATTGTGGTTCATTGATTTCTTGCTCCTCTTGGAATTCCTGGTACTGAAGTCGAGGTCTTCCCTTCAGTCCACTGCGTACTTTTCTAGGTCTTCTGGGTCCTCTTGCTGGTGGAATGCAATGTACATCTGTATTCGGGTTTGTTTCGTTGTCGATGACGATGATAAATAATAACCTATTGATGAAATGTAACAATACAAAACGTGAACGTGAACGTGGTGATATAGCAATATATAACTCTAGTTGAAGTGTATGTATATAAGAATATGCAAATTAATCAGTATCCAATGAAAAGCCCCAATCATCATCCGACGAATTATAATAGTTTTATTTAAAGAATACTCATGATTACACAATCTATTCTTTAAATATTGTTTGGTCTGATCGATATAATAGCCACAACAGCCGTTACAATCTACATATTTTATAAATTACATTGATTTGGTTCTGCTTTTTTATTTTACACATACACATTGTTAGTATTAGTAAAGACAAATTTCTTACTATAGTTTGGAATAAAATTTATATTCATTTATATATCACTTTTATCAAATTCTTTTTTCTTTATTTGTTCACTTAATCCTTTTTTTCATAAGGAATATAATTATAACCGTTAATCCCATTATCTTTATTTTTCCTGTTATAATTTATGGATTCTACTTTTCATTATCTCTTAATACATTTTTTTGAATCTTTGCTTTTATTTAAAATTATTCTACAGTTGTTTAAATAAACTTCATGGATTCTAGATTAGCTAACCTAGCCTGATTTGCTAATCCAGTAACTACATTAATTTATTTTGTATAATTTGGATGTTTTTGAAAAATAATGTAAATGTTTATTAGTATTGATAGACCTTATATGCCAAATTGTTTTTCAATGTCATTATTGTGCATATTGCAAACAATTGAGTACCGATTTGAACGATGTCATGTTTCCTATTATTGATCTTCGTAGGGAGATTGCTCAATTGAGGAAGGCGATACATATGTCGTCTACTACTACATCATTAATGAACACGGAGAAGATTATACAAGAAATTCGCTCACGAGAACATCGAAAAACCAATATTATCATTCATCGCGTACTGACTATTCATGTGCACCGTTCCTAATATTAAAGAGAGAATCTTTCCAAAAAGCTCACCAAATTCGCTAACAGGTTGCCAACCAGCTAGTCGGCGAGGGAGTGGATGAAATAAATTCTAAAAACTGTAAATTAGGGCGCCACCTGCTTCACATTTCCCTCTCGAGCCCTGGATAAACAGGAATCCTTAAAGTTGATAAAATCTCCCGGGTTAAAAATGGTTTGCGGTAGTAAAAAGGGAGAAACCAACAAAAACAAGCAACCATTAGAGTTGACGAGTCTTTAAGGAATATTGATTCAAAGAAAGAAAATTTGTATCAGAGAAACATGAGCAAATCACCAAAAGAAAAGAAAGTAATGTTTCCAGATATTTTAAGTATACTAATTAATTAATACCGATCACCTTGGCCAATGTTATTGTTTACAAAAAATAAAAATTCAATCAAACATTCTAAAAACAAATTTACCTATTTAAGATGTTAAAGATGGATTCGAAATTTACAGTGGTTTCAATTAAACTTTAAATAATAAATCTAGTTAATTACGCTATTGGATACGTGAAATATGGACTTAAAATTTACAGCGATTTGACTCTAATAAAATTAAAAACTAAACAAAAGCTGATAGTACGGTTCGACTTAGCTGTATGTTCCCTCGGCGATCTACGGCGAGGTGGTTTGGTAACTCCAGCCGTTGGCCAAATGACAGCATTCTTCCAATATAAAATAAAACGGACCAAATGGAAAATTAAACGGCTAAGACAGGAATCGGTTAGATTTAGAACAGCCAAGATTAAAACGGTTAAGACTAGCATGGCCAAAACTAAAACGGCCTAGAATAAAAACCCCTCAAGAAACAGAAAATTCTAAGAATACGATTACCAAAAAGGATAAAGTGAACCTCTTACCGTTAGAACGCGATAGAACACAGAAAATGGCAACGGATGTCACACGTGCTTAAACTAATCCGAAATTAATCGGTTCTACCGATCTTTCATCAATAACTTACGCCGGTTCGGCGATCCAAAAATAATAATGAGGCAACGTAACTGCGAAGTATTTTCCCTAAAATCCCACCAAGTGCCGAGATTTCAAATCTCTTTGAAGAAAACCACTTCGCGAAACAACGTGTGTAGTCCACCAAGGTCTACGATAGTATGATCTAACTTCCCGAAACAGACGTCAAACGGAAAACGTGTATATCAATTTAAAAACGGGCATGGAAGTGCCCTCTATCTGTGAAAATCGATAAGTAATCGAACGAAGATTAAATAAATAAAAATAAATTTGAACAAGATGCTGGTTAGACAAGAAATGCGCCATACTTTCGAATCCAATACAGAGGAGCAATATTCAAAACGCGGCATGATCCTCCCCTCGTGTGGCTCGCTAGAAAGCCATCGTAGTGAGAACGAGCAGCCGAGCAGGGCCAAGTGTTGCCGAACCGCGTTCGGCTGCCGACCGCTCCCCGTTCCACTCTTCTTATAAATGATGAAACATGAAGAAAAGAAAAAGTTACTATTTAAAGATATTAAATGAAGGTCTGCTTCGAATATATTGCTTGATCATATTTGGTTTATGCCTACATCAGATAGATTTATAGGTATTCATTTTAGATTTAAGGGGACATATACAATTAGGCAAATTCTTTTAGTGGAACAAAGAAGAGCATAGGAGCGTGCACAGGCTTCGAACTCAACACGATACGGCACGATCTCCGTGTTGATGACGTGCATTGCTATTACGATCGACTTGCCGTGAATACAGTGGCGTATATGATCCAACGAACACTTGCACACTTCATGATTTTTATGCGTACGATAAAATAACGTACGATATTTTTCGTACGATCGAAAATCGATGCGTGTGCACCTAGCCTTAGACGGGGAAAATGAGTCAATTTTGAGGAATTTTTTAAACTAATAAATATCCATTTTACATTTATCGCGTAATTTCCGTCTGTAATTTCAAGAGACAATATTAATTGAGCTGCTTGCACCGATAAACTAGCTTTTAAATATTGTAATTTTTCTAAATTGCTACTGTTGGTATTTGCAGTCACAATTCCCTGAAAACTGTGGTATTTTTATTGGACATTTTGGATTGTTTTCCGAACTCACAGCTAAATCTGACAATGACCTTTTATTTTGAATGAATGTCTGTCTATTTATTTCTGAATAATTTTTGCGGTCACTATTAATTTATTGGAGTCAACAACGAAATTGTTGCGTTCGCTGTATTCCTGGTCAATGTGTTCGTCTTCGTACAATTGCTTAATTTCATATTGAATTTCTTCAAATTGAGCGAACGTAAGGCTGAAATTTGCTATTTTATCACCTATTCGATTATTTGATATTAGAGAATTCAAAATTACCGCTAAATTGTTGAAAATATGTTTTGAACATGAAAAAGTAGAAAAATAAAATCCACATAACTCTCACATAAATCACTTCACTGAGACGTGTGTATAACATCTGTTGTGGCATGCTTTGTTTATCGCGGAATTGTGATACCGTACTGACGAGTCCCAATAAGGATGAAACCGGTCTGCGGTTGCAGTTCGCGATAAACAAAGCGTAATACCCTCCGTTGGTAATTATTGGTATATGCAATGTAGTCCGTAGTGCAGTCCTTGCACAACTTTCTGTGAAAGTTGCCGAATGAATAAGTCTCAGTGAGGTTATTTATGGAAGAGTTATGTAGATTTTATTTGTCTATTTTCTCTTCCTATCGTAACTCTCTCCAACCTCTTGAAATTATTTTTCTAAATACTTAATATATAAAATAAACAAACTTACCCTTCCCACACCTTTCTGAAAAGTTGCCATACTCAGTGGAAAACTGGGGAATTCAGTATTACTAGCGAATCTTCTAATCCCCAAGACGAACACGATACAACGAACACTGTACAACATCAAAACACTGTACAGTGAACATCACACAATGAACGCGCGAAACACACCAAAACCCTGTTGACACTGGTGAAAAATTACGATATTTAAAAACTAGTTTATCGCGGCAAGCAGCTCAATTATTATTGTCTCTAGAAATTACAGAGGGAAATTACGCGATAAATGTAGAATGGATGTTGATTAGTTTAAAAAATTCCTCAAAATTGACTCATTTTCCTAGGTCTAATTGTATATGTCCCCTTAAATCTAAAAGGAATATGTACCTATAAATCTATCTGTCTATCATTTGTAAGAAGAGTGGAACAGGGAGCGGGCGGCAGCCGGACCGCGTTCGTATCGTATTGATCGTATTTGGTTTATGCCTACATCAGATAGATTTATAACAATTTCGTTGTTGACTCTCATAAATTAATAGTGACTGCAAAAAATTATTCAGAAATAAATAGACATTCATTAAAAATAAGAGGTCATTGTCAGATTTAGCTGTGAGTTCGGAAAACAATCCAAAATGTCCAATAAAAATACCACAGTTTTCAGGGAATTGTGACTGAAAATACCAACATTAGGAATTTAGAAAAATTACAATATTTAAGAGCTATTTTATCGGTGCAAGCAGCTCAATTAATATTGTCTCTTGAAATTACAGACGGAAATTACGCGATAAATGTAAAATGGATATTTATTAGTTTAAAAAATTCCTCAAAATTGACTCATTTTCCCCCGTCTAAGGCTAGGTGCACACGCATCGATTTTCGATCGTACGAAAAAATATCGTACGTTATTTTATCGTACGCATAAAAATCATGAAGTGTGCAAGTGTTCGTTGGATCATATACGCCACTGTATTCACGGCAAGTCGATCGTAATAGCAATGCACGTCATCAACACGGAGATCGTGCCGTATCGTGTTGAGTTCGAAGCCTGTGCACGCTCCTATGCTCTTCTTTGTTCCACTAAAAGAATTTGCCTAATTGTATATGTCCCCTTAAATCTAAAATGAATACCTATAAATCTATCTGATGTAGGCATAAACCAAATATGATCAAGTAATATATTCGAAGTAGACCTTCATTTAATATCTTTAAATAGTAACTTTTTCTTTTCTTTATGTTTCATCATTTATAAGAAGAGTGGAACGGGGAGCGGTTCGGCAACACTTAGCCCTGCTCGGCTGCTCGTCCTCACTACGACGGCTTTCTCGCGAGCCACACAAGGGGAGGATCATGCCGCGTTTTGAATATTGCTCCTCTGTATTGGATTCGAAAGTATGGCGCATTTCTTGTCTAACCAGCATCTTGTTCAAATTTATTTTTATTTATTTAATCTTCGTTCGGGGCGCATTTTATGCGATCGACAACCCGACATACGTTTTCGATTGCTTATCGATTTTCACAGATAGAGGGAACTTCCATGCCCGTTCTTAAATTGATATATACGTTTTCCGTTTGACGTCTGATTCGGGAGGTTAGGTCATACTATCGTAGACCTTGGTGGACTACACACGTTGTTTCGCGAAGTGGTTTTCTTCAAAGAGATTTGAAATCTCGGCACTTGGTGGGATTTTAGGGAAAATACTTCGCAGTTACGTTGCTTCATTATTATTTTTGGATCGCCGAACCGGCGTAAGTTATTGATGAAGGATCGGTAGAACCGATTAATTTCGGATTAGTTTAAGCACGTGTGACATCCGTTGTCATTTTCTGTGTTCTATCGCGTTCTAACGGTAAGAGGTTCACTTTATCCTTTTTGGTAATCGTATTCTTAGAATTTTCTGTTTCTTGAGGGGTTTTTATTCTAGGCCGTTTTAGTTTTGGCCATGCTAGTCTTAACCGTTTTAATCTTGGCTGTTCTAAATCTAGCCGATTCCTGTCTTAGCCGTTTAATTTTCCATTTGGTCCGTTTTATTTTATATTGGAAGAATGCTGTCATTTGGCCAACGGCTGGAGTTACCAAACCACCTCGCCGTAGATCGCCGAGGGAACATACAGCTAAGTCGAACCGTACTATCAGCTTTTGTTTAGTTTTTATTTTATTAGAGTCAAATCACTGTAAATTTTAAGTCCATATTTCACGTATCCAATAGCGTAATTAACTAGATTTATTATTTAAAGTTTAATTGAAACCACTGTAAATTTCGAATCCATCTTTAACATCTTAAATAGGTAAATTTGTTTTTAGAATGTTTGATTGAATTTTTATTTTTTGTAAACAATAACGTTGGCCAAGGTGATAGGTATTAATTAATTAGTATACTTAAAATATCTGGAAACATTACTTTCTTTTCTTTTGGCGATTTGCTCATGTTTCTCTGATACAAATTTTCTTTCTTTGAATCAATATTCATTAAAGACTCGTCAACTCTAATGGTTGCTTGTTTTTGTTGGTTTCTCCCTTTTTACTACCGCAAACCATTTTTAACCCGGGAGATTTTATCAACTTTAAGGATTCCTGTTTATCCAGGGCTCGAGAGGGAAATGTGAAGCAGGTGGCGCCCTAATTTACAGTTTTTAGAATTTATTTCATCCACTCCCTCGCCGACTAGCTGGTTGGCAACCTGTTAGCGAATTTGGTGAGCTTTTTGGGAAGATTCTCTCTTTAATATTAGGAACGGTGCACATGAATAGTCAGTACGCGATGAATGATAATATTGGCTTTTCGATGTTCTCGTGAGCGAATTTATTGTATAATCTTCTCCGTGTTCATTAATGATGTAGTAGTAGACGACATATGTATCGCCTTCCTCAATTGAGCAATCTCCCTACGAAGATCAATAATAGGAAACATGACATCGTTCAAATCGGTACTCAATTGTTTACAATATGCACAATAATGACATTGAGAAACAATTTGGCATATAAGGTCTATCAATACTGATAAGCATTTACATTATTTTTCAAAAACATCCAAATTATACAAAATAAATTAATGTAGTTACTGGATTAGCAAATCAGGCTATTAGGTTAGCTAATCTAGAATCCAGGAAGTTTATTTAAACAACTGTAGAATAATTTTAAATAAAAGCAACGATTCAAACAAATTTATAAAGAGATAATGAAAAGTAGAATTCATAAATTATAACAGGAAAAATAAAGATAATGGGATTAACGGTTATAATTATATTTCTTATGAAAAAAGGATTAAGTGAACAAATAAAGAAAAAAGAATTTGATAAAAGTGATATATAAATGAATATAAATTTTATTCCAAACTATAGTAAGAAATTTGTCTTTACTAATACTAACAATGTGTATGTGTAAAATAAAAAAGCAGAACCAAATCAATGTAATTTATAAAATATGTAGATTGTAACGGCTGTTGTGGCTATTATATCGATCAGACCAAACAATATTTAACCTTCCTATACTCACGTCAAAATGAAAGACGTATACTATACTATATAAGTCGGTCTCACAGACCGTGTACGTGAGTATAGGAAGGTTAAAGAATAGATTGTGTAATCATGAGTATTCTTTAAATAAAACTATTATAATTCGTCGGATGATGATTGGGATTTTCATTAATTTGCATATTCTTATTTACACAAATTATAAGATTGCAATAAAACGAAGTTCTCGACGTTAACGTTTATTCGAAGCTTGTCTCTCACTGATTTACATAGTTATAATTTCGGTATATATAATCTCTTGTTATTTGGATAGGCTAGTAAGACTAACCGATGGTTTTATCTTATACAAATAGACAAGGTTCAGTATGGCTCCAGAGAAGTAGTAAACAGTATGTATAATTGATTAGGAATTTGAACTATTACGAACTTGAACTATGTATTTGTATATATAACAGCCTACGTATGAGTATGAATGTATGTATGTATATGTATATATATATATAACTCCTCCGCCCTTAGAATGGCTCTTGGGGAGCTATGCGATGCTCAAGAAGTATTTCCTCCTTAATTTTGGGATGGGATGTTTTCCTTATTTTTGGTTTGAGGGCGAAAAAATTTTTATACAATACAATAATAAGTATTATTAAGGATATAATTATTAGGCTAGAATTTATTGTAGGATGAATGTGTGAATAACAACTCTTCTTCCGACAATTTTTAGTTTCGTGTAATATAGTGTCCATATTGTCGAAATGAATTTTGGTCAAGTTTAATTTATGCGAATCCTGATGGAATTCACCTTCAATTTAAGTTAGAATTGGTAGACGGTAAACATCTCCCTGCGTCTCATTATTACTGTATTTGTATGTTTCATTGTTTAATTTTATGCTACAATTTCGGGACATTTTTATTACTATATTTTTGGAAATTTTTGAAAACCCGGTTTCGTTACAATCAAAATACATATTAACAGTTTTATCCGTGAGTGGTAGAAGGTCGTTGTTTTCCAGTTGTTTAATGATGACTTCGTTCTGCTGGACTGGTATCTTCTCGCAGTTTCGGTCTTCGTTCCGAAGCAAGTTTAGGAGGCAGATGTCTTGGTTTCGGCTCCGTAATTCTTGATAACATACATAGATTTCTTCGATTTTCGGGCAGCTTCTTTGCGATGTGACATATTTTGTATCATCCAAGAGCAAGAACGTTTCATGTAATAGGACCAGGTTTGTTTGGTAAGGTACGGGATAAACATGGTATAGGGTTAGGGTATGTGGATTCATTATCGGGAAATCGACTTTAAACATGATCCTCAATTGATCGATATACACCTGAATTTTAACTATCTCGTAATAATGGTAGTGGTTTTGAAAATTTACTCTCTGTTGGTTATCATAAAGTTTATTTAAGAAAATGTATGTTTTATCTATAGCATCCATTGGCAAACAAAGTGGATGGATTTTACCCAATTGTGCAAATAGAATTGAATGTTGTATATTGTTAAAAAGATCATTAATTACATCGGCGTTGTTTTCTATCTGAAATATTATATTTTGTAGTTTGTTATAGAATTTGTTATCCTCTATTTCATCGTGCAAGTCCCTGATATGGTTGCTGAATGATTGTTCGCGATTTTGAATTTCGACAAAAGTTTTGTTCATGGTGTCAGCAATTGATTTAAGTTAACTTCTGTTGATGATGTATTTGATAGGAATTCTGTTGTAGTATATTTAATGCATCGTCTATTCGGTTTCTTTCTTTATTGTCCATTAACCCAAATGCCCAATTTCCGATATTCCCGACGATGTCGAAATGTGATCGTTTACTCCTATTTGAGTTTGGGAATAAATTATTCATTTTTTGTTTGATTCCGTTTAATTGTTCGAAATTTTGTTGAATAATTTTGTGAAATGTTTTATCGTAGCTGAACATGGATATTTTCGTAGAACCTCTGAAACCTTTAGTATTCGCTATCTTTGTATAATAAGTGTTATTTAACTGGTCTAATTGTTGTTGTAGGACGTTCGTATAATTACGTAGTGTAATTTTTTCGATTTTATATGCAAATGTATGATATTTTTGGATTACTTTTGCCTTTCCTAGTTTGTAGGGTAGTATTAGGTGTTGTACTGGTTGAATTTGGATTTGGGCGTTAATGTTGGGATTGATGAGCAGTAGAAGCAGGAACATTTTCTTTTATCTGTAACAATATTGATTTTAGTGAATTTTTTCTTTTGCGTATCGTGTCGCGTTTCAATTTGATGGTGCTATTTTTGCCTTTTATTTTAAATGTGACTTTATTTTTGAACTAATTTTCCCTATCTCGAAACGTGGTCTTAATTTTTGACGCCTGTCGTTACGCTTAATGTAGACTACCTGATTCTTTCTTATCTCTTCTGGTTCTTTACGATCTTTGTTTCCTTTTTCGCAAGTTTTTGTTTTTTGTAACTGCATATTATTTCTAACTTTGTTATTAATTATTTTAATGTTATTTGCCCGGTTTTGAATGAAATCTTCAATTAACTTGTTTTCGTTGATATCTTGAGGTAGGTAAATATTGCTTTGACCGTGCATTATTCCGAAAGGGGTGAATTTGGTTGCTCCGTGAATGCTATGATTATACCCTAAGATAACGTTTAGCAGACTATTTTCTAATTAATTTTGGGGTTTTTCTATTATGTGATTACGTAGCCCTTCGAGCAAGGTACTATGTAATCTTTCTACACAGCCGTTCGACTGTGAATTTTCTACTGAAGTTGTGTGCTTTTCGATCTTATAGAGATTACAAAATTCTTGGAACAGTTTATTTTGAAATTCTGAGCCTGAATCGGTTATAATTTTATGTGGAGTTCCGTGGTGTGACATGTATTTTATAACCGCATTCAAAATAGTTTGCGCATTTCTGTCTGGAATAAAGTAGGCTTGCGCGTATTTACTAAATGCATCAATAATCGTTAATATGATGTTTCTAGAGATAAATAATAAGTCTATATGGAGGGTTTCGAAAGGTCTTTTTGGGATGTAGGTTAATTGTAATGGCATCTTCTGTGGGTTTCTGTCGTATTTGCCACGGTTACATACTACGCAGTTGTTTATATATTCCGTTACTCTCTTGTCAATATTAGGAAAGTAATATTTGCGTTTTAATGCTAATGATACTTCGTTAATACCCCGATGACTTGCTTTGCCTTCGTGTTGATATTTATTTTTTCCTGTTGTTCTTGTTCATTTTCCAAATCTTCCACAAATTTTGAAACAATCTCTACCTTTAGTTTATTATTGAAATTTTTCTGAATTAACACAATAATTGGTGTTTCTATATCTTTGTTTTTGAAATATATCGTATTTTTAGTTTTCAAAGTCAGGTAGTTTTTTAATACTTTTTCTATTTGATTGTGATTATAACTTTCTGGTATGTTTATATAATATCGATGTTTATCAAAAACTTTGCGGTGTCGAATAACGGGATTGTTGATGTATTTTGAACGGTCTAATATTATTTGTCTGTCTGCGATATTTAATGCTTTGTCCGAATATGAGATTTCTATTTCTGTTTCGCCTGTGGGTTTGGTTTTCAAATTCTTGGAAATCGTTTATGTTATGTGGGTTATCATTTTCTACGTAAATTGATTGTGTTCCTAGCTGGTTTATATAATTTTCTACCCTAATGCGTGACAATGGATCTGCTTGGTTAGTTTTGCCCTTTGTATATTGGATCTCATAGTTATATTCTTCCAATTTTAGTCTCCAGCGCATGAGGCGACTATTTGGTTCCTTAAGGGAAAATAGCCACGTTAAGGGTTTGTGATCTGTATAAATGATGAATTTATTACCGTAGAGATATGGTCGAAAATGTTTACATGCCCATATTATTGCTAAAATTTCTTTTTCGATGGTTGAATAGTTAGTTTCTGCGTCGCTTAATGTTCTTGATGCGTAAGCTATGGGGTGATTATTTTGGGAAAGCACTGCTCCAATTGCAAAATTACTTGCGTCGGTTGTAAGTTGAAATGATTCATTAAAATTTGGAAATTTTAGGATTGGGTCGTTACATGGCAAATCTTTACATTGTTGAAACGCATTTATGAATTCGGTATTGTGGATGATTTTCGAGTCCTTGTTTAAGCATTTTGTCAATGGTTTCGTGATTTTGGCGAAATTTTTAATAAATTTTCTATAATACCCCACTAGGCCTAGAAATGACTTAATTTGCTTGGGTGTTTTAGGTATCGAAAGTTGCTTTATAATTTCTATTTTTTTTATTTGGTTTGATTCCCTCGGGTGTAATAATATGTCCAAGGTACTCCGTTTCTTTACGCAAAAACTCGCATTTGTCTAGTTGTAATTTTAGATTGTGCTGTCGTTCGAAAACTGATTTTAGGTCTTTGATGTGTTCGTTTAATGATGGTGAGAAGATTATAATATCGTCAAGATATACTAGACAAAAATTATTAACAATGCCACGCAAGACATCGTCCATTATTCGTTGAAAGGTGGCTGGTGCATTTTTTAGACCAAAGGGCATTCTTTTAAATTTGAAGTGCCCACCTTCGGTATTGAATGCTGTTTTTTCCATACTTTCAGGGTCCATTTGAATTTGATGGTATCCGGAGGCAAGGTCGAGTGTCGTAAAATACTGACATCTTTCTAGTTTATCGAGAATATCCTCTATGTTAGGCAGGGGTAACGATTATCGATGGTTTTATCGTTTAGAGCTCTGTAGTCGATGACTAGCCTAGTTTTCTTTTTGCCTGATGCATCCATTTTTTTTCCTACTAAATGAACGGGTGATCCCCAGGGACTTTGAAAAGGTTTTATGATGTCATTTTCTAGTAGTTGTTCAACGTGTTTTGAAATTTCTTCTCTTGTACTATGTGGAAAACGTCTAGCTTTGAGGAAAATGGGTGTTTCGTCTTTGAGCCGAATCGAGTGTTTTACATTTGAGCTGAATGAAAGCGAGTCGTTTGGTTTATGAGAAATGTCAAGATATATTTGGCACGTTTTAATTATTTCTTGTTTTTCCTCTGCATTTAAATGTTCGGTTCTAATGAGGTTGTTTAAATTCTGAATGTGATCTAATTCTTTTACACTTGGTTTTAAAATAAAATAATTTTGGATTGGCTCTACGTTGATAGTATTAAGGGTTATTTTTTGTACGTTGTCGCTCAAATTAGAATTTCTGTGCTAGTTTCACCGTTTTTGACTTTTAATATTGCGGATTGGATTCTGATAATGTCATTGATTTTAATCATGGGACAGAAGACGTCGCCTTCGATATAATTGACTTGGAATTTTTCAATATTCGACATCTAGGTGGTATAATAAATGATTGCGGTTTTATGTCAAACATGGGTATAGAATAATTATCGCGAGTTAACTTCATGTTATTTAAATCTATGTTAAATTTCATTTTTTTCAATTCGTTTATTCCTATAATACCGTCATAAAAGTTATGGAATTTGAACAGCACAAAATCTAAGTATCCATTATGAATAAATTCCTTATCTAATTAATTATTAATTTTGATTGTAAATTTGGTTTGGAAAAAATTTTAATGCTATGTTTGGATTAATCATTGATATATTACTTCCCGTGTCTATTAGTAATTTTAATTCTGGTTTTTCAATTTTTATGTATGGCAATATTGTCAATTTATTGAGGTTGTCGATGCTGAAAACGGAAAATCCTCGTCATTGCTAGATATTTCCGTTTCTGTTTCATTATCTTCTAAATTTTGATAGATTGGAGCGTACCATAATTGATTTGTTTCATTAAAAACTAATTCGGGTGGATTTGATTCTGATTCTACATGCATTGTTTGTTTTATAGTGGAAACGACACTCATTGGTGTTGGCTGTTGCTTTGTTTGATATGTCTTAATATGTGAGTAATTTCCGGAACCGGAAAATCGTTGAGGTGGTATATTCGGTAGTGTTTGGTACGGTGACGGGTTATTAATTGGAGGTAATCTAGCAAAATTGTTTTGTTGGTTTGCAGACTTGTAATCTTGATGCCAAATCTGTTGGTTAACAGGTTGGATTTCTTTAGAATTTTGGGGTGAATAATTTTTATAAATTGGGTGATTACTGGCCTTTAAACTATAATTATTTTTGCTATTTTTTATTTGATGGGATCTTTCTTGGAAGTTAATTGCATCCTGAGTCAATCCTATGGCTGTTTCTAACGAATCTGTGTTCTGTGTTTTTACCATTACATGAATATTGTCTGATAAATTTAGAAGGTATATTTCTAAAGCTGTTTGTGCCTATATACTAGTCCTGACGCTTTTGTTGTCGATGTTTTCGCTTAAAGACATCTTTGTTAGTAATTTTGAGAGAGATTATTGTATTCTATAACCGAACTGTAAGGGGTTTTCTTTAGGAAATATTTTTAAATTTTGGAATTCTGAAACTAATTGCGCGAAATCTCTTTTATCTTCGAAATAGTCTAAAATTGCCTGTCTGACTAATGTCCATGTATTTAATTCATTTCTAGCACAGATGAGTTGTTCTGCCCTACCTCTTAATTTTGATATGATTGTTTGAAAAATTATTTGTTTGATTTCACCTCCTTGAGTTACATAGGCTTGCGTAATGTCATCGCCTGCTCTTATAAATGAATTTATCCTATGCTCTGTACCGTCGAAAGTAGGTATTGTTTCTAATTGGATTTTAAATAGATTGTAATTTATTTCCGGCATTGTTATTAACTTATTTTCGTTATTTACTCCTAGGTTTAAAGTTGCGATATTAGATGTGAGATTTTCTAATTCTGTATTCAGATTCATAAAGGTTTTGATCAATTTATGATTATGTCTAAATAGAAGACTTGTCCAATAAGGGACAGGACCGCGGTAGTCAGTAAGTGAGAGTTAAGGAATGAAACGACTTACGTTTTTGTTGTCTTCTAAACTGCACTGGTCTTGTCTTTCTCCGAGTAACTGTGCGAATGGTCCTCCTTTCGCTGAGTGATTGAAATCAGAACACGATCGCGATTGACTTGCTGCGGAAGGCCTGAACTGACTGCGCCAATTATAAGATTGCAATAAAACGAAGTTCTCGACGTTAACGTTTATTCGAAGCTTGTCTCTCACTGATTTACATAGTTATAATTTCGGTATATATAATCTCTTGTTATTTGGATAGGCTAGTAAGACTAACCGATGGTTTTATCCAAATGGATAGGCGTTCTTACACGGGATATATTTTCCTTTTAAGCGGCTGTAAAACAAAGCTCTTTCATGGGATTCCAAGAAGCAAAGGACAGTGGCTTTATCATCGGCCGGAGCAGAATATATGGCTCTAACAGAAGCTTCGAAGGAATCGATCTACTTGAAGGAGTTTTTGGTAGAATTAGGATTCGCCAATCTGGCTGCGGGGACCATATATAATTACCAGGGAGGCGACAAATAAATAAGTTTCGATTATCACGAGTGTACGACTAGTACTAGTAGAGTGGGGTAGCGCATTGGAATATGCTTATATGTATACATACGACAGTATCAGCCAGTACTATTTGAGTCTTCGCGTAGAGCGTATGCTACTGTTGTTCGTTAATATTATTATTATCTTGACGTATAAAAGGCGTTGCGTTTTCCATAAACCCGATTTTTCGTTATATGTATATATTTTTGAACTATCGTACTGTTTTCGTTTACTTTTTACTTTTTCCTTCTTTTTCTACTACCTACTTTTTGCTCTTTATAGCCGATGCCGCTAGTGTTATGCTAAAAACGGGAAAACTGCTTAAGAAGTGTTTTCCAAATATGCTACATTTAACGTGTATTGTTCATGGAATACATAGAATTGCCGAATTAATCCGGTCAGAATTTCCTGAAACAAATTCATTAATTAGTTTATCTAAAAAGATACTGGTAAAGGCGCCGGCTAGAGTAGCTGCATATAAAAACATGTGTCCAGATATTCCTTTACCACCAGAACCTATTATTACGCGTTGGGGTACGTGGTTAGAACCTGCATTCTTCTATGAACAGCATTTTTCTGTTTTAAAACCTTTTATACTTAACTTAAAAGATGATGCACAAAGTATTAGACAATGTAAGGACTTAATTGTTAGAGAAGATTTACCCGATAAACTAAAATTTATTCGCACACATTTTGTAGAAATACCAAAAACTATTAAATATTTAGAAACTCGAAATTTAAAATTACGTGATTCCTTTGAAAAATTAGGGTCACTGTTTACGACCTTGAAAATGATTGATGCACCTATAGGCCAGAAAATACGAAGCAAAATTAAAGCTGTAATAGAACGTAATCCAGACTATAATACCTTGAAAGATATTTCAAACAACACAATTAACGACCAAAATCAGTACTACATAAAATGCATCTCAAAGAACGCAATTTACAATAGATAATTTAGAGAAACATATAATAATTAATGCATATTGCACTCATTTTAATAGCGAGAATGACGATCTTCCATAGTTGCTTAAAATTTAAATCCAACAATGTAGAACTACATTTTCATCTTTACTTTCTTATTAATAAATTACTAACATGTGTCGGTCCATGTTTACTATACAGTATAATAAAATAAGTAGAAAGACAATTCTGGAATAAAAAATATTTTTCATTGATTTTAGCAGATTACGTACCGCACTGCAAAGCCTACAATTGAACGCTTGACAAGTCAGCGAGGTCCAGCGACAAACATATGCATACTTCGCTTGGGTGACTCGCTAGGCGAATCGAACTTATTTATTTGTCGCCTCTCTGATAATTACAGCCTGGGAGCAAAGAAGCTTGCTGAGAATGCTACATATCACGCACGCAGCAAGCACATTGACATCCGACATCATTTTGTTCGTGAGGCTCTAAGGGATCAATGAATTAGCGTTCATCATGTATCCACAGACAGCATGGTAGCAGATATGATGACAAAAGGACTACCCAAAGAGAAACATTTGAAGTGTTTCAAGCTACGCGGGCTGAGAGAATCGTGAGTGAAAGTTTTGTAGACTTTGATATCGAGGGCAAGTGTTAGATATGCGATATGAAAGTCCTTTTACCTGCATGTATTGATGCTGTCACATGCATGACAATAAGCACAATTAATAATCTAGTAGTTTTTAATTTAGATCCTTCAACGCAATGACACATGTAAAATGTGTATTCGAATAAATCATTTTTTGCTATCTGCATCGGTGTTCTTAATATAATAGCTGAGCCTTCTTGCCACCACCATCAACACTAATATTACATTTCTCTTCTTAAATAAAGCTTTAATAATTACGTTATCTTTCACGTAAAGGTGAAAAGTTTACTGTTTTTTATAACAAAATATGCAAATTTAATACAAAATATTTATATGTATAACATTTTAATTTTGTGCGTTAAATTTTTCACTTTGTATATATTCGACAAAATACCAGTGCTGCTAGAGGTGCCAAATAATGTTGGTCGCACAATACCAACCTATATATTATAAAACTAAAACAATCTGGCTATAGCCAATTTAACAATTATTACAAGAAACTTGTTAATAAAACTTGTCGTACGTTAGGAGCAATGGATCTGATAATCAATATCAGATGCAGATTATTGAAAGTAAAGAGGATAGTAACACAAAAGGCCCGAATAAGAAATATTTCTACGGAAAAAACAGATACAAATGGTCTGTTGCAGAACTAACCCGAAATGTAAGGACACCAGCTCATAATATGTTGAAGTTGCTAGAAAGTGCAAATACTTTGCCAAAAATTGAACCACTAGAAGCGTGGCAAAAAATTTTCTCGCAAGATAGGTTAGATACTGTTGTACGTTATACAAATTTGAAAATTCAAGAATTTCGTAATAAACTAGACAACCAGGATCGCACAGAGTAGAAGGAAACAAACTCCGTTGAAATAAATGGTTTCCTGGGACTTCTGCTACTTATTACCGCCTCTAAATCTAATAACGAGGCCATTGAATCAATCTTTTCAACAGACGGGACTGGTCAGGAAATTTTTCGGTTGGAAATATCAGCAAACAGATTTACTGTTTTATTGGCTTGCTTGAGGTTCGATACCCACGAAGAGAGAATGATAAGATTAAAAACTAACCCAGCCGCAGCAATCTCACATATCTTAAAACATTTTTTATCAAAATTCACAATCAGCTTACTCTATAGGAGCCAATGCAACTGTCGACGAAATGCTGGTAGGCTTTAGAGGAAAATGTAAATTGCAAACCTGTAACATATGGTTTGAAAGTGCAACGCCTTGTTTATGCTCGAACCCACTACATATACGACACATATGTATATCTATTGTGGCAAAGTCACTGACTCGTTAAAGCAGCGGTTCTCAACCTTTTTCCCTTTGGGACACACCAAAGTACGTTTCAAATTTTCGCGACACCCCTACATGTTACTTTTTACCTAGATGCAAAAAAAGCGAACACATAAAGTACCTACAATACTTCTTTTTATTATGGAACGTCTATGAGAAACAAATTTTAAAATTTATTGCGTAAGATTCTTAAATAGAAAAATATAAACATAAAAGAAAGTTATGACTAGAGGCCGGATTATATGCAAAAAAGTGGAAATATGCGCATAAATATGCAGATATTTTGGCCTAAATATGCACTTTCTTATGAAAAATATGCAGATAAAAAAATAGGAGTAATGCTAGAAAATATAATACTATTAAATATAAATAAATATTCTATTATGTTTACTACAAGTTTATTTATAACATTTTACAACATAATTAACTATGAAAACAATTTACAATTACATATTTCTCAAAGTTTTTAATAGAAAAATTGTGGCGCTTGTCTGATAACATGTATTTATATATTGAAAAGGTTCGTTCTATGTCCACGCTTGTTATAGGAGCATATTTCAAATTAGAAATATCGTCTATTGTCAACCCAATATTTTCTACCGACTCACCACACAAGATTTTAGCAATATCCTTTAGCTTTTTAAAACCCCCATTTTTTGCTATTACACTTAAACATTTTTCATACACGGATTTTCCCACCCTTCCTTTAACATCAAAACATAACTTTTCAAATTTGTTTATTATTTCAACGCTCGCAATTAGCGAAATAAATTGTTTTTCCAATTGCAATATAGAAGTGGAAATAAAACTGCAGTTGGCTTTAATAAACGCCAACTGTTGAGGTATTTCTTTACTCGAATACACCTTTTGGGCGTCTAGCACAGATTGTGTATCGCTATCAAGATCCATAATAATTGTCTTTATTTCTTTATAATGATTTGTATGAAAAATAGCAGCTTCCAACCACGTTCCCCATCGTGTGATTACTGGTTGAGGAGGAAGCGGAATACGGGGTAGATGTTGTTTGTAAAACTGAACTCTTAATGGAGCCTTTAAAAACACTTTCTTAACACTACTAATTAAAGTATTTACGAAGGGAAAATGGTTTCTTACTTTTTCTGCAACACGATTTAGTCCGTGCGCCAAGCAAGTTGTGTGAATTAAATTAGGGTAAAAGATTTTCAAGTTGCAAGCTGCCTTCGCCAGGTATGGTGCGGCATCCGTTAAATACAATAGAATTTTTCTGTTGTAATCGATTCCGGTACGAAAAAGGTTGCCAGTTCTTCCTGTATAAACCTTGTTATTGTCAAATTATTTGCCTTTTCCAACTGTTTGGATGAAATTAAATAAGATTTTGCTGGAACCTATACGTTAAGGATACCTATCATTAAATGAACTATGTATCGACCCACACTATTAGTAGTTTCATCTGCGCATATGTAAAGGTAATTGTTTGACACAGCCCTCTTAATGCTACTCAATGTTTCTGCATAGATACGGTGAATATAATTTTTCTTAAGGTGCTCTCGTCGGGAATATTATATTTGCTGGTGCACTTTTGCAAAAATAACTTGACATTTAAACTATTTATTTTATGTAGTGGAATATCTGCCGACACAGACATTAGGCACAAATCTTCATTAAATTGTTCTTGTTCCGATTTTTTGGAGGTTGATGGCAAACATTGCCTTAATGTTTGCTGACCCTTCTTCGCCAATTTCATCTTTGATAGTTTTGTAGCATGAGATGGAGTTTTAATATGCTGGTCGACTTGAAACTTTCTCTCACTTGTAACCTGCATAAAAAATATCAGATCATCAGTTGTTTTCTTATAAAATAAGTGTTAGTAAAAGATAAAGGAGTAATAAAAAACTAATGTGTAAAGAGTTTGCCAAGCAATCGGAATAAGCGACATTTAATAAAATAACCGACACAACGCTTCGACAAATAATTTTATTTTAAAATGATTTTAATTTAGAAATCAGCAGCAGAATACGGAATATCAGATATTCCGTATTGTGCTGATGATATGCGAAAAATACGCATGAAATATACATCTCATTTTACTCATTTTAAAATAAATTATTAAATTTGTCGAAGCGTTGTATTGGTGATTTTGTTAAACATCGTTTAAAACTATAGATTCATAAGAGGAAATAAACTTAAATTTTACTTACAATCTTGCTGCATGCTACGTAAAATACTTTTTCTCCATCCATACGCAATTCTGAATAAGGTGCAATCCATCCAGGCACAGTCGCTATTTTCGGCATTTTTGCTATTATAATTAATAACAACCCACAAATTTACACTTCGAGAAACCAACGTAAAATGACGTTTAAAATAAATAAGATTGCTTTCGAAGATGGGAATAAATTTCTCCGAATAACAAAGAAACACCTGTGGTCCTAATTTTCTGGTAAAATGTATTTTTGTATTTATTTAGAAGTTTCAGGGAATTAGCTTTTCCTTGAATTCTGTCCCGGTCTAGATGTATGGGAACAGCATTAATAAATTTTTGGAAGCGCTTATCGGAAAAGTATCGAGAAGAGGCTTCATAGAATGCTATTTTTAATTTAAAGAGGGCTGTTTAACTCTTTGTTTGATACAACCACGACATATTTTTAGTAATGCCTATCCTATAATAAATTACATCTAATAAATAAATAAAACTCGGATACTTCAAATATGCTGAATTACTACAAAATATGCAAATAATATACAAAATGCATATATTATGCAAATATGCAAATCTATGCAAACTGCATATTATGCGACCTTTAGTTATGACTCTTAAGCAGGAACATAAAAATCTTAAAACTAGTGAGATACTTGTCCCTGGCGATTTCTGCAAAGTATATCTATGCGCGGACGAATTCTTGACAAACACACTCTCTCTCGATCCACATCAAGTAGGCGAGACCTGTAGTCACATTTTATATTCTTCAATATAGAGAATCCAGACTCGCACAAGTAGGACGTTGAGAAAGGCAGTAAGAGAGATATTGCTTTATTCGCGATATCCGGATATTCATTTCTGATTCAGATCCAAAACACATCGGGAACATTTTCTCTAAATTTCGATCTCAGGACTGTATCCGATGATATTTCTATAAGTTGCTCTTTTTAGGAGCAGTTTAATTCTGCTTTGAATGCATTTTCTTCGTCAGGTGCAATCAGCCAGTAGTCGAGATCGAGGGAAAGTATTTGGATATCCCTAGTTGCAAGTCAGATAGGTGCCCTATTATGCGTTCCTTTACCTGAGTTTTTTCCTTTGTGTTCAACTCACTTGATGCAGTAGCCGTAGATGGAAAAGCAGTTAGATCG
The DNA here is from genome assembly GCA_038088585.1 of Chrysina gloriosa. NCBI lineage: Eukaryota > Metazoa > Arthropoda > Insecta > Coleoptera > Scarabaeidae > Chrysina > Chrysina gloriosa. The sequence goes on from CM076089.1 coordinate 32,533,275, forward strand.
TTTTCTCCTGTGGCCGAGATCCAACGGGCAAGTTTCTTCGAAAATGCGCTGATTTTATCACTTGATGATATGATAGTTTCATGCCGTCCCTGTATACTTGAATTCAAAGCATTAAGTTTGTTGAAAATATCGAAAAGGTACGCCAGCTCAGCACACCAAACGGAGTTTTTAAGACATTCACAATATTCAAACTTATCATTACTTTAAAAAAATGCAAGTAGTTCGTCTTTAAGTTCTAGAACTAAGCATTTTTCCTTTGGAAAGCCAACGGATTTTGCTGTGGAATAACAACACTTTATGATCTGCGGCCATTTTTTTACAAAGTTTCTCAAACACTCGCGATTTTACAGGACGAGTTTTTACATAGTTGATCGCTGCAACAATCGTTTGAATGACGTCACCCAAACGATTTCCGTCCGTAGTCTTCACCACTAAGGCCTGTCTATGTAAAAAGCAATGAGTAGTTATTACTGATGGGTTTTTATTCCGCATAAAAGTCAGAAACCCCTTTATACTTCCTGTCATTGCAGCAGCGCTATCAGTACATATAGCAATGCAATCCATCCACTTGAGTCCGTTATCTTGAAAGAAACTATCAACAGCAGCAAATATATCAGCTCCAGTGGTTGTTGTTTCCAGTTCTCGACAAAATAGGTATTGCTCAATAATTTCTGATCCGCAAACAAATCTCACAAAAGCTAATAATTGAGCTTTTGCTGAAATGTCGATGCTTTCATCTAACTGTAGAGCAAATTGCGTGTTTGTTAAGTTTTCTATGACATTACTTTGAATATCAAGTGACATGTCCTTAATGCGCCGATGAACTGTATCATTGGACAGAGGTACTTTTGAAATCTGTTCAACTTTATATGCCGGTAATATAAGCTCTTCGCCCATGTTATGGGGTTTCTGTTTCTTGGTAATCATTTCAGAAATTTTGAATGATGCCAAAAGGGCTTTATCTGAAAGCTTTATTCGTTTTTCCATCATGACAGAAGAGGCTTGAATGGAAGTATACAGGGGTTGGAAATATTCTCGCGGTTCTTGAGAGACGCTGTGGTGGTTTCGTTCCCAATGCCTTTTCGGCTTGTTAGGTACCATAGACTCATTTGAGAACACTATGCTACACATCAAACATTTCGGACTAGATTTGTCCCCCGCGCCTGTCCACGTAAATCCAAAATGTATATATTCTTCTTTATAGTGGCGGTTATGTTGGACTTTGCTCTGTCCTGGTTTTGCGTTTTTCTGATTACTAGATGATGAATACAGCGTAATTTTTTCTGTTTGGAATATTCGTATATTCATCTCCACTCTCCTCAGATGCAGAAGAGCTATCGATATCTAAGGCTTCCTTTCCCATTATTACAAATCTGTCCATGATGAAAAGAGCGCACTAGCAACTAGCAAAGACACGAAACAGCGAAACGGAAGAAAAACTGCTTGACTGAATTGAGATACAACTGATTTTTAACTGCTTAACTGACGATGAGCTGAGCTACGGCTGCTACTGTAACTCTAACTGCCTCTGTCGGCATATGTTGGTGATACATATGTATATGGTCGGATAGAAAGTGTAGTTGCTTCTACCGGTACCTTGATCTACGTCTGATGGATTCATGAGACCTAGAAATGCACTTTCGTAGCCGTCATAAATTAGGTGTAAATGATTTCTTACAGCCAAAATCTACAATGACTTGAATGGAGCTTAAGTCTAATTAAAAGATGATTATATACAATAAAATGTAAGCAGTTAAGTAGACTTTCCAGCAGAGACAATGATTAATAGTCAGATGACAAACTAGGTATAATTATATGTGACACATAATGAAAAAAAAACAAAAAAAAAAACGCGATTTTGTCACTAATGGAGAGGTATCCGGTGCAATAACCACCCGTGGCACGTGTAGTTTGACTATACCCAGGCACAGAACAGCGACATTTGAAAGGAGCCCCTACTACCGGGCTATTCAATTCTATAACAAGCTTCCACGCGATATAAAAGTTAATATATCATCTAAACAGTTTGGGACTCAACTGAAAAAATATTTATTAAATAAAAGGTTCTATAGTATGGCTGAGTATCTTTCGTGCGCGAAGTAGCTGCTTTTCGAAGACTCTGCTGTCGTTGTGGGCTCTATGTGTGCTCTATTTATTCCAGATATATTTTATTTTTTCTTTATTTTGTTTTTTATTTTTAAGTATTGTATTCTATGGGACGAAGTCATGTACCTGATAGAATATTTCGACTAATAAAGACTAATAATGTGCACAAAATAATCGGATTTCGGTATACGCCGAAACAAACTAAATGAGGAATACTCCAGAATTTCCGGAAATCCACTTTGAGTATCCACCGACATATTTTACTGACGCAGCCGACAATGCCGACAAAGTTCTAGGGACGCCGCCCGCCGCAAAAACGGAACTTTTCTGGTGAAGATTATTCACCAAATTGGGGATCGTTTGTTTCAGAGTTGAATGCAAAAAATATATGATTATTCTACGATACATGCTTAAATGCGTATAATCACATATAATTATGGGCGATTTCTTGCAAATTGGGCTACTCCAAGAAACGATTTGGCGATGATTTTTTATGTTCTAGAATCTAGAACGATATTTTATCTGCGGAAGATTAGAAGACATTAAAAATCTCGCGACACACCTGACATGTATTCGCGACATACCAATGTGTCGCGACACGGCGGTTGAGAACCCTTGCGTTAGAGGGTATTACAGATGAAGAAAAACGGTTTTCTATTCCAACGCCAGCTGTTACTAGTTTTTGTAAACCTGTATTTGGATACAATAGAAATATTACCGGTGTTAATTGGTACTCTTCAATAGAAAGAACAGACTATCTTTTCAAAAATAATCTCAATTACGTTGGAACTATGAAGAAAAACAAACGGGAATACCCAAAAAATGTTTACCATCCAAACCAAGGCCGGTGGGATCCACACTGTATGAATAACGATTTGCATAAAATTAATGCATTTTATAATAATACAAAACCTGGAGTGGTTGCTGTAGACGAGAAACGCACTAAATATTGCTGTAGTAGAAGAACGCAACGCTGGCCCATGGCTTCTTTTTTACAGAATTGCAGATCTGTCTTCAATAAATGCATATATCATAAATCAGTCATGTGCCGACGTAGGGCAGTTAGACAGAATCGATTTTTTGAAACTATTGGCCAAACAACTATATCAATCTTTCGTGAGAAATCGCAGAAAACAAATTTACCAAAAGATCTAAGAGCCGGTATTTTCAGAATTTTGAAGATAGCACCTGAGGCATCAGATGATGCTAAAGACAATTTGCCTGAAAATCAGAGGAAATATTGTTCAATTTGTGATCCACAATTAAAAAGAAAAACTGGGTAGTTATGTGTTCAACGCAAAAAACCCATTTGCTTGCAATGTTTTAAAAAGATGTGTCTTCTATGCATTAAAGATTTAGAGCAGCCCTAAATACTATTTTTTATAGGGTGTTTAGACCGTTATGGTTATAGTTATAATTTAGGTGTCAGTGTATCCTGATTTTTGGGACTGGATATGTTTTCAATAAAAAAGTTTTATTTCTTGTTTTTTTTTATAGAAAATAAGAAGCAAAAAACACTGTTTATTTTTATGGAGAATGTAGTTTTGGATTGTTTTTGCTTTACTTTGCTTCTCTGTTGGCTTTAAATAAAAAATATTGGTTTCGTTACATGTTTTTAATTAATTATACAACAAAACAAAAATAATATTTTCAATAAAATTAGCAAAAAACCTTTCTTCATTTTGGAGTCCCAGGGACTCCGTAACACATGGAGTGTCAAATTTTCCGCCCAGGCCGGTTAAGGGTTAGTGAAGCGCCAGCCCATTATTTATTAATTTATTAAGATATATGTAGAAAAATACCTAAGAACGTTTGATTGATCACATCGTATAAAATATGGCGTTGATTGAATGGGAATAGAGTTTTCGATGCCGTTGTCAAACCTTCCCCTCAGCTTGATTATACAATGGTCATCTTCGTTCCCAGGCGCAACTGACCAGCAGATAAACTTGAAGAGGATATCTTCACCATAAAAATCAACATATTTCCTCTACTAGTATTTCAAGCTTTGCATTGGAAGTCTAATTTTTTCATAGATTGACGTATTTTTGGGGAGTTCAGCTATTGCTTCCAGTTGAATTCCGTTTTGCTGATCTTTTCCCCTGGAAAATTTTATATACTAATAATAATAATAATAATAATAATAATAATAATAATAATAATAATAATAATAATAATATGTATATAGATATGTGCCACTGTTGGATTTATCTTTAGTATTTTTTTATTTTGATCATTGATATCAATATATAATATCGTTGCCAGGTAAAAGCTTGGATTCCGGTTGTTAAGAGTTCATGTGGCGCCCATTCATTTTATTAGGGTATTGGCAATACACCCACCCCGTCTCCACTGTTAGCTAACTGGTCGTCTGGAAACCAAATTTGGGAAAATCTGAGCTCTCCTTTTAGGAGGACCTCACGTATCTTAGTTTGACACAGATATGATGCATGATACTAATCAATTTTGTACACTATGCAACATTAAATTACATAGTGTTCTATTCGAGAAAATTAATGATGCACAGAAGCATATAGTATTTTCCAGCTAATACAGAATTATCCATCGCATAATGTAATATCTGAAGTAAAAATAATGTAGACATTTTATCACGTAATAAATCGCAATAGGAGTAATTTTTTCATACAAAAATATAGATAAGTTGTTTATTCGTAACTTAAGACGCATAGTAAATATTTTTTTATGAACAAAACAAATTCAGAATTTATAAGAATATACACCATATTATATAAGAAAGACCACAACTGTCTGTCACGGTAATACGGATCACCTGTATATTAGAAACTAATTTTGTTGGTGCTAGTAATAACTCCGTAGTCTTCCGTCCACGAAATGTTAGGCCAATCGGTAAATTAGAGGAAATGATGGAGTAATATCTAATCTTAAATAGGAGTCGCCGTAAATATAAAAAATGTAATGCAATATATAAATAAAAAATATGGGGATAGGAATGTCATTGTAATGGAATAAATGTTCAAACGTAAGAAATTAGTAAAAATATGTATATTGTAATATGGTAATACTCCGTTAGTAAAATTATCAATAAAAAGATGTAAATTTTATAGAAAGCATTCTTTAAGAAATAGAAAAGCGTTGTAAACATATACCACACACATACACTTGAAACATTTCAAAATCTAGAATTCCAAATTGCTATAACGACGTGCCGAAAAAAGGAATAAAGTTTGTTGATGAACGACGGAATGATGATCGACGAAAAGGTCAGATAAAAAGTTATATAAAGTACCAGGGTTCAAAAGAAGCAGACCACATCAAAAAGAAGTTGTTGTTTACAAACGACGAACAGACCAAAGAAAATAGAAGTACAATAAAAGGAAAAGACCAAAGAAAAGAAGTGAAGAAAGAATTCAAGAGAGAGAGAGAAGTTAAGAATTAGAAACAAATTACACTTATACACACGCTAGGTAATATATTTTGATTATATTGTTCATTATTTTGTTAATATAATACTAAAATTTTATAAATATTATTTGTAATAATTTTTGCTTTCTATAATATTAACTAAATTTTCACTACAATATACAAGATACCAAGACCAATAATAATTAGGGTAACATAATCGTGTCGTCCCAGCATACCCTCAACAGCTGGGACAGCCAATCATTGATAAATGTGTACAAATTTGTATTGCTTTGCCGCCTAGCAGATGTTTACGCATTACATCAGACAGGCGCGTGCCGAGTTCCGTTGACTGCTCCAGCTATTACCGATGCTGGGACGACACGATGACCTTACCCTATTAATAACATGAGTATGCTGTAGCAACAGCGACATTAACCAGTAAGGAAGAAAGAAAACTAAAATACGGGAAAAAAATTAAAAGAACAACTATGGGACCAAACAAAATACGCGGCAACAAATATAGATAGCTAAGGAATAATTAAATCGCAAAAAATTAGGAAACGAAAATGTGGTAAAAATAATCCACACAATGGGAGTTAGATGGTGGACAAAAAAATAGCACTGAGCAACATTACAGAATCGAATCCAAGCTTTGGAAGAATCGATGGAAGGTCAAAGTGTAGATGGAGAGATCAAGTCGAAGATAAAATTAAAGAATTGAATACAAATGAAGCAAATAACATATAGGAATAAAATGGGACCAATATAGTTCATCATCATCAAATGAAAACACAAATTAACGTGAAAATTAAAGGAAAATAAGGACTAATCCATTTTGTAAATAGGATAATTCGATTTCTAGATTACAAAACAGTTATAGTTTCTTACGAAATGTTAGCTTATTTATCATATGTACTATTGTGGCAACAAAAATTGAGCATTTAAGATAATTTAGTTTAAATCTGGCTCTTGTCCAATGTTATATTATTTTAAAATAATTATTAACATGTCGTTACCCCGAATTTAATTGTTGCTGAAAAAAAACGCAAATTGCATTACTTGAGGAAGAATTGTTAGTAACAGATTTGCAGCGTCGAAAAAATGCAGCTATGTATGACATTCAAAATAAATGACTACATCAAAATTGGCATGACCACATCAAACGACTGGTTTGTATTGCTCAAAAACAGTTGAAGTAGTCTATAGGACTTGTCCAGGTTTTTGTTGCCGCAATAGTACGTACACATTCGAGGAATAGCTTGATATATGGGATCCTGTTCATTTTTGCATCTTACAATTAGATTCATACATTCTTGAAGAGCTATACCGACTTGCTAATAGAAAGTACATTAAATCGAAGTAATTACGTTTCCTTCAATAAATTACATGTACCTGGGTGTCAGGCTAATGCACCGACAACGCATAGCTTAACTATAGGAAGAAAATGACGACAATGTTTTTTAGGTTTGGAGTTGTCTTCAAAGTTGACGGAGAAATATATATATATTTTATTGCGTTGGAATGATTCAATGTATCCAGTCGAAATTTGAAACATAAGTTTATCCACCAAAGACAGTTTTTCGTGAAAATATCGAAATTGCAAACTTCCACCCTGAATATGCGCGAGGCACCTATGCTTAATAAGTTAAAGAAAATTGAGTACGAAATTTTGATAATTGAATACCGAAATAATTTATACTAGGTGATTGGCGCATTTTTTACTTACTCCTTTTGTTCTGTTTTTTGGCTTCCTTGTTATTATTGGTTATTGTAGTGTAACAGATTGCGGTTTTTAATTCTTCCAGTGGTGTCACTTTTCTGGCGTCGACTTTATTTTTAAGGTATACCCACAAGAAAAAGTCCAGTGGCGTTAGGTCTGGGGACCGGGCAGGGTATTCTATAGGAGCTCTTCTTCCTATCATCTGTTTGGCAGATTATCATCAAGATTGTTTTTATATGATGATGGTAGTGTGGAGGTGCTCCGTCCTGTCGGAAATAAAACTCGCCATTTTCGCCAAAGTACTCCCGAATGCGTGGTAAAACAGATTCTTGCAGTAAATTCAAGTAATTAGCACCAGTACTGTCAAAAGAATGATCCAATTAAACATTTGCTTGAAATGCCGCACCACACTGAAACTCTCGGTAAATCTACATGGTGATCCTGCGTAACATGTGGAATTACAGATGCCCAGTAAGTACAATTACTTCGATTAATTGTGTCATTTAATTTGAAAAATCTTTCCCGAAAACTCTGCATCATTTTTCCAAGTACTATTCGCAAAATTGTTTCTGTCGGTTCGGATCATCTTCATTGATAGCATGTACCACTGGATTTGCTTATGACAATCTCATGACTTGATTGTCTTACAGATCTTTTTGGATGTTTTGCTATAACTTTTTAATTCCGTTTATACACATGCCAATGTATAGAATACATCGTCACAGCCTGCTGTAAATTCTACCCCTATTATTATTAAACACGTTACTCAGTCCGATATTCAGCAAGCAATATATAAACTGAAAAGTTCTCTAACGATGGGTGACGATAATATTTCTAGCTGTTTGATCAGGGATTGCTCTTCAGCTTTAATCCAACCGTTATTATATATTTTCAATCTTTCGCTTACTGCTGAAATCTTTCCTGATTTATGGAAAACTGTATCACTCACTCCAGTTTACAAAAATGTTGACACATCATTGATTGAAAACTATCGTCCCAGAGCAATTATCAATAACTTTGCGAAAATTTTTGAAATGTGTCTGTATAATACTATTTTCCCTTTAGTGAGACTTTTTATATCTGAATATCAACCCGGTTTTATTGATAAACGATCGGCAATAACGAATCTTGCTATTATTACACAATTTACTTCGGAATGCCGAACAGGGACTTTGCCAAGGCGTTTGGTCGCCACCTGAGGGGTTATAGATCTACCAATTTCACTCCCCCTCTGGAGTACCACAGGGTAGTAATTTCGGCCCTCTTCTCTTCCTTGTCTCTATTAATGACCTGCCTTTGAATCTGAATTGTGGGAGGCTAATGTTTGCAGATGACTTGAAACTTTATTCAGAAATCATGACAATTTCTGATTGTGTCAATATACAAAGCTAGATCAAGAATTTGCAGTTATGGTGCACTGATAATTGCCTGGAATTGAATATTTCTAAATGCAATGTAGTAACATATACTCGTGGGACAATTGTTATTAAATACAAATAACATCGAATTGATTCGATGTGATATTATTAAAGAACGTTACGTTTGATACTAAACTTACTTTCTCTAACCATATAAAAAATATAGTGTTCTCATCTTTAAATGTTTAAGCGCGACTAGTAGCCTCTACCTTGCGCATCTGCGCTCTAGATTGAATATTTTTCCATGATATGGTCTCCCTTTTATAACAATTACTCTGAGGCACTCGAAAGAGTTCAAAGTCGCTTTCTAAAGTACAGATACTTTAAACAACATGGTGTCTGTCCGTTACGTGGTATTAACGAAACCTACTTCTTTCTGGACTCCAACTCCAATCCCTGCAACATCGTCGTGTTCAAGCCGATGTGAAATTTCTATTTTACCTATGTGATAATATAAATGACGCACTGACGTTGTCGAATGCCGAATCGAACTGTGTTTCAATGTGTCACAATATTCGTCACGTCAGTGCCCTTCTACTGCCCCTCTGCTAGAACTAATCTAATGATTAATGCCCCCTTGCTTAGGATCTGCAATTTTTCAATACCTGTTTCAGTGGTTCTGTTGATATTCATTTTATTTCCCTGCTAGTATTTCTTAATTTAATAGAAAATACTGAGTTTTAATACTTACCAACAGCTAATCTTCGTCTACTTATTATTTCCAATTAATTACACTTTTAAAGAAAGAAAAATCAGAAGTTATGACCCGTTAAACAGTATATTGTACTGAGAATTTAGTTAATTTTGTTAAACAAAATTGCACCGGCCTAGCTCTTAATTAATGATATAAAAAGCATAAATTATAACAAATTATATATATATATATATATATATATAAATTTTGAGAAATATTTAACATAAAATCAAGATAATTACCTAGTGTTGTGTATGTGTGTGAGTGTAATTTCTTTTTCGATGATGGTTCTTCCTATATCTCCTTTCTTAACTTCTATTCTGGATGCACTTTTAATTTCTATGGATTCTTTCCCTTCTTAGATTCTATCTTCTCCGGTATGATGAAGTTCTTTTATTCACTGGTACTTTTTCTTAAAGGCTTTTTATTCCAAATATATTTATTGACTTATTTGTTGACTTATCTATCTTGTCAATTTTCTTCGTCGTTAATCAAACAAACTTTTTCTTCCTTTTAGAAACCAGGACTACACTGCTTTATTTCTAAGTTGTCCACGAAACGAAAACTTTAATTTACCTTGACTTCAGTTTGTCGAGGTATATCGCTGTTATAGAAACCTGTATTGAATATAGATGTATCCTTGGTTATTTCCAGTGATTTTTTATGAATTCCTGTAATGTAAAAGTGTTGTATGTATGTGTCTGAATGTTAACAATGCTTTCCTGTCTATTAACCGATGCTTTTTATAGTAATTGATAATTTTATTCCTAGTTACATTTTTTCTCCCAATAAACGTCCTTGGCTGAACTTAAAATAAGAAGCTAACACCCGTAGGGTAATAAAATGCTGGAAGGGTGATGGGCGTGTTGTCGAAAAGGTATAAATAGAACCCCAAAATAAACCGTATGACAATTGAAGATCATAACCCCAACATTACCTGTGAATTTTGATATATTGAATTGTAATAAATGATGAATTTTCTAATGGTAATTAACCATTCGAGTATTACTAAACTACAATATACATGTTTTTGGGCACGCTATATACATACATATTATATACATACATGTATACATCGTCCACTTCCCGATACTTGGAATGAAGCATTCGCTAGCCACTTCCCAAAAGAGCCGAACACGCAAAACCGACAGCGATGCGATAGTGATAGCCGTCGTATTTCTTTCATCTAAATGACTTAAAATCTGTGAACAACTTAATAAAACATGTTCCAAGCATTTATTAAAGTATTTATAGATCATAAAATTTAATTAAATTCTATGCATATATATATATGATGTGGTTCTTCATCTTCAGGTGTCGGCATCATGGGGTGAATGCTCCTCCTTCTCTGAAGATTAATTAGAAGCGGGATGAAACATTTCTAAAGTTTATTTTGAAGTAGTGACTCACTAATGGTCTCATGCAAGATGGGAAGAGATCAGAATTGAGTAGTAGTAGCAGTAGTAGTAACAGCAAAATTTTAGCGGTATTGACGAATATATATATATATACATATAAATATATATATATATATATATATATATATATATATATATATATATATATATATATTGCTTCGGCAGCTACTTCCGGAAGCTGACCAATGAAACATATTCAATGGCAATGACGCCGAGAATTAAAACCTTATGTACCATTAGAGTCTTACCAAGAATAGAGTTTAATGTACAGTTTGGCTGTCTCCGCAGGCTATTCGGTAAACTTCTGGGTATTAATTTTATGTTCACAAGAAATATTTTTGAATATTATTTACATCAATACCTGTTATCTGGGATGCAATCTCCAGATTTAAATAAAATCTTCGGCTGGTGTTCCCGTCATTGGAATTACCAAATCCGGGCGTTGCTGTATCAAATATCGGCCCAGCTTTTTTCCTAAAATCATTGTGGATAAGATAAGTATTTTTGCTTGACAATTTCTTCATTCTCGTACTGTACAAGCCATTTTTTAACAGGCAGTTTATAAGAAGGATGCAATAAACTTTCAAACATACAAATTCCTGAATGTAAAACCGATAAGCCGTATTTCAGTGAGTGTTCTTTGATATTTTTGGTTATTCTTAAGTTGTTAAAATTTTTCGATGTTGCACCACAAATATAAGACCTCATTGTAGCCGTTGTTTATGTTACAGCATTACCGACCTCTGCGCCGATCATAGTAAGCACTATAATATGTTTCGCAGAAAAGTCTTTATCTTGGAATGTCATTTTTGTCACTTGTAATAAATTTCCAAAGTCTGTGTATAAGCTATTTCTTAATTTGTGATATCAGCGCTTTCCTTCACAATCTTGATCCTAACGAAGTAACAGCAACGAGACGAAGAGGGCACTGGATTTTGCCGTATTTGCTTCTATTTATATCACAAATTATTTGGAGTGGTACGAATGAACTCAAAAATATGTTTGTGTCTGAATCCGCATGAAAAACTTTTGTTTGTACTCTTTTCGTTGTGAAACATCATGTTGCATTCTTTTAGCCAAACAAGTTCTTTTAAATAACATAATAAACGAGTTACTGTATGATCCATAAAAGTTTGTAATTAAATTTCAGCACAACTTTCACTTACAACACAAGACGACTCGTCTGGATCCGACTCTATTTTTGCTTTCTGAAATAGTCGTTGGGATAAAAGGCTCTCGTTAGTGCTTCTATCTGCTACTGCCTTCGAGAAAGACCAGCTTCCACCATAAGTGTGTAATATTGTGCGCAGAGGAGACAGTTCATTTCTTTCCTTATTGTATTGTCTGAATATGCCTTCTTATATTTCCCTGCTCTGCTTGGAGAACTGGTAAATCCTTACTAATGTAATTTCATCTGTTGAGCGTAAGTTAATACTTCTATGTCCGTATTTCTTTTCAATACTTATGTTTTATTTCTCTTGCTCCTGTCGCTTCATCGCTTCTTCAAAATTTACAGTGGGGCGATGCGAACGTTTTGTTATACTTGGCAACGTAAATGATTTCTGCAATCAATCATAGATTCTTTTGTAACTAGATCTTACTTTTGTGCTACCTTCGTTTAAATTCTGACTTTACATATCAAAAGTTATGTTTTATTTCTTGTATTTGCTTTTCTTCAGAATTCTTATAATCTAGAAGGTAGTTTTCAATGAATTAAATTTTTGTAAGTAATTGTATACAAATCAAAATATTAGTTTCTGAACCTGGAATAAAGTCAAACAACGAAAACAAGAAAATCGGAATTTGCGCATATTTACAATTAAAAATAGTGGCTATAATTATCGCTGTATCTTAGAAAACCTTCATTTTCTTTTTGAAATTTCAATTGGTCCCATATGAAGTATGTGCGCCGGCAACAGACAGCACACACGCATCGCCACCGCTATGCCCGAACCCACTACGATTAGCTCATCTGACGCGAAAAACGCGCACGTCACTCGCAGATACGCAGCCTACTCAGCTGTCAATCGTAGGCACTCGATGTATTCTCCAATCTTCACTAGTACGAGAGTCAGAAGAAGATGAGTGGAGTGTCATCGAAACGTTGCTAGCCAAGGAACGCCTTTATCAGGGCCGAACACACGATATCAGACCCGAAAACTAACATGTTGTACCACGACCGCGAAAACAGGATTAACTTTTATGCATATTCTATATAATGAAAACTCCAGTAGCGGACAGCTCTTATAAGCGGACATCGCTCGTACCCGGACAAATTTTCTATACACAAGTGTTTTGTTTGCTTATCGTACAAATTACTATCAAGTGACAAGTGGACGCTCTACCGGACGGACGCGCAACCTATATTTCTATATATTTCGCGCAGAAAGTCTCTTAATCGGACACAAAACACTTTCTAAGTATATATAGTTTCATCGAATATTGTGTTTCTATATTGTGACAAAATACCTAAGAAACGAGAGTTAGATATAGTAGAGCCAAGTAAAGGTGTTTTACTTCATTCTCAAGGACAAATGCAATACAAATGGCAGTAAAACGTTTTAAGGAGATAGGGTCATATGAAAATCGCCCGAAAAGTGGACGAAAACGAATAACGCATGGAGAGGATCGATTTTTAATGCGATTATCTCTCAAAGATCGTATGAAATCATCAAAAGATTTATGTGGAGAATTAAACGAGCGACAATGAACTTCTGTATCTGCCAGAACTGCAAGAAGACGACTAGTAGAGACAAATTTACATGGTCGTAAAGCTCGCCGCAAGGCTTTATTGACGGAGCAGTCGGATTTGTCTCCTACCGAAAACTTGTGGCGCATTTTGAAGAAAAATGTCACTAAACATGACAACAAAAATAAAACTATACTTAAAAGTAGTTAGTTGCTACGATGCCAAAACGGGTGAAGTTAGTTATGAAATCTCGGGGTGGGGCAATAAAATATTAATACATTATAAATACTGATTATTAAATTTGTATTTGAAATGTATAAATACCTGTAGTTTGATTTTTATGTTTCGTACTTTTAGTTTACCTACAAAAATCGCGAGTGCTTCAGACATATGGCCAAGGCTGTATAACGACTGAGTGTTTTCCAATCTCCGTTTTGGAAACTTCGATATTGTTTAATATATATCATCTCCGTGTGTTTTCGCGATTTATTGACTTTTAAGAAAATATTAATTGTTTTGGTTTACATATATGATCTTGTAGTGGAAAGTGATTGCCGATTGCTGGTATTGTACGCATAAATTTGAGTTTTCTTTAAGATTTATAGTCCTCAATATTCAGGTATAATACTTTTTATTGTTTTTTGCTGCTTAAAGTTTGCATGAGTTCTTATAGTGCGTAGATGTGTATTTATATCTTACTATTTTGCCTCTCTATCGTTACACCTTACCGTGGTCGATCGTGTCTTTGTCTGTTAGTCACAGCGGACGACCGTGCATATGTGAAGAGTTTATCCCAATCCTTTTATTTGCACCCGCAGCGTATATTTATCTATTAGTGTTATATACGAAGAAACACACATACATACTTATATAATGCCTATTTGTGCCTGGTGTAATAGGGAGGATGAACTTCACAAGATTGTTCCTTGCTGTGTTTCAGTGGCGGCTCGTCAGGGTAGGCTACGGAAGTTTCCCCTATTATTTCTAGTAAAATAAATTGTGTTTATTATATATGCAAACAATGTTTAAGCATTGACTATATACTAAAATAAAACCATTTTTACAACGAATTTATAATGAACAGCATATCTATTCATTACTTAATTTAAAAATGCAAACAAATTTCCAATAATGCATGAAATTCTAGTGCACGTACCATAATAGCAAGCGAGGAGGCTAGCCCCAAATCTGGCTCCGTGCCCATAGTAATACCATTGGTACCATTACGGACTTTGGTTATGTCCGGTCTTCTGAGGTACAGCCTGTTAGTCCAGGAATTTTAGCACCAAAACCGGGTTTGCTCCGCAAAAGATCCTGATAATTGATTTTTCGATTGGATTATGTCAGAGAGTGTCCCCTAAGTATAAAACCAAATTTGTGTCGTCCGAAACCGCGAGCGTTAGCCGCCTTCTTGAAGAAGGCCTTCTTGCAAATACCTCGGAAACGGTGAGTTTTACGTTAAAAATTGTAAGAATCTTTTGGAGAGGATAAAATTTTCCATCTTTTCTATTTGAAACTGTATTCTCTATTGTTAATATTTACCGAGATATAGTCGATTCAAAAAAACAAAGTTTTGTTTTTTTTTTTTCGTGTGTCCAAAAATTATCGAGTTATTGTCCACAAACAAAAATTTGGTTTCTTTAATCGACCATATCTCGGTAAATAATAACAATAGAGAAAACGCTTTCGAATAAAAGATGGAACATTTTATCCTCTACAAAAAGGTCCTCACAATTTTTAACTTAAAACTCACCGTTTCCGAGGTATTTGAAAGAAGGCCTTCTTCAAGATGGCGGCTAACGCTCGCGGTTTCGGACACACACTTGGTTTTATACTTAGGGGACTCTCTCTGACATAATCCAATCGAGAAATCAATTATCAGGATTTTTTTGCGGAGCGAATGTTTAAAAATCCTGGACTATGTGCTCTTGCTATTGTATCGGTTTTAACGTCAAGCAAATTTCGTACATATAAGGTCGGGTGTATGTGGTTCTTTCTGTAAATACAATGCAATATTGTATATTTTATTTTGATGTGTTTTTATATCAATTTGTATTCTACACTTCCAATGATACAATCTATACATAATATAATTTCCTTATTTGTGTGTTCCTCTTTTTTGTCTATCCAGAGCTTTTTGAAGCCCACTGATGGGCTAGAAAGCTAAAAATTGGCATGCATATAGTAAAACACCTAGGCCAAACCCTAACGTAGCCGGATTTTTGATTTTTGGCCTGTGGGCGGAGAATTAAGACGAAAAAGGGGCGTGGCAAATAATGTTTTGCTTTTTCTGTCAAGCAGATTTTCTTTTTCTTCCTGCCTGGCAGGGACAGGCTTAACAGCTAGTAATAAGTATAATAATATAGTTTATAGACCTAGAAGAGTTAGGTTATAGTAGCCTCCCCTGCGTGCCGGCATTGCTATGTTTGTAAGAAAGACTATATAATTGATTGCCTGTCGGTGATCAGTACTGTTGCGCGTCAGATTCGCCTTGACTCCGGTATTTCCTGGACATATAAGAATTGTAATACTATAAGCTCAGATTTGAATACTCTTAAAGCGCTGATTATCGACCTCCGTAAGGAGATTTCCCACTTGAAAACTTCTCTCAAATCTGCGTCGTCTTCTACTCTCTGCTCGATCGATAAGGAAAAAATTATGCAAGAAATTAATAGCCGAGAAATGCAAAAAACTGTGTACCGCAATTGGCCGCAATCCGTGGGGCATGATATGCAGTATGTCAACTAAGAGAACCCAATAGTACAACGGATTCCGGGAATTTATCTTCAGAGTCTGTTTTAACTTGAATATATTTATAACTGAATATATTTTATCAGAATGTTCGTGGTTTGCGTTGCAAGACGCACATGGTATATACAGGTTACTTAGTTGTGACTATGATATTATAGTTTTTACTGAGTCTTGGCTTAACTCGTCGGTATTGGAGAATGAGATTTTGCCTACTACTTTCTCTGCAATTCGATATGCTGGAAATTTCGAGCTACTTCGTCTGACAGTGAGTGCTGGGGGCAGGTGTTGATCCGTCTGTGTGATAATATTAAGTATGAAAATGTCGACTGCATATCTACGAAATACTTTTTCTCTTATTGATGTGATTATTTGTAAATGTTTATTTGCAGATTCTGTTGTTTATATTGTTTGCCTCTATATTCCACCTAAGATAACCTCTGATGACGTCGGTATGATTTTGGAAGCACTGGGGCGATGATTCTTGATTGTTCTGTGCGGTTATGTTGCTCTATTGTTGACTTCTCTAACATACTTAATTTGTATCAATACAATTCAGTTTAAAAAAATAATGAAACACTTCTCGATCCTTTCCTTTCCTTTCGAACATGGCATCCGATATGTCCATCGAACGTACTTATCCACTTGTTCCAGAGGATATGCATAATCCAGCTCTTGCTATATCATATAGCCTTTCTTCATCTTCATATCAGTATCGCTTTCCTTCTAACAGCAACCCACGCTTCAAATTTCGGGGAGCTAATTTCACTACATTATATCGGGATGTCCAGCATATTGACTGAGCATCTTTGTATGCTTGTCGCAATATTGACGAATCTGTAAGCGTTTGTATGTGGTGCTGCACGGGATTTTTCTGAGGTTGGTCCTTATGCATGTCGCGTCGACGACTAATACATTACCACCATTATTCACATCTGAAATTCGGTAAAACTTACAACTTAAAAAATACTATCACAGGAGATGGAGGAGTACTGGTCGATTATAGTTTTTATGAGGAATTTAGCAGAGTTCGAGTCATTATTGTGGCGTACAAATATTTAACGCCTGAATATTTCTTTCGGCGGCAAGAAATTCCGAACGATATAATTCAGGTAGCAGGATCTTCGCTTCCTGGAAGAAACATCGATCGGAATTTCTAACCGCCCGACCCGATAAAAGTGCGAAGAACGAGCAGGGGACAGTTAGTCAGTTGACTCCGACAGAGGAAGCTATCGCCTTATAATCGTTATGCTTGTAAATAAAAGTTAATTAAAGTGTTGTGTTAACCTGCTTATTATTTGCCCTACTCTCCAAATTATAAAAACTCAAATCAATATAGGATATATGAAATTTGTTACACAAGCTGAATCAAACCTAAAGAATAACCCCCGTAGTTTTTGGCAATACATACATTTTCGACAGGGGTCCTCCCGAATTCCCGCTTCCATGGATTGTAACGGTGTGGTGTTTGAACATTCTTAAGAGATTATTGATCGTTTTGCAGACAATTTTTCTGCTGTTTACTCTGGGGATTCCAATCATGACACACAAATATTTTGTGATTATGGGCTCAGTTATTCAGCAGCAGTAGTTATAGGTTACGTAAGAGGATATTTTCTAAATTAAATTATAGTATATCTAAATTAAATTCTAATTCAAGTTCTGGTGGCGGTCAAACGCCAGTCTTTTTGAACAAGAATTGTGGAATGGCATTTGTAGAACCACTGTAATTTATATATAATTTCTCTCTTCGGACACGCACATTCCCTTCTAAGTGGAAGGTGACCAGACTTACTCCGATTTTCAAAAATGGAGATAAATATAATACTAAAAGGATCGACCAATTGCAATTTTATGTAATTTTTTTAAGATCTTCGAACAGATTTTGTACAGCGCAATACATAAAAACATATGTACGAGAATATTACATACTCAACATGGATTTGTGAAGGGTAGGTCTAGGGTCACAAATTTGGTTTACCTTACACAGTATTTGTGTAGTGTTTTGGACATGCGGGGCACGTAGATGTGATTTACTTAGACTTTTCTAAGGCCTTTGATAGAATAAGCCCCGAATTATTATTGAGAAAATTGGAGTTAATTGGTGTGAATATGAAACTACCTCCATTGATAAAATCTTATCTTACTGGGAGAATAAACTATGTGCACTATAACGGGTTTAGTTTATGTGAATTTACATCATTGAGAGGTTTGCCTTAAGGCTCTAATCTGGGACCCTTATTTTTTCTTAGTATTCCTAAATGACTTACTTGATAAGTTTACATGTCACACACTCGTCTACGCGTATGATGTCAAGATATATACCAAAATTGATATCGAATGTGATGCACTGCAACTTCAGCAAAATATTAACCAGATTTGGTTGTGGAGTAGAAGCAATGGTTTAGATATTAATATTGGGAAATGCTCTATTGTTCAATTCTTTTTAAAAAAGTAATCCTGTTCTTTATGATAATACTGTATTAATGGAGAACCGCTGAAATCAAATAACACTGTTAAGGACTTGGGTGTATTGTTTGATAGTGGATTAACTTTTATACAACATGTAAATGAGTTATGTGAAGATGTAATTAGATCCTTAGGATTTATATTACGAACTTCGCATTATTTCGTCAATACTGACGTCATCAAGTGTTTGTACTTCTCTATAGTTCGGAGGAAACTTGAGTGTGTGTCGAGTGTTAGGAATCCCATCTATACATATCAAAAACTCCAGATTGGGAGGGCGCAAAGACATTTCCTAAAGTATCTAATTTTTAAACGCGACGTAGAGTACCCACTACGCAATACCGATAATGTACAACTATTGGCCCAGAATGACGTGTCTTTCTTGGATGTCCGCAGAGAGATAGTTAGTGCCAATACTCTTCGCGATCTATTAGTTGACAGCGTGAATTTTCCAGAACTTTTGCATCAGATTTAGTTCAGTGGCTCTAGGTTGACTGCTAGAGGTGTGATGATGTTTATTTAACAAGGTGTGGAACCAATGTGCTACTGAGAAATCCATTATACCAGATGTGTTTAAATGCTAATGAACTTTAGAACGACATCTTCTTTGAGCCGCGAATCAAATTTTAAAATTTCTACCTTTGCTATATGTATATTGTATGTATATACTTTGTTGTAATGTCTATTAAGGTTGTAACTGTTGGGCACTAATAAAAATACTATTATTATTATTATTATTATTATTATTATTATTATTATTATTATTATTATTATAGATAACTTTTACCCTTTATACCTTTCGGTATAAAGGTTCAGAGCCATCGAGCATATGCCGTATGTATGTATGTACCGTACCGCTCATGACCCGCTCAGTGGTATTTCCTTACTTTTCGCAGCTTATTAGAAGTAACACATCCAGTTTAGGAATTTAAAACTGTTGCGCTCGGCCGCGA
Source organism: Chrysina gloriosa (assembly GCA_038088585.1). Taxonomy (NCBI): domain Eukaryota; kingdom Metazoa; phylum Arthropoda; class Insecta; order Coleoptera; family Scarabaeidae; genus Chrysina; species Chrysina gloriosa. Next base: position 32,552,874 of record CM076089.1, read on the forward strand.
CCCGGTTTTGAATTCCTGTCCTTCGCACTGTGAAGCGCGAGTTTTACTACTCAGCCACTGAACGAGTTTTTCTAAGTATATAATAGCCAAAAAAGAATCGTAATAAATCCGCTGTTCCCCTTTTTACATAGTCGTATGCTCAGTGTGTCATGAATCGCAGTGAATTTTGTGGATCCCCTTTTGACACACTCTTAAGCGTAATGTGTGCCACAAATCGCAGTTAACGCGGTAATTCTCACTTTTACAAGTTATTATGCTCAGTGTACGTGTTTTCTATTTTGGCCTTGATGCTTTTACTGTTTTTGAATCAGTCACAACTTGTATCTCGTAACTACACGTACATATTAGAAAAAATGTACTTTAGTTCAACGAAAAATTGGAATAATCAACACGTTGGATAAAGTAAAGTTGTCAATTCGTGAACTAGCAAAAAGGTAAGGAAGGTAAAATAGACAATTTTCTACATTTGTAAATATTTTTGCAAAGGTTCAATATCGGATAAATACAAGCCGCAGAAATTTCAAAAACTAAAAAAGTATATAGTAGGCAATCTGGTATAAATATTCACCAGAAGAAAAGGTTTCTTAAAACTGAAAGTTCTCGTATAGAAAAAATGTGTTTTGATTGATTCGCAAAGGATAGAATCCCGAATATGCCCATTTCTGGACCGATAGAAAATGCCAAAGTATTTTCTGCGCAAGCTGGCTAAAAAAGTGGCGTAGAAGAAGTGGCGAAGCTTCAGATGTAATTCAGGTAGGCGTCGACCAGGCAAAGCTTCCATCTATGTTGCTTGGATATCCACTAGAAGATATTTACAGTGCTGATGGAAGTGGGTTATTCTCCCGTGCTTTATCTGATAAAATTTTCGCCTTGAAATCTGATAAATATAGTAGGAGGAAGGAAAGACTTATTATTTTGTTTTGTATAGATATTGGATAGGAAAAAGGATGTTGTTAATTATAGGTAAAGCGGTCCGTCCTCGAACATTCAAAAATCTTTTAATTAGAGACCTACCAGCAAATTGAAAATCCAACAGATAGGCATGGATGATGAGATATCATGTCTGAATAGTTGCACCAATTTGATAAGAAAATGAGATCACAGAAAAGAAAAGTTCTTTTATTCTTGGATAATGCAGCATCTTATCCTAGAGATTTGAATTTAACCAATTTTAAAATAATTTCTTTACCTACAAACACAACTGTAGTACGTCAACCCTTAGATCAGGATACAATCCAAAATTTCAACGTTCATTACAGAGGTTTTATTTTGAAGCACATATAATCAAAAATGGCTGCAGATAATTCAGCATCACAACTGGCAAGATATATTAATGTATTTGAGGCTTTATACTTCATTAAAGCTTCGTGGGATAAAGTTAAGGCGGCTACTATTAAAAATTGCTTTCGTGAAGCAGCATGCATCCTTCCAGAATTTAATGCCGGGGATGAACTACTATTGTTAACACTTTAAAATCTACAAAACGGCTGTAATTGCCCCCTCCGGTGCTTAAATAAAGGAGAGCTTATACAATACTCCCTTATCTGCGTACGTAAAAATACGCGTAAACCCTTTTTCTTTTACTCCTGCTCTGATGACGACAACAAAAAAATACAAAATAAATAGTGGGCGCCAGTCGAACCTCAAATGCAGTAAAAGGGGGAGTGATGGAATTTTGCACCAGCTGCTCAGTGAAAAACACAATGACTCGGTAGCTAACCACTTATCTCAGGACGATTCAGGTTCCTCGAAACAAATTTGAACAAAGCACCTTTATTCTGCGATATAAAAAATGACGAGTGAGCAAACTATATTTTCTCTCGTTAAATGGACCCTAGATCGTCCTCAGTGTCGATAAAAGAATAATACAAGCAATGTAGATATATTGATATATACTTTGAATTTACTCAGCAATAGTATAAAAGTTATTTACATACATAATGAAGCTAACGGGCCCATTTATGAATGTTCTTTTTGTGCACACTATGTTATTGTTTTAAACTTAGCTTAATATCCGGTCGGTGGGGTAGCAGCAGTCCTCGTAGTCGGCGACGCTCTCGCAGAATGATGCTGCTCGGGGACGGACTTCTTTGGCCGTTATTTTTGGGGCACTTTTCCGCGCCCTTCTGGAACGCGATAGCTAACCTCCCTTCGCGGCGATTTCAGCGAGAAAAGAAACTTTTAAATATGCGGTCGCCCGATTAAAACTTCTATATTTTTCAAAAGAACACAACGACTCCCTTATTTACGGCCGCGACGTATTTTCTTTCGTGGCGGGCCGACGAATATCTTCCTGCCAACTTGCGACTCCCTTTCTTTTCTCTTATCTTCTATTCTTGCAAGCGATGACTCGTCGCCGCTCCGCTAACGGCCCTTTGTTTGCATTGGTGACGTCTTCTCTCACATTCCTCCGTTATCACGTTTCCGCCCTTACACTCCCAATACAACGCACCCCTCACCTTCTGCGTTCACGTTATTGTTTCCTTATTTGTGCACACAACTAACACTTAAAATACGAATACATACTTAAACTAATGCAACTTAAATTATGATTATATTGATTACATATATTGGACTAAATAACTAGCTACAGATATAGGATTAATAAAAATTTGGATTTAAACGCGAAGAAAGGAAAATAAATAGGTAAATAAAAAAAAAAAATCTGAAATTCCAGATGCGTCCCATTACACGGCGTTCGCCGAATTAAATGATATAAATTTCGAATAGTTTTTATATATCGATGAAACAGTCCCTACTCAATATGATGAGGCACTGAAGCAAAGAATTCGTTTGAAACGCTTTACAAAACATGACTTTATAGCATTTCAATATTTGAAAAAATTAGAAAATTATTTTAAAAATCATCAGTTAAAATGGAAGCAAGTCAAGTTTCAACAGATGAAAATTTATAAACATTTTCAAATGTATTTTGTAAACTTTTAATATGTACTTATGTATATGTACAATTGTACATGGATGTAAGTACATATGTACATATGTACTATACATGCAAACATACCAGTTATTTATATCTACTTATACATATGAATTTGTAACAATGTAATGGAATTGGTACCTATAAAAGGTATTTATTATAACCGAGTTGACGGAAATACTTTTTATTCATTACCTTAAAAATGAACGTCAGATAAAGATTTTTTCAAGCTATCCCATAAGCGGACATCTCCCATAGCCTGACGAAAATATGGGACCATGAGTGTCGACTTAAGAGAGCTTTCACTGTATATATAATTTAACCAGTATTTTACAACTTTCACTTCTTACATGTTTAACGCCAAGTCTTTCCATTCATTTTTATGTAACCGTCTATGTTGCATTGCTATTTGTACATCTTGCTTATAGCCTCAACGCCTTTTTCTTCCATGTGGTATCCACTTTTATACTCTCTGAGACCAACATCTGTGCGGCGTCATTCGTCTCATACGATACTAATCTACTAATCTTCTTTATTATGTTATCTACAATTGTTTTTTAATATATTAATAAAATAAAATGTAGAGGAATCTATCTATTTTGGCTCTCGAAAATAGTTCCCTATTTTCTTTCGTCGCTGAACGTAATGTAACCGGGTATGCCAATATTTCTCCTGCTCGAGAGATGGGGTCATTATTATGACCACAGATATCCGAGATATCACCTGGAAATTTTTACTGTGGGACTCGCAGAACGATATACTGTGCTGACGAGTTCTAATAAGGACGAAACTAATTAGTCTGCAGTTGCGTTTTGCGATTGACATAGTCAAAATTTCCTATATTTAGGTTATTCTTGGCAAACTTCCGATATTTTTCGCATCATATATGTTATCTGCTGCTACTAAGGTCTAATTATCGGCGAAGAGTCGTGTATGTAGGTGATCCCCGTCTATATCGATGTCCATTCGTCTACATTCAGCTTGCCAGCACATTATTTGCATGGATTTTGAAAAGAGTGGGCGGGACGCAACATCCTTGTTTGAGTCCTTTGGTAACTCTAAACACAGATTAGTTAACATATTTTCTACTTTTATTTGGTGTTTCTGTATATAGATCTTTGATTGTATTTACGTGTTTATGTTATACTGAACTTTTTCTGTTTTTTCCAAATCCAGGAAGATCAGGTGTATTTGTCATTCCTTTTCTTTTGGTTTCTATATGAGTTGCTTTTATCAAAAAAAATGTTGTCGACACCTGATATTCCGCTAATAAACAATTCTGCTCTTCCCCTATCTCTATTTCCTTTTCTGTGCGATGTTTTAATATCTTCCTGTGTAATCTTACTCTGACGTTACGTCGAGATCCCTGTAATTATTTCTGTCTCCCTTCTTGTGCATGAAAGTAATATAAGCTAATGTCCTTCCTTGTGGAACTTTTTCTTCGCGTATGAGACGTCTGTTAAACATTATTCGTAGGGATTCTATTATACAAGGGGCGCTACTTTAGCCTTATGGCATGTTTCAGTGCATTATACATTCCCCTCATCGTAGTTCTTCTTAATCGTTGTTTTCTTTTTGTCCCTCAATATTTATCGTTTCTGTATACATGTATTCCATTCTGTCTTCTCTTAGTACCTATATTTTCGTAGGAAGTCTTCCATGTTTCCATACTAATTATTTGTTAGATGTATTTTTTTATTATTTCTTAGACTTTAATAAGCGTCTCTTGCTTAACTTCTTACATTGTGTGTGTGTATTGTCTGCGTTCCTCCGGATTCTGTGTTGTCAATGTTTGTATTTTTGAAGTCACTCATCCGGGAGTCGAGTATTCCTTTCTGATATGTGAATAATTATTTTCACTCTCTTCAACTGTTTGACGCTGTTAGATTTATCTTTTTTGTTTGTTTTATTATTCTGGTTTGTCCGTAATAATAATTTAAACGAGTGCTTTATTTTAAACTACTTTTGGAGTAGATATTAAGCTATGATGTACCTACAGAGTGTAGCACGCGTGTACCATCACGGACTTTGGTTGTCCGGTGTTTTGAGGTACAGCCTGTGCTCCTGTTATTGTATCGGTTTTAGCGTCAAGAAAATTTCGCACATACAAGGCCGGGTGTATGTGCGAAATTTGCTTGACGCTGAAACTGATACAATAACAGGCGCACAGGCTGTACCTCAAAAGACCGGACATAACCAAAGTCCGTGATGGTACTTATTTTCTATTTTCATCAAAATATGGCACAGTTTTAAGCCAAGTCAATGAAAGGAGAATTTTAAACGATTTCAACATATGTTTATAAATCGATCACAATTAGTAACTCCGGGGGTGCACATAAAATTTTATTTGTCACTTGAAAAAGAATAAGAAAATGGGTAATAAGTATTTTCATTTTAATTTCATTATAGGTTTGCATAGTAACGTTATTCTGCGATTGTTATTTTGCATTTAAATGTATTAGGTGGTCTTTGACAATAAGCAATTTGAAGATTGTATCTAAATTAATTTCATTTTGAAATTTATATTTGCACTTATGGACACGCAACAGATTCCATTTTATATGAAACAAAATATGAACCTTTTCAACTGGGCTTAACAAAAATATAGTGCCAACAGTAAATAAGACAGTACTGTTGGTACTGTTTCAAGAATTAGTAAATTAACCTTTTCGCATTTTTTAATGCACAAATTTATTAATTTTATTATTTCTTTTAATATAAAAAATATACGCCGTATTCGTTTGGAGCAAATATTCACAATTAAAAGCGAAATAAATAGTGCATATAAAAATTGATATTTCCAGTTACAATCAATTAGTTGCGTCTTTACGAGCCAAATCCATAGGATATACTCTGAAAAAATCACAAATTTTAACGGGTGATCAGATAAAGGATGCTTCGGGGGTTATTTATCTTTTATCTGTAATCTTGGTAATGGGAGTTTTTGGCGGTTGAGTTGTTTCTCTTCTATTTTTGTTACAATTTTCCTGCTGTTCCCCGAAAATACTTCATTTCCATGGCAACTATTTTCTGGTTTTTTCTTCTGTCCTTTGTAGTGTCAAAGCTTCACTTCCGTGCAACGGCGGTTGGTGATACCGTATAGTCGTAGCTACAGCGATGTTAGCAGTAATTCGTATATAGTCATATATCGCTGGCAATTACCAACATTCAATTGCCGTCGATACACGACCATGTACGAACTAATGTTATCTTCGCTGCAGCTACGAATATACGATGTCAGAAGCCGCCGTTGCTTCCGTGCGTTATCAAATTATATCCAAATATCTAATGCATTCATATATTCACTTTTGTATCTTTATTTTTCGTTTTTACTCCTAACATCTTTTAGTTTAATTAAATGTACACCATACGTCCGTTTTCAATACTGTTCTCAATGGCCAAGTCAACTTGTTGTGTTGTATTTTAGCTGAAATTCAATAATAGCGTATAATATGTAATCAACATATGTATGTATGTAGTTGTGAATGATGAAGTTATGTTTGTAACAAATATTGAACTTAACTTAAAGGAAAAAATAGAAACCGCTGTCTACAACACTTCTAAATAAATCCAAAAATATATCTCATTAGCTTCATGCCTGTATTTTTGTAATGATCCATAAAATGTCAGCAACCATGACAAAGAAGATTTACAAACGAATAACAAAATATTATTAGAAATACAAAAAGAGTTGCAGGGTAAACTTAAATTATGGTATCTTTTTAGGTTATAATACATCTCTCTCAATGGAACTTGACTCAACCAATGTGCTCTTGGTTTGATTTGCAACCGGAGAAGAAAATCTAGAGAGATTATACATTTCCATATTACATATATGTATATGTATGTATAACACCGTGCAGACCTGTTTAAGAAAATCGTAAGAATACAATACAAAATACAATCAGTTACTACTACAAGAAAACGCTCCATGGTCATCTGTCTATGAATTAGTGAATTATGTGGTACCCAGCATACTTTAATATAATGCTTTGTGATAACTATTTAAATTGTTTGTCACACGCTGAAATAATTAGATTAATTTTGATAAACTTCTTATGAGATAAACTAATATCTCAATTTAAAAATAATTTTATTTCTGCACGCATTTAATATATGTAATGTAGCAATTGCAATTATTCTTAGGAAATAGAGTACGATTTAATTTGTCATTGACATTTGTGACTAATATGTATAAATATTATCTAACCAGGTGTTTCTGTAGAAAAATAAAATGATTATTCTGCTGTTAGTTATCCTCTTTATTTACTCATAACTTTCCTGTACTAGAAATTGTCTTCCTCCCACTTATAATTTATTATATTCGAATAATAACAAGAATAGAATGTTGAACATTTGATTTAGGCACCATGTATCAATTCTTACTAGGGTTTGATAAAAGAGTAGATGGCATGTTATCATTAAGTGGTGTAAACCGGACTGAAGCCCTTAGTTCTATGACATTTAATGTCGCGCCTTGCACGTAAGTGGAGACAAACACCGGTTTACACTACTTAATGATAACACGGCACCTACTCTTTTATCAAACTTTAATTCTTACATACATGCATATATTCAATTTAAGTCGTTCACATCCCGGAAGTTTATTTTTGTCTAATCTTGAATTCAAAATAAAGGGCATTATATCATTTAAAATCGTTATCGAAACTACACCAGGCATTTGCGGAAACCTCTATTAAACTTCTGTGCTTTTTGTTGGTGACGTAAGTGTGAATCGTTGAGTATGTAGAGTTGGTCTAATGGATCTTTTTAGACACGTCATCAATTTTTATTCATACGAATCAAATCGGTACTCCTGGTTCAAGTTATATACCTAATGCATTGAAATAATCAGCACATCTGTGTGTGTGAGATATGACAGTTCACATAATAGGTTATGATTCTGTTATTTGAACGTGAATAATTTAAAAGATGCTATGGTATAAGAAATATATTAAACTAAATTCTGTATTTTAAAATCTGTAAGCAGGAATATTATTATTATCATATCATATCATATTTATTTAATCCTTTGGACTACAATGTAGCATTGGACAAGTCACTGCTATATGTCATATATACAAAAACATAAGCATAATACAAAAATACAAAAACAGGATAATTTAACATTGTATAGAAACGTATATAACAGAATAAAATACATCAAAGTTAATACTGTCTAAGTCATATTGTCGTTTAAATACTCCTCTAGTGAGTAGTAGCTTTTAGATAAAAGTATTTGGCGAGTCGAATTCTTAAATTTATCTATGCCTACCATTTTGAACGCATCAGGCAATTTATTATAGACTTTTACAGCCAAGCCAGTATTGAGGATTCCTTTGACTAAATGCAAGTCTATGTTTGGGTATTCCCAAGGTATATCTATTCCAAGTATTATAATGTTGTTTGTTGAGTTTAATTAAGCCGTCAAGGTTTTGCTTGGCATATAGTAGTAGACCCCATATGTAGATACACTGTAGTGTCATAATACTATTTGTTTTGAATAGTTCTCTGCACGAGGTTTGTGGTCCCACACCATTCATTACACGAATTGCCCCCTTTGCAGACCGAACACCCTCTTGAAATCACTGCTAACACCCCAAGCAATCACTCATGTAAGCAGCATGTAAGTGTGCAAAATAGTACATTCTCAATATCGATCCATCCACCAACTCTCTCAGTCTACCAAGCAAGAAGCAAATCGACGCAACTCTACCACACAATTCATCTACATGCTCCACCCAGTCACAGTTATTATCAATTGTCACTCCCAAAAACTTAGTACTGTCCACCTGTGCTATACATTCATTGTTCAACTTAATCAAATGCGAAAAAATCCTATCCCTCTTTGAAGCCTGAAACTGTATATAAGCTGTTTTTGAAATGTTTACACATAGATCATTATCCCTGAAATAATTGTTATTTCTCTTAACGAATCACCAGCGACATCCCTCATAGCTTGTCCATTTTTTGAAGATACAAGCAGTGATGTATCGTCTGCAAACATAATAGCCCCCTGGTTCTGCAAGTCATTTACGTATATAATATACAATAGAGGACCCAAGACGCTAGCCTGCGGTACCCCCTCCCCAATGGCAAACAATCCGAAGCCACTCCATCAATCTCCACGAAGTGCTCTCTATTTTCTAGATAACTTTTAAACCACTCCCATGCTACACCTCTAACTCCGTACTGGTGAAGTTTTCCCAATAAAATATCGTGATTTACAAGATCAAAAGCTTTAGATAGATCCAAAAAGATACCACCGCAAGCATGGCCCTGGTCAATATTGTGGTATAAAGAATTCAAGAATGCAGCGATAGCCGCAATCGTGCTACGCCCTTTCCTGAAGCCAAACTGATTTGAGTTTAAGATATTCCCTCTCTCTAAAAACGATATTAGTCGTTTAGCCACAAGTTTTTCCATTACTTTAGAAACTGTACTTATTATGGATATCGGCCTATAATTATCCATAACCAAACTCGAATTCTTTTTGTAAATCGGTTTTATTTTTGCTACCTTTAATTCATCGGCAATAACTCCCTGTGCAAAGGAGTTATTTATAATTTCTGTCAGTGGTAAGACAAGTTCATCAACACAATCCCTTAATAGTACTGGACTTATATTATCATATCCAGAACAATGTTTTTGTTTTAAGTTTTGAATTACATTTCGGACTTCATAATCATCTGCCGGATATAAAAAGAATGTGTGCGCATTAGGTTCAATATTGTAATTGATTGATTTGGATTTATCCCTTTTTTTCATTAAGGTATCCGAAATGTTATTGAAATGCTGATTAAAACATTCCGCTATGGTTCTTGAATCATTAATTACTTTATCCTCTATTTGCAGTACTAGATTATCATTTCTCCTTGCCTTCTTTTTAATATTCTTGTTAATTATCATCCACGCTGCCTTAGCTTTATTTGATGAGCTGCAGAGCTGCCCCTCCACCAGCGCCGATAGCCAGCAAAGGCCACCGGCTGCCATGGCCACAAAGACCGCCACCACCGCTCCTCCACCGACTTCGGCTTCAACGAGCCAAAGGGCGCTGCTGCTTCGCAGGCCCCCGTCCGAATCCAACAAGATTCCCCCATGACCTTCGAATTAACTTCTCTAAGGCCCAAAATACGACTGACGGAATCCGCTTCTTCCCCACCACGGAGAAGTATTTCAGGGCTGTCGTAAAGGTGCTCGACGGTCAGGTACTACCGTACCACACCTATCAGCTACCTTCGGAGAAGCTCTTGAACATCGTGATCCGTGGGGTCCCCGTCGAGACCCCCCTCAAAGAAGTGGAAGAAGAACTCCTAGAGTTCGGATTCCACCCCGAAGGCATCCATCGCCTCCGCCACCCCCGGAACAAGAAGGAAATGCCCCTCATCCTGATAAAGCTCCCGGGAAACGAGAAGGACATCATGAAGGAGATCCGCAGACTGGTGGTCTCCGTCGAATCCCTCCGCTCCCGAACAGCCGTCGGGCAATGCCACCGCTGTCAGCGGTTTGGCCACGCCCAATCCCGCTGTACGGTTCTATGATAGTGTTTAACTCGTGATTTACGCATCTAAATGGGACCGTAGCAATTATAGCGTTGGTGTGTTTCGATCTCTCCATAATATTCCTGTAGTAACCTACCATATTCCCAATACTAACACTGTCCCAACACTCAGACACGTCATTTGTTGCCCCAAATACTATAAGAGAGTCTAGTTTATTAAATTGTCTTATTTTATCATCCAAATTTTCTGCTATCTTGTTGATCTTGGCATTTGGCTTGATAATGTTACAAACCGAGTAGTCCCCGTTCAAATTCGACTTCAGAATTTTTCCACAGTCCCGTCCATGACTATCGCTTAAAATTAGTATCTTTGCACTTTCTTTCCTGCTACAATTATCACTCACATCAGCAGTACTTGGTTTTTTTGTATCGTTTCGTATTTCTGATATCGTGGTCATTACTTTTAGTTACTGATGTAGATATACTTTTATTCTCATATTTTGTTTTGCCGTCTAATTCAATAGTGAGCATTTCTATTGTTTTTTCTAGGGTGGCTATTGTTCTCTCTTGGTTTTTACATATTTCCCTGTACTAGTCTAATTTTCCATCAAGCTCTGATTTCTTATCTAAGAGTTCACTATGCTCAAATTCCACAACTGCTAATTTATTTCGCAAACATTGTAGTGCGTCCTCGTTCTTATCATTATTTGCAATATCTCCGCACTTAACTATGGAATAGCTATTATTTTTGTCTAATCTCTTAACTTCAATATTATTCTTTAACAGGTTTTGCTTACGATTCCTCGTCACTGTGCCCAACATTATCAATAGAGTGAAAAACAGAAACAGTTCTCGTTATAAAAGTCAAGATATAAACGTATGTATTTTTCAAGCTCGTAGAAAAATTGTTTTATAAAACCTGATTCAAATTCACCATATAAAACTGACTGCCCTCCCCCCGCTCCTCCCGTAGATTAAATTACCATTTAAAGTATGTCGATTATGATGTGATAACAAATTTTTTACATCCTCTTGAAGCACTAATTTTCCCTCGCCATACAGTACACTCGCACACACGTTGTTTCAGACAGTTTAGCTTTTAATGTGTAAATTTTCATGCTCTGCCAGAAAAATAAATCATTTATTTACCTGATTGAAATCTTACAATTAGTATATAGTTCAAATATTAGTTGTTGCAGGCATTAGACAGTGTTAAAATATTATTCACTAGTGGGTTTTATGGATAATTGTATAAACTAAATAAAATAAGGCAAGACAAACATCACTATACTCTATTTTTTAATTCGGCGGAGTAAAATGAAAAGACGTCTTTACACGATGTAACTTTTCAAAACTACTTTTTGGCGGCAATTTTAAAACTAGCGGGTATTTTATACAAATTAGTTACGTAATTAATTAAGTATTCATTAAAAGAATAGATAACGTTAATCTGTAATAGCAAGGAATCATCATTGTAAGTGAAGTATGTAAATCAGAAGTTTTAAAGACGACAATATATTTTATATACCTTTAAATTTAAAAACAAAACATATAAACGGTTACTGTTTAATTAATTAAATATAGAAGAGACTGCAGAGTAATCTTTTATTGATCAAATACACATCATACTAGATTTCAACTTTATATATTACAACTTTTTAATGGAAGTTATTGATTGTTGATCTATTCTCCTATAATTCTTACTTTTATATGATTATTTACAATTTAGACAAATAATAATTATAGCATATACATATAAAACAATAAATTGAACTAAAATACATATTAATGCATTACATTAACTTCTAAAATAATTACTCACTACCACTTTCCATTTTACTTGAACTATCTTTGCCCACTGATATAATAAATGGTTCGATTACATTATTGATTAACCCATCTAACTCACACATTCTTCTTTCTTCTTTAATCACATGTTCTACACATTTTCTCCAATTGTCCGTAGTGACATTCTGGATTGCCTGTAGTAAAAGTACTCTTACATCTGCTAATTTCTTCGCTACACATACTGAGAACATTTTTATCTCGATTACCATCCCTGTTTATTATAATAACCTTTCGCTGAAACTCAAATTAGTTCAATAGGATTAAACTCGCAGTGATATGGCGGTAGCCTGCATACTTCTTCTCAGGCTTATGTCTCTTCACCAAAACCAGCAATTCATATTTTGTTAAATCAGTTGAAAAATTTATGTTGTATTAGTTTAACCAATCCATAATTGCTTGTTTTCTCGATAACATTGCCGGCAACTATTTAATACAACGCTATGGTACCAGGCATTATCCACTAGAATAATACATTTTTCTGGTACATTCGGAAGAAGCTGTGTCGTTATCCATTGTTCAAATTTCGTGTTATTCATCGATGCTTGGTAATTTGCCGTCTTATTGCTTGAAGGAAACATTAAACTTGCACCACGGATAAACTCATTTTCAGTTCCAGCATGCAAAATAATGAAACGTGTACTATCGTAACCCCCTGGCTTGCGAACACTTTTGACAGAATCATCTTACCAAGACATTCCTTTGTTCTCTTTTGAATAAATCCAGATCTCATCCAGAAACACTACTGGTTGTGGAGAATTTGATAGCATATTATCAACATACTTTTTCAGATATACGCTGCGCATTAATGCAACATAATGTGTCTCATCTAAAGCACGTCTGTTGTCTTCTTTGCGAAATTTAGACTCAGTATCCTTTAACAAAATGGACAAGGATTGTCTGGATAACATTACAATTTCCTTGGCCTTAAAGTCATCTCTAAGTTTGCAACGTAACCTGTTTTTCTGAAATAATATTTCTTAATAAAGGAAACAGACCGACGACAACCTTATTGGTGCGTTGGCCACTATCGTGCGGTTTCGGGTGGAGCCAGTAAATCGGTCCGTGAAGTTATAAATATGAGTGCCTGCCTCGGCACTTCGTCATTCGTATGCTGATGCTGCTATACTGTACGTGGGATCAAATAAAGAGATGCTTAAATTCTAGTGAGTCGATTTGGCTGATGTTATAGCTGGCATGCTATAGTATTATTATGTGAATATTAACGGGGCATTTGTTGCGGCTGTTTATCCATAAAGGCCGTTGAAAAGTCGGGGAATGGTTCCTCTGGGCGTAGCGTTGCCTAATTTCTTTTTATAAACTACCTAATTATACTTATAATTATAAAGTTCTATCGTAAGAGTTTTGTAGAAAGTTTCTAACCTGCCCATCAACAAATAACGTCTTAAATTATTCGTATTTGATCGATTGAGGGTGAACACGGATGTTGCGTCGCTGGCGGTGAATCTATCTACGGGCAAGTGTGTGGGTTGGGCAACGTCTCAACGTTGGTGATGGATGGGAGTCCGTTGGCTCCCAGGGCTTAGCTCAACGTTTGCTCGCCGCGCAACAAATGCAACGATGATCGAGTGTCGATGCAACCTCTGGTCCTGTGATCGTTCTAGCTACCGCTCCCTAATGATAAACGTTTGGCGAAGAACAAGTTTATTATATACACAAGGAAGGTTACCATACAATGCACAATTATATAAATGATAAATGATGAATAAGCACAGATAATAAAGCACAAGTACGAGGGAATAAATACCAGTACAAATAATAAAAACACAGAGACAAAATAAATATACAGTGGAAATGCACGCACAAATAATGAAAGCACAAGTACAGGGGATAAATACCAGTACAAATAATAAATGCACAGAGACAAAATAAATGTACCGTGGAAATGCACGCATAAATACTAAAAACACAGAGACAAATAAATATACAGTGGAAATGCACGCACAAATAATAAAAAACACAAGTACAGAGAATAAATACCAGTACAAATAATAAATGCACAGAGACAAAATAAATGTACAGTGGAAATGCACGCACAAATAATAAAAACACAGAGACAAAATAAATAAATGCACAGTGGGAAGCAATACATACGCTGTACGGCATGTGGTGGGCACGAAAAGCACGAGCGGATCGCCGGACGTTCTAGTCCGATCCGTGCTCGAGGAATGACACCGATCGACGGTAGTAGATCGCTTAAAATGAGCGGATCGCTGGACCGTGGTGGTCCGATCCGTGCTCGAGATTAGCGCCGACCGTGGAGGTCGGTTCGCAGAGGCGAGCGGATCGCTGGACCGCGAGGGGTCCGATCCGTGCTCGGAAGAAGGAAATTTCGACCAGGTGGGGTCTGTGCAAGAGCCTCTCAATCACCGACAACGATTGTTTTCGATCGCTTGTTTTTCGCCTCATTGAATTTTTCACCCTGTTGAAGAATAATGTGTGACGTTGTCCGGCTCCCACGTGAATGCAACCACGAACAATGTCAATTACTGCAGCTTGTTGGTGTAGCCAAGGGTAGCCGAAAATGATGTCGACGTCGAGTTTGTCGACGATCGTTGCTAGACATTCAAATTCGTAACCCATTACTCTGGCGGCGAGAACACCCTGCGTATTGGCGGTGAAGGTCCGTCCTTGTATGGCCGAATGGAATTGAACTGTAGGGATTTGTTCTACATTGCCGGATATCCATCCGGGTCTAACCAGGTTCTGGCTGGCCGCTGTGTCGATTAGCGCCGTGACCGTTCTCTCCCGGATTTGCAGCTTGATGGAAGGCGTCCTAGGTATTCTCTGGGTGGCGGTGAGGGCCGTACCGACGCCTATGGCGCGGCACTGTCGGCTTCCCCGGCATCGTGGCGGTGAATGGGTCTGTTGGTGCTGGCGATGGCGGGTGCTGTCGGGCAGCCTGGACTCGGTGCTGCTGAGGCTGCGTTCGCGGCGGCTGCTGCCGTGAGAATGGCGGCGGTTGCGGACGCTGCTGTGAGGGTGGCTGCGGTGGCTGGTGTCGTTCGCGGAAGCTCTGCGGTTGGTTCGGGCACTCTCGGTTATAGTGATATCCAGGGCAGAACCAGCACTTCGGAGGATTATTGGCGGTTCGTCGATTTCCCTCGGAGCGGTTGCTGGTGGTCCTTTCGTTCACCGTGATCGGTTTTGGTCTTGTGCCTGCATTAAATTGGTTAAACACCGCCGTCCACTTACCACAGAGCCGAAATAACTCTTCGAATGTGGAGGAAGACGCCTGTGTTAATTGTGTTAATTAACAATAGTCTCGCGCCATTCGTTCTACGATGTGAGAGACCAAATCCTCCTCCATCCAGTTCGGATCTAGGCGCAGGCATAATCGACGCATGCGGTTGACAAACGCGTCCGGTGTCTCGTCCGTGGTCTGCCTCATCTCGGTGGCCTGTTGCAGCTCGCGTCGCCGTTTTGCGCTTAGAAATTCCGTTCGGAAACGTCGTTGGAAATCTTCCATATCATTGAAGCTGGCCTCGTGATTCTTGTACCACCGGAGCGCTTCTGCTGTCAGGAAGGGACGGACGGCGTCGTCAATATCTTCCGGGACCTCGAAAGTCTTCCCCTGGAGGTGTGATACTAGTCTGCGCAGGAATACCTCTGGATCCTCTGTCAAGTTCCCTGAAAACGTCCGCGGAAGCTTGGTTTCGCTCGTGGGATGGGCACCATGTATGCGAGAGAACATCTCCTCCGTGAGTAAATATTGTACGGTCGAGCCCTGTGTGGAGGCGGTTGGCGAGGCGGCGGCGACTGGTATGGTAGTGGCTGTCGGTGTGACAACGGGTTCCGGTGTGGTACTGATCTCTGGCGAGGCGATGGTGACTGGAGTGGGCGTCTCCAGCTGCTGGAGCGCATCTGTCAGTGCCTGTGAAAGTACGGTTGGCAGGATCGAACCGCCAATAATCCTCCGAAGTGCTGGTTCTGCCCTGGATATCACTATAACCGAGAGTGCCCGAACCAACCGCAGAGCTTCCGCGAACGACACCAGCCACCGCAGCCACCCTCACAGCAGCGTCCGCAACCGCCGCAGCAGCAGCGACCGCCGCCATTCTCACAGCAGCAGCCGCCGCGAACGCAGCCTCAGCAGCAGCAACGACCACCGCCACCACGACAGCACCGATCACCGCTACCAGCCCGGCAGCACCGAGTCGAGCATAGGCGTCGGTACGGCCCTCACCGCCACCCAGAGAACACCTAGGACGCCTTCCATCAAGCTGCAAATCCGGGAGAGAACGGTCACGGCGCTAATCGACACAGCGGCCAGCCAGAACCTGGTTAGACCCGGATGGATATCCGGCAATGTAGAACAAATCCCAACAGTTCAATTCCATTCGGCCATACAAGGACGGACCTTCACCGCCAATACGCAGGGTGTTCTCGCCGCCAGAGTAATGGGTTACGAATTTGAATGTCTAGCAACGATCGTCGACAAACTCGACGTCGACATCATTCTCGGCTACCCTTGGCTACACCAACAAGCTGCAGTAATTGACATTGTTCGTGGTTGCATTCACGTGGGAGCCGGACAACGTCACACATTATTCTTCAACAGGGTGAAAACCGCCCCGCCGCAACAGAACAACAGCGGTCTTACCAAAATCCCACTCGATACCAGCGGATGGCCGGAAGACCAGCAGGCGGTTTTTAAGATAACCTTGAAAGACTTCGAGACGTAGTTCGAAGAAAGCCCCTCCACTGTAACCATCGCGACAAGGAAACACGTCATTCGACTCAGCAACGCGACACCCATCAGGACCCCACGATACCGTTACTCTCCCGAAAAGAAGCGGATAATCACCGAACAAATTGAAGCCATGCTCGCCGCCGACGTGATCCGACCAAGCCATAGCAGCTACAGTTCGCCTATCGTAATCGTCTCGAAGAAAAACGGCGAACCACGATTCTGCGTCGACTATCGGAGGCTAAATAATTGCACACACGACGAGGCCAGTCCGCTCCCTCCGATACAGGAATCACTACGCGATCTTGGAACCGCCAGGATATTCACGACCCTGGACATGAAAAATGGGTACTGGCAGATACCTCTCGATGAGGGTTCGAAGCCGATGACAGCATTCACGACTCCGGATGGAGCCGCATACGAGTTTAATGTTATGCCATTCGGCCTGAAGGGAGCCTCCACGACGTTCCAGAAACTCATGGTCCAGGATGTCCTGGTCGGTTACCTACGCGAATTCGCTATCGCGTATCTGGACGACACCATCGTAAACTCAAACAGCCTCCGGGAACATCAGCGACATCTCCGACTCGTGTTCGAACGACTAGTCCAGCACGGACTCAAGCTCAACCTGAGCAAACGCCGATTCGCCGCCACTGAGTTAGATTACCTTGGTCACGTGGTCACGTCGGACGGCAACCATCCGCAAGACGGCCATATCCAGGCGATCCAGAAAACCGAACCACCTACCTCCAGGAAGGGACTTCGACGATTTCTGGGCTTGGTGAACTGGCTACGGGACTACATCCCCAACGCCTCAACGATACTTACTCCCCTAACGGACCTGCTCTCTCCGAAACGACCGTTTCGCTGGAACCCCGCCGCCGCCCAGGCATTCCAGGAGGTAAAGCAACAAGTTGCCCAACCACTTTCCCTGCATCGACCAGACTTCGGACAGCCGTTCGTACTACAAACCGATGCAAGTGCAGTAGGGGCATCCGCCGTCCTCTACCAGGAGACTCCGGAAGGAAGAAAGGTTGTCAGCTACTCAAGCGTGCGGTTGAGCCCAGCAGAACAACGCTACCATGTAAACGAGCAGGAATGTCTCGCCGTCATCTGGGTTATCAAGCGCTACCGGGCTTACCTAGAAGACAAGCCGTTCGTCCTCCGCACGGACAGCAAGGCTCTCACCTGGCTCCGACAGTTCAAGGACACCCGCTCCAAGCTAATGCGCTGGTCACTACTGCTCTAGGAGTTTAGCTACACCATAGAGCACATCCCCGGACGGGAAAATGAGCTGCCCGATGCCTTGTCCAGAAGCCCAGGTGAGGAAACCATTCCTGCTAATTTAGAAGACATCGAGTGACTCCTACCGCAAGAGACCCGCCCAGCTCCAGAGGTCGAGGCCCCGCACCGAGTCCTGATGACCATAGATGAAGAGCCCCTGCTGCACCAACTCCAGGACGCCCAACAGATGGATGAGCAGCTGGCCAGCTATTTCCGGAACACCACCCAGCCTCCAGAAGACAACGCAGCCGAGCCACTCTACGTCGTCCAAGACGGCCTTCTGCGGCGCCGGATGGGAGACCGGTTCCCGATCGTCACGCCACGAAAGGTGAGGCGGCAGGTCATATATCGCTACCACGACCATTACACCGCCGACCACCCTGGAACCGAGGAGACCATCCGCGCCATCCGAGAGCGTTATTATTGGCCAACACTCGTCCCGGAAGTTACGGATCACGTCCGGAGCTGTCGCATTTGCAACGCGTTCAAGCGAGGCGCTCATCAAGCCAGTGCCCCTTTGCGACCGCACGCCCCAGCCAGGCCCTTTGAAGTCATCTCTGTCGACATCATCGCACCCATGACCACCTCCAGGAACAGCAACCGTTTTGGGATCGTCGCCCAAGACCTCTTCTCCAGATGGACCGAAGTCGGCGCCGTCCCCAGCGCCAACGCGGAGAAGACCGTCGAGTTCCTGGAGAGCATCTTCCAGCGTTTCGGATATCCAATGGCCATCCTAACCTCAGTTCACCTCCATCACTTGGGACGCAGCCCTCAGGAAGTGGCAAGCCATCCATTGGACCACGCCCATCTATCACCCAAGGTCAAATCCAGTAGAGAGGGGCAATCAAGAACTCAAGAAAGGCCTACGAATCCAACTCGAGGGCCAAACACCGAACCGTTGGGACGAGAAAGTGGGCATAGTCGCGTTCAATCTGCGATGTCGGCAGAACGCCGCCACCGGATATTCTCCTGCTCGGGCCCTCTTGGAATACGAGCTATCACGACCAGGAGAGTGGCGAGAACATCGGCCCCAGCCACCAGAACCTATGGACCAGAGACTGCAGCAGGTCCACGCCAACGAACGCCGATATCGAGAGCAACGGTATGTCCGACCCGGAGTCCCAATGCTACTAAGACTACAACCAGGCGACTTCGTAATGGTGAAAGTCTTCACCCCCACCTCCGAGCGACCACACGGACCAAAGTGGGCTGGACCATACCCTGTCGTCGAAAACGCCGTACCTACCGCCGCCTGGCTGGAACGACCCGGAGGCCAGCGGGTCAAGTACCACCTGGACGCTGCGCTCAACCTGACCCATCTCAAATAACGTCTTCCCAGAGGGCGGCCGGATGTTACCTCCGCGTTAGCACCAAAAGGTGGTTTTACGACGTTATTTATGGATGGGCAGGTTCGAATCCCCTGTCAGAAACTTCAATAGACTCACCTTCGTGAAAGTGTAGAATAAGAGAAGAATCAAACGCTAGGAAGTGCAGACTTAGTGCAAAAACATCGTCAAACAGTGTCTCAACTTCAGAGGTCTCTTACAGACAATCGGCTGGATAGAATTCCAATTTTATTTCAGCAGATACTGCTATAGAGTGTGCACTATAGCACCTCAAAATTGCGAGATAATCCATTCATGGCAAGTTTGCCAAAAATCCGGTCGAGACCTCGGATGTCGCCTGTAATGCACGTAAAACCGTCTGAAGCCGACGAAAAGCCGAACGACTCCGAATGGCTACGGCAAACAGACGGTTGCAAAAACAGCGATATCCGCCAATCCGCCGGATAGATTTTGACGCAAACTTTTAGATCAGGTTCGGGAAAGAGTAATTAAGGTTGCCACCAAGCCTTTTTACCTTTTCGGACTCACTTCCCCAAATTTTAACCCGCCAAAGTTGGACGACAAACGCCCGATTCAGCATATCATCGCGCGGAAAAACCGGCCGATATCTGCGAATCGGTCGGATAGAATTAAGCTAGATTAAGTAAGAATATTTACTGTACATATAGTTAAGCTCT
>CM076089.1:32573675-32620098 GCA_038088585.1 Chrysina gloriosa
AGTCCGCAGGACCAAAAATAATGTGGTAAAAAACTATATAAACAACGATGACTTGAATGTTGGACGAATATTACATATCGCATACTGTTTGCGAACTCGGGCGTGAGATCTGGAGGAATTCGGGAAAATCGCAGTAGCATAGATTAGAACAGCGAGATTGAGAAAGGAGAGAAAACAAGATTTATTCCTGGCATAAAAAAGGAGGAAAAGCCTTACAAAGTAATAATAATGATGATAATAATAATAATCATATTCATAATCATATTATATTATTAAATTAATGTAACTTTCACATACATTCTATTTGTCGTCATCTTGTAAATTGTTATCGAATCATCACACATGTTGTATTGTTTTCACATATTGCCAGTTATACCGAAGTTTTCACTTTCAAAAGTTAATGACAATATAATTATGTACAATTATGTAGAATTTCGATTTTTAATTTCAAAATCTTCGCGAGCACAAAATTTGGCAAAAATTATTCGATTTTATTAAATCCGAATAGAGAAAGCCACAACAAATATTCAAAAAGTTATAAAAAGTTTAAGTTATAGAACGTTTTCCAAATTCATCGGAACTTGTGGCTCGCAATATCTATCAACGTGGAAAAAATCCTCTCGGCCATGGCGTTCGAGTGTGGCAAAGACCGTACTAAACCTAAAAACTGTAATTACGAGTTCATCTCTGATGAGTTAGAAATTATTACATTTTCGACAATATCTAATTAGCGCCGGTTCCCGTCGGTTTGTGGTTGGTATGTGACTGATCAACAAGGTAAGTAGATGCGGGAGGTAGGTAATTACTTACATAATGCAACTATTTATTATTAGTGTAATTATAATAGGTAAAAGTACTTAGATATTAAAAAGTAAATAATGCAAATAGTATTTAAAGCCATAATCTTTAGATTTAAGTTTAGTTGCAAGCTAACCGCTGACACCCATATCAGGCTGTTATCCATCGACAAGAAGATTCCTATCTCGAGGCTTTTTGGCAAATATAAATGTAAGTTTTTTCCGTATATGTCCAGTGTTTTACTGTCATTTTTGTTTTCTGGCTACTACAACTTTCCAACCCCTTTCATAAATTGTGTTAACCCTGAGGCCTTTGTCTACACAACGCGTGTAACTTACAGTTTCGTTGTAGTTTCTCTCGCAGTTCAATGGAGCCCAACAGTTGTTTCCAGGAGATAAATGGAGAGGATCCGCATGCATTTCGCTGCAATGTGTGCGACGTCGACTGGATACTGCGGAAGGAATACCAATTCAACCTTCATGTGGCAACTAAACGACATCAGAGAGGCATTGCTGAATTGGAACGCGGGTTCAGGGAAAGAAGAGTAGGGCCTTATTCTCATAAGTTTACCTTAGCGTGGACTACCGATATTAGGTACAAGTCCTGGATTCGATGTATTCCTGAGAACAACCATTCCTTTCACTGTATTGTGTGTGATGTGAAAGAAAGCTGTCGAGGGGGAACTTCGAGTTTAGATCGACACGCAAGTAAAGATGAGCACAAGGCTCAATGTTTCGCGAACGGTATAGCAACAGTAGATGAAGTTCCTCCCGAAGTAGTTCAGGAATTCATCGATGACTTTAAAAATTCGGTACGAAGCGCTGAGTTAGAATATATTAGATTAGGAAGCGAATTGAGCATCCCTTACACGCAGATGAAACCATTACTAGATTTTTTCAAAACGATAGATCCGGCAGTTCTACAAAAGATGACCGCGAGTGCGCCCAAAGTTTCAGGTATTCAGGAAATATGAAAGTGGAGATTACAAGTATCCACAATTAAAATGTCTTTTAGGTATAGTACGGTCTTTGCCACACTCGAACGCGGCGGCAGAGAGGACTTTTTCCGCGTTGACAGATGTTGTGAGCCACAAGAAACGCTCAATCTTGTCGAGCGATAGCGTTAGTGCGCTAGTCGCAATAAAAGTCGCAGCTAAAAATAAAAAAGAGACGGGTCGTGCCAGCGAGGTAACAGAGGAGCAATTAACTCAAATGTATTCAACATTGTTATATAAACCTTCTATCTAGAAACAACGTGGTTTAACGTTGTACGCGACTGATGAGGAAATGCCTCAAGAATAGTTTTGAATTTTTTTCCACGAATTTGAGGAATTCTTATGATTTCCAACATTTTGAAGATTTATTCCGCTAAATTTGGAAAAATGTTGTATAACTTACACTTTTTTTCAATACCTGTTTGAACATTTGTTGTGGCTTTTCCTAATCGGATTTAATAAAATTGAATAATTTTTGCCAAATTTTGTGCTCGTAAAGCTCCTCTATTACCTACTTCTAACAACTTTCAGCTGTGCAATACTTCTTAATGACTTTGAAATTATCCCTCGAAATTGTAAATATTCCATTAATTTTAGAATTATGGGTGCCTCATCTCATTTTCTCGATTACGCCCGATGTCGATTAATACCATATGAAGGTTATGCCTCTATACAATTATTGTTATTATGATTATGATTATTATTATTACTATTATTATTATTAGTATTATTATTATTATTACTATTTTTATTGTGATTATTATCATTATTACTATTATAATTATTATACGTGGCTGTATTCTATACCTTTGGACGGTTTTACCTCCTTTTTTTTTTACAGGAATAAATCATTGTTTTCTCTAGTTCCTCAATCTCGCTGTTTTAATCTATGCTACTGCGATTTTCCCGAATTCCTCCAGATCTCACGCCCGAGTTCGCAAACAGTATGCGATATGTAGTATTCGTCCAACATTCAAGTCATCGTTGTTTATATAGTTTTTTTACCACATTATTTTTGGTCCTGCGGACTCTTTATTAAAATAAAATAAGTGTTGAATGGATACTTATTAGTTAAAAAAGAATACCTATAAATCTATCTGTTATAGGCATAAGCCAAATACAATCAACCATGAAATTCGATCCAGACCTTTTCCTTCAATAGTAATTTAATATTTCTTATCTGTTACAAGTATTATAACAGATAAGGGGCAAGGGACAGCCGAAAGCGTACCACTGCCACATCGGGTCGGTTCGCCCTCTTCGGCTGGTTCCCCTACTATGACGAATATTTCGCCAGGCAAGTGAGGGGAAGCTGGCAAGTCGTTTCTAATATTCGACCTCTGTATTCGACTTCTAGCCTGTTGGTATGCTGGTTGTATGGCTAGTTGTTCAATTTTGTTCACGTACATATATTAAACCATTAAACACATTTAACAATAATAATAATTTGAAAATACATGGCAAAACTGAATATAATATTCAATAATTACACAAGGTAAGTTAATATAATTTATTTTATGTTATGTACCACATTACATAAAATAAAATTATTTGTAGGAAGGAAGATGGGGAAGTTTGCACGTAATGAAATGTCGTATAATGAATTGCACATTTGAATGCAGTATAGTGCATCAATTTCCCTAAGAAGGGCAGCATTATGTGTAAAAGCATATGGGAATCCAAACTTCCTCGAAGTGGACAAGCAGAAACTCAAGAACTTCAATATTGACGAAGCCATTATAATCCTAAGTATTTAATGAGAAACAATAGACTTTCAACAGTAGCAGTGTCCACATTATATTTAGCTGGTAATTTGTTTCTAACTGTTAGCTTAATAACAACTGAATCAAGTTATTATTTTATTTAAGGATCTATATCTTGCTTTTGATGTGGAGTTGTCAACTACTCCAGGATAAACAACAGTCTTCAGTCAAATGAGACAATTTGAGTGTAGTTCAGTAAACTGCATACCTACATTCTACAGTATTTATCCAAACGTAAAGGATTTTTAGAGGATAAATTGATGCGTTGGCTAAATTTATTTATACTTGTTTATTTTTATTTGTATTTGTAACTGTATTTTTATATCTTGTTTTTTCTTCTATATTTATTATATTCTTTAATTCTATTTTTGTATATATGTATACATCTGAGTTCATGCAGTTAATGCAGCACATTTTGCACACTCTGGGCACTCAATTTGTAAAAATGAGTCCCTGTGTTTAACTTTTCTGTTGTAACAATAGACGCCTAGAGCGTAGTTCTAGGACACAGTACCTACAATTCTTTAGTGGGTCTGCAACACAGATAAGCTGTGCTAAGCTCAATCCATGATATAATACCGCACGTTTACTATAACTGATATTTTTATTTTTGAATTTGTGGGATTTACTACTTCATTCATTGATATTTAGTTCTTGTATTTTATGTATCGAAAATTCAATTTCAATATTACACCAAGTGATACAAGTTCTTTTGCTTAATTGTCTTCAACTATTGTTATTAGATATGCTATTATTATTGTGTAATAAATACCTTTATTTTCAAGATTTGCAGTTTTTATTTGACTTAAATATTTTTCGTCATTTTGTTATCATTAAATGTATCATGTTTATTGATTTTCCAGCAGTTAGTTTTTATAAAATGTCAGCAATTAATGTTCCTGAAATGTTATCTAAATTACATGCTAGAAAACCATTAAACAGAGAAGCAATTTCCATGCCTACATACAGCTATTTCAAATGTCGCGCGCTTGTGAGTAATTAGAGACGGCAGCCGTAGAGGGCTAAAATACCGTTTTAATTCGCGATTGAACATAAGCGATACCCTCTCTCGTGGCAAACTACTAACTAATTATAGACACATTACCGTTTGGATGAGTTGTATTTATTGTGTATTCCCACAAAGTTTCAACGTTTTAATAAGTTTTTAATATGAATCGATATTGTTCTGTACCACATTGTACATCCTGGACGAAAAGGAATCCAGAATTAACTTTTCATTTGTGCCCTGAGGCTGACAAACAACGTATTTATATTTACAATAAATTCCAAACCAAAGCTTTGATTGATAAGCAAAAAACATGGGCTTTAAAATTAAAAATTGGAAAACCAGTTACTAAATTCATATAGAGGTAAGTAATGAAAATAAATGTAATAGTAGTATATTAAATATACATACTTTTTTAACAAATTATTTATTTGCAGAGAAAGACAGTGTTAAAAGAAAAATATTAAAGAGGAATACAGTACCATCACAAAAGTTACCGCTTCTAGTGGAGAGTAGCGTATCAGGTTCTTTTAACAATAGGGCAAAACGGATAGTTAAACGAAGGGTAATTCGGGAGAAAAAGTGTGAAGCTACAGATGATTGTGATTGTAGCAATGTAGAAAATACATGTACAGAAGAGGACATCGAAGCAGCAGAATGAGGAACCGATTTATATTTTTCTCTGATTTGACTTTTTGGGTTGACCAAACACATTTCAAATCTGTCTGGCACGACTTCCATGTTTCGAAGATGTTCTCTGAAATGTAAACGCGGAAGGTGGATTTATCACAATAAAAGTACTTGTGTTAATTACAATTACAATTGTATATTTAATAAGAACTGCAGAAATATGTTTGCATTTACCACTATTTCCTGCTTTACATGAACAAAACATGTTGATTTTAAAATTTCCATCTGGTGTTAGAGTTAACACACCATTTATTTTATGTTATGTTTCACAATCTGTCGAATTTAATTTTCCACCGATGACATGGCCGGTATTCACACATTACAACACAATATAAACAGAAAAACTCAAATAAAACTATCGCAACAAGTAAATTTTGTATTGTAAACAATAACGCTATGTGTC
This sequence comes from Chrysina gloriosa, assembly GCA_038088585.1. Lineage (NCBI taxonomy): Eukaryota > Metazoa > Arthropoda > Insecta > Coleoptera > Scarabaeidae > Chrysina > Chrysina gloriosa. The sequence goes on from CM076089.1 coordinate 32,579,330, forward strand.
TATAACTGGTTACATTTGTAGCCGCAATGGCGCTGCAATCTTAAATTCAATCGCCTTATAGTTCAGAGATTCCCCGGCTTGGGAAGTACCTGATTAGTTGTTTGGGATTATTTGCAGTGTTCAGATTAAATCAATATAACTGTTTGCTATGCAGTTTATTGCCGTATTGATAGTACAGATTGCAATCAAAGAAACAAGCCAATTGATGTTATTTTGATATGTATTGTGAAAATTTATATTGCTGGATGTTTTAGAATCACATATCAGAATACATACAGATTTGCATGTTAAATATAATTTCTAACTATTTCTAATCGTAAACAAAAATATATACTATAACGAAATCTGGAATCTTTTGGTTTGTTGCAACGGTTAGTTATTCCCCAACCGTTCATCTTTTAATACATTGAGTGGGCATACTCTGCTTGCTACACATTGCAAAGTAGTGATGGGTCATTATTGAACTATCTGTTATTTTATAACCGTTATAGATACAGTAACGGTTGCAACTGTTATCTCGCTGGGAAAATAACGGCCCCTTTCGGACTGTATTTAACGTACGTAGTTGAACCCTTCAACTGACGGTATTCTGTGACAACTGTCTGGTCGAGGCCGCCGTTTATCATGCATAACCATTACAACTCCACTAGGAAAATAACTTATTACGTACCTACATATTCTCTTGGAAGGTAATAACGGCGATAGTCAAAATTGAGTCGGACTTTCATTGTGGAAATATTTTCTAAATAATTGTATGCATTGAAATTATCAAATGCAAAATAAGAGAACGATGTTATATACAAAAATATTTATAAAAACTACAAATAAAATCGTTTTATTATATGGAACAAACTAACAATTCTAATTATAATTATAAATATAACGACTGTTATTTTAAAAGAACGGGGTTTCCTATCACTATTGCAAATATCAGGTGAGACATCTGTTGATAAGTGCTAGAACTATCACTATTTCTCCTCTTTCTGGAAAAATCCAGTCCCGAGCTCAAAAGTCGTTCCCGTCGTGAAACCGTGTCGATCTAGAAATCAACTCGATATTAATCATATTTATAATTATCATCTTTCAAGGACAAGACGAATTGTTGAAAATATATTTTGCATTCTTGGATCGAGAAAAGTAACACCAATTGTAGTAATATGTGTCCTCCATAACTTTCTGATGTCTCGGAAAACTCATAAATTTGCGCCGATAAGCACTTTACTATCATAGAACAATAGAACTCTCAAACACTGTGACGCTGTTTATATTTCCCAAATTATTTGGGAGTACTCAACTTGCGATAATTTACTTGCCATGTAATTATTCCTTTAGGAAACGGCTGAGAAATAGGCATAGAACAACTAAAATAGAAGGTAACTTCTGCATAAATCAAAGAACCAAAACAACGCCAGTAAGGAATGTGCAGAAAATTAAAATTCTTATAGAAATCTGTAATTTTGCATTATAAACTAAAATATATATGCAAATATAAGAAATTTTATAATTTCTAATCAATTTCGTAAATCCATTTATTTTTTATTTATTGGATTTACAATAATAATATAAAAATTACAACTTCCAAATCTGAAATAACGAAAAATATACAGCAGAAAACTAAAAAAATTAACAAAGGTATATACAATATTCATTTTCTCTTACTTTTTAATAGTCTCTTTTTATAAGCATACCCATATCAGTACACTCTACCACACAACATCGTTTTGGGTTACTTGACTTCATATTTGAATACAAAATCGTAATAAAACAAGAACGAAACAAACAATACGCAAACTGATTCAACCGCTATATATGTGGCTAACGTTATAAATTTTATAACTCTCTCCCATTCGGTGTAAAACATATTTGAAATTGATGTTGACTCAGATGCTGAGACGCACCAGGCCGGGGAATCTTAGAACTATTAAAACGTTATTTTAGCCCTCTACAGCAGCCGTCTGAATTACTAACAGGCGCGCGACATTTGAAATAGTTGTATGTAGGCATGGAAATCGCTTTTCTCTTTAAGGTTGCGTTTGGAAACGTGTTGACAGCACACGCTAAGGTGGGCTACTCATTTTCAATTGATTTCCAAAGGGAGTACGTTTTTGCTGATGAATTATACATGTACGTAAAGAGGAAACATGTATCTGTTCCCCCTCCTAGTTTATATTGATGAATAATTACTTAGGTTCTCATAAATAATTCCCAAAGATGACCTATATTTTGGACATAGAAAAGTGACAAATAATCAAAAATGTAAATGTATTTCTAGCTACTAATGGGCATTTGCACTCGGTAATAGAAATATAAAACGATTTTTAACAAGAAAGTAATTATTTAAAGTAGCGTTCTCGTAAACAATTGGAAATACGAAGCTCCCATATGCTTAACGTAACTACTACAGTTACCTAATTTTTATGCGGTGCTAGCAGTTCACCTATTATTGAGAAGGGGGCGCTATTGTTAATATTAATTTTTGAACATATTCAACATAAGATTTTGGGATGTAATTCGAATTAAATTTACTAAAATAATAATTTTTCTTAAAAAGCAAATAAAAAATATATATAAAAACTATTTTTTCGTTTGGTACTTATGTAGTAGTATTTATAGTAGTGGCTCCAGCCTTGGAGAATAATCGTTCATACGGAATTGACGTGGCAACAATGCCCTAATATTTCAGAGTTTCTCTGTACAGTGTGGAATACTGCTTTTATACGTTGATGAGCTGGGTTTTCACTTCTTGTAGTTGGTTGAAGGAAACACATTCGTAGTTCGTTACGTTTTTTATTTACAACTAATTATTACATACAAAAAAAGAAAGAAACCGAACACGTACGAGACTTTGATGACTTTGAACGCTTTGAAAACTTAAACTTTACATTACAATTTAAAATAACAAGTAAAATAACGCGCACGAATACGTTGAATCCCTTTTAACGCTATGGCATGGTAAAACTGCACTCCCTCTCAATTTAAATGTACAAGCTTTTATATTCTTAATGTTTCTAACAGTCTCATTCATAATGCTTGTGAATCCGAGTTTATCGGATGGTAACAACTCGAAAGATAAGAGAAAAAATTACAACATTGAAAATAAATTAAAATTCTAAGTACAGCTCTCGCAGTATAAGTTGGCGAATGGTGGGAGCGAGTTCGCGCAGATAGAGGAGGGACAGATTGCCTATCATTCGTCCTGCAATTCCTATGCACTATCTGAATCAGACAGGTGGGAGGTACCTAAATACGCTTACAGCGCATCGCCACCGCTCGCCAACTTATATTGCGAGAGCTGTACTTAGGATGTGACGAATAATAGATAATTGTTCGGAGAAGTCCTAACAGCTTTTATGCTTTTAACTCATTATATGTTATAAGACGGGCTTGAAGTAAAATATGCACTGATGCTTATATTATAGCTGTAGAATAACCATGTTACCTTGTGAGGAAACAAAACATTAATACCATCTAATATAAAATAATTAATATGATTTTTGAGGAAGTTTAAAGTAACCTCGCCCGATATATTTTCAAATATATCGATATTTTTTGATATATCGTAACAAATGTATCGATATTTATGATTATGATATATAAACATCGATATCTTTGAATGAATCTGTCGATGCCAGTAAACATTTTTAAATTTCGCGGACAGTTTAAGTTGGCAGTTCCGCCAATAGTGGACATACTCACCAATTTCTAAGCACAAACTATCGGAACTGCCAACTTAAACTATCCGCAAAGTTTAAATAATGTTTACGGGGATTCATCGTTACCTTTCCATCGGATGATGACATACACTCCCAGTCACGGAAGTTGGGACAGTTAATATTTTTTCAATATAAGTATTTAACTTGCACAAAAATAAAAATAAAACACAAAATCAGTTATATATAACAAAATATTGGTTTATTATGACAAAATGATAGCAAATAATAATATTTATCAAATACAATCATTAAACTTTCTTCTCGTCGAAGAATCCTCCTTTTGCATTCAATACGGCTCGCACAACTCTGGGCATTCTTTCGATAAGTTTTGTAAGTGTGTTGGGTGGTAAACTGTTCCTTTGTTCTTGTAAAACTTCCCAAAGGTGTTGTTTCGAAGTTGGAGCCACTTTTCGTACCTGTCTATCCAGCTCATCCCACAAGAGTTCGATCGGGTTAAGATCGGGACTCTGTGGAGGCCATGACATTATTTGCAAGGTATTTTGTGTTTGTTGTGTATTCAAATAATCCCTACATACTAACGCCGTATGTTTAGGATCATTATCTTGCATGAAGGTGAAATTCTCCCCTATCAATCGCTGGACAGAAGGTACAGCATTATGCTCTAGAATATTTCTGTACTGTTCTTTTCTCATAATATCTTCTATCCGAACGAGATCTCCTACTCCTGCGTACGAAAAGCAACCCCACACCATAACTGAGCCACCACCATGTTTTACAGTGGGTGCTAGACATTCGCGAAGCATTTTTTCTGTCTTTGATCTCCGAATATAAACTCTTCTATTTTGTCCAAACACTTCAAACTTGGATTCGTCGGTCCAAAGCACATTTTTCCACTCCTCCACCGTCCAATTTCGATGTCGCTTCCATACAGAAATTCGTCCGAATAGGTTTGCTTCTCACAAGCGACGTTGAATAGTGCTCACTGACACCGCGTTTTGACGATCGCGATTGATTTCTGCTGCTATTTGTGGTGCTGTCAGTCTTTCGTTTACTAATTAAAACGATTCGCTGATCATCAACGTTGGTCGTAATACGAGACGGACCTGGTCGATCACGGTCATTTAAACTTTCCGTTGTACGGTACAGTTTTATAATATTGGCTACACTAGATTTTGCCAGATGCACTTTTTCGTCAATTTGTCGAACAGAATACCCTTCTTTATCGAGTGTGATCACGGACGATCGCTTTTCAACACTGATCGGTTTTCCACGCGGCATTTTCACTGTTAATACTTTCAAAATTCGCCCACTTGCACTTCGCGCGTACACGGAGACGTTTAGAAATAAATTGTGAAAATGGTCCGAGGTACTAGAGGGATAGGATAATTACCTTGACGACCATAAAATCGTTCTTGGAAATACCCTTGTAAATGTTTATAACACATAAAGCGTTGCAATACTACTTGAATATTTCTTTCGGTAATACTATGAAATCATTATATTGCGATTATTAGGGATTATTGTAATTAAGATTAAGTTCTATTGTAAATTCCATTAGTGCAGCATTCCTAATAATGCTGTATGATCCACTAACCAGTAATAATTACTACGCAGTAGAATTCTCAGTATTGTGTAAGATTTTGAATTTTTATTGCACAATATCCTAAATTTAACGAGGTGTCCCAACTACCGTGACTGGTAGTGTACATCGCCTTACGAATAATATCTCTATTAAATTAAAGTAACTTTCACATACATTCTATACATTCTATTTGTTGTCAGCTTGTAAATTGTTATCGAATCATCACACATATTATATTGTTTTCACATATTACCAGTTACAACCGAAGTTTTCACTTTGAAAAATTAATAATTAACATTACAAAAGCCGAAAAAGAAACGAAGAAAGAAAACAGAACGTAATAAACCCCAAGTACAAGCTATCTTTTTTATAGGGTAACTTCAAATTGATCAAATAAATTGTGTGACAAATACGTTGTTATTAACTCGGAACACCAATTCATTCGATCCTAAATTTTTCGAAGATCGAATAATCAAAGTTGCATCATCTATACGAGCAAAGCCGTGCGTCACACGACGGCATGGAGTAAAAGGGCGCCGGACTCTACCTCCAAAATCTCCAAAGCAACATCGGATCTTAGAGTTGTTTAATTATTCTTTGGCACCTACTCAGATACCGAATTTTGACAACAGAATGAAACAGAGCGATGATATGAGAGACATACCGCTGTATATATTGCCATTTGCCATTTAATTGCAGTTTTGTCAGTTTTTTCAAACTTCAAATAAATTTGCATTTGACAGTACATCACATATTTACACAAGAGATCGAAATACCCCATATTTTTAAAAGGTCTGTATAGAGGATCATACAGGTCAACGCGCAGTTTGGTGCCAAACGATAATGAAATAACTCTACCAAATAATGTAGGGTCATAAGGTCAATAAAACAAGGCCGGTTTGAACGATAGTTATATTTTTGAAAATATAACTATCGTTCAAACCAGCCTTGTTTTATTGACCTATTAGTAGAGATCTATCATATAAGTTTACCAAATAATGAGAGCGGATTGGTCACGATATATATTCTATTCACGGCCCTGCGAATAATAACATTATTTCCTTAATCCGGGGCGGCCGAATTAATAATTTTATTTCAATTACATAAAACCTAATATATCACACTCAAACATTACCCAAGAAAATTTCAAAACGCTCTATATTGCGAAACATTTCGCATTTATTATGAAAAGCGCAATACGAAACAGTGACTGGCTAACGTAACTAACACAAAATATTTTTAGTAGATATATAAAGTATAAAATAGCACTATACCTTGTTTCAGAAATAGAGAAACGAATTTCTGAACACACCACTTTTATAGTAAATTCTGATTGGTCGAAAGCAGCACCAAATTACAGTACTATAATCGTATCGTGTACGTAATTCTGTCAAATATATTGACATTTGTTTGTTACCCCTAGTTATTGTGGCGTTTATTATATTTTTCTGTTTTCTCTGCATCTTTCGAAGTATCGCTTTAATTTGCCGCATAAATTTTATTCCAGATTTTATAGTGTCTAATTTGGGTTTGGGGTTCGTTCAGAAATTCGTCCATTTATTTCTGAAACAAGTATATATATGATTTGTTTAATATTTTAATTACTAAAGTTCGACAAACGAATGCATGAGATAAGTTATCATTAAGTAGTGTAAACTTATCTGACGCTGTCACTCCTCCGAATTATAAGCGGTGTGAAGTTAGCGGACTCTTAAAATTCGGAGGAGTGACAGCGTCAGTCCGGTTTACACTACATTATCATGCACTTGTTTGTTGAACCTTAGTAGTAACTAGAGTTGCTCAATTTGTGCCAACAGTACTACAACTATTTGAAATGACTGTAGTATATGTTTTCACTTTCAATGTATAGTATGAAGCCATTTGTATTCGCATAGTGCAAATTTATTTTACTTTATTATTGGCGTAAACTGAACAACTCTAATAGTGACTAACTGGAAAATCCATTACATACTTTTTATGGCGCCATGTACACCTTTCTTAGAGTAGATAACGAAATTCTATTATGATTTTAGCCTTACTTTTCGTTATAGTTTTGCTCACTTCGCTACATACAAAAAGATGCAAACTAATAAGATCTAGAGTTTGTTAAAAAGGTGGATGACAGATTACGTAACGATGCTATTTTACGAATTTTATTATTAAAATAATATATAAATTTAAATAAAATAGGTTGTCATTGTAAAATGAAGTGGCTCGTCAGTTACACGTCATCCACTTTGTTAATAAACTCTAATAATAGCAAATAAAAATTAAAAGAAACCGATCACAAATAATTTAAAGTTAAAAAACGTTCAAAATTTATTGTTCTGTAAAAATTTTCAAATTCGGTAGAAAGTAATGACATTTCGGTAGATCAGTAGATATACAGAGAAATCGGTAGATCTACCGAAAAATCGGTAGACGTGGCAACACTGGTAAGCACCGTAAAAATCGAAAAACCTATCATGTTAAGGAATTAATTCTATTTTTAGATATTAATGTAAACTGCATACTAGCGCTACCTATAATTGCAAAGCATAGGCATAAAATATTAGTTCAGCTCAGTTTCCGAAGTTATGGAAATGGCGCTTTCCAAACGCGCCCTTAATGGTTTTCTAACATGTAATTTAGATAAAATTTTATATAAACTAACTGCTAGAAAACCAATAAACATGATACATTTAATCATAACGTATATATATATATATTTCGTGACCTTTTTATACTTATCTTATATGATAGATCTCTACCACTAATAGGTCAATAAAGAAGGCTGGTTTGAACGATGGTTATATTTTCAGAACGTTTACAAAGGTGTTCCGAAAACATTTGTAAACGTTCTAAAAATATAACTATCGTTCTAACCAGCCTTGTTTTATTGACCTACTAGTGGTAGAGATCTATCATATAAGATTTAATCATAACAAAATGACGAAATATATTTAAGACAAATAAAAACCGGAAATATTGAAAATAAAGGTATTTATTACACAATAATAGCATATCTAATAACAATAGTTGAAGATAGTTAAAGCAAAAAGAATTTATATCACTTGGTGTAATATTGAAATTGAACTTTAGACACATGAAATACAAGAACTAAATATCTATGAATAAAAGTAGTAAATCCCACAAATTGAAAAATAAAAATATCAGTTATAGTAAACGTGCGGTATTATATCATGGATTTAGCTTAGCACAGCTTATCGATGTTGCAGACCCACTAAAGAATTGTAGGTAGTATGTCCAAGAACTACGCTCTAGGCACTCATTGTTACAGCTGAAAAGTTAAATAGAAGAACTCTCATTTTTACGAATTGAGTGCGCAGAGCGTGCAAAATGTCCCGCATTAACTGCATGAACTCAGATGTACATATGTATATACAAAAATAGAAATAAACAATATATAAATATAGAAAAAAACAAAATATAAAAAATACAGTTACAAATACAAATAAAAATGAACAAGTATATAAAAAATAAATATGTACAAGTTATTGAACAGAAGAGACTTCTTCAGAAATCATTGTTTGAATATGTTATGGATTCCTTGCCAGCAATTATTTTATTACAAAGCAAATATCATTTTAATGAGCAACTTTGTGAATTTGTTCATTAATAAGTTTGGATTTCTGGCAAGTGTTTGCAGTCTACAAAATCAGCAAAAAGATATAAATTTAGCCAATACATCAAATTATCCTCTAAAAATCCTTTATGACAATGTTTGGATAAATGCTGTAGAATGTAGGTATGCAGTTTACTCAACTACACCCAAATTCTCTCATTTGACTGAAGACTGTCGTTTGTCGTGGAGTAGTTGGCAACTCCGCATCAGAAGCAAGATATAGGTCCTTAAATAAAATAGTAACTTGATTCAGTTCTTATTAAGCTAATAGTTAGAAGCAGATTACCAGCTAAATATAATATGGGCACTGCTCTTCTTGAAAGTCTATTGTTTCTCATTAAATACTTAGGATTATAATGGCTTCGTCAATATGGAAGTTCTTGAGTTTCTGCTTGTCCACTTCGAGGAAGTTTGGATTCCCATATGCTTTTACACATAATGCTTCCCTTCTTAGGGAAATTGATGCACTATACTGCATTCAAATGTGCAATTCATTACACGATATTTCATTACGTGCACACTTCCCCATCTTCCTTCCTACAAATAAATTTATTTTATGGGAATAATATGAGGACGAGTCCCGGTCGATTTTCGTAAAAAAATTATAGCGCCGTAAAGGTGACCTAAAAAGTGATAAATTATCTTAATAAAAGTTTTGCGAGACGTGCCTACCAGAGTCACAATTTCAGAAAAATGGTCTTACCTTAAAGTGTTTACGTTACGTTCAAACGAAATCTTCTTATGTATTTAATCCCATAAGTGTAATTTATAATACATTTATAATAACTTTTATCCTTTTTCTACAAATATACGTTCCATTATTAATATAATTTTGAGTAATTTACCAATAATTTTACATTTTCTGAGATGTTAAAATGTATGACTTTCTAAATGACATTTGACTAGTAGCAACCAGTACCAACTTAAATAGATGTATATTCATGTAATTCTTCTTATTCTTCTTCGAAGCGGTCCATTATTGAAGTTAAACGTTGGTTAAACGAATCATTGCCGTACACGCAAAAATTGAATGATGCACGAACTTGCGTATTCTCATGATTTTTCTGTATTTACTAGTCGATAATTTAAGCAAATTTTTGTGTTAATTTATCTGCTATTTTACTGATTTAGATCATTGACTATCAGATGTGCGTATATATATATATATATATATATTCTTGGTTCGTTTAGTTGCTTGTTTACGTTTGTAAATGAATAATTGCCATATATGGAAAAAATGATTCATACACGAACTAGGGTATTCTTACGATTCTTCTGAACATATTTATGTCTTTTCGTCGCGAGGTTGTTTTGGATGCGTATATCATACAGAAAGAAAAGTTAAATTATCCCACACCACCAAACCCAAACCAACCCCACAACATCCGGCCATAACTATTCCACACCACTAGACCCAAACCCATACCACACCACCAGACCCAAACACACCCCCCACAACCAGACCCAAACACACCCAACACCATCCCACGCAACCAGACCCAAATCCACACCACTACCACCAGACTCAAACTCACACATACCACCAGACCCAAATCCAATCACACCACCAGACCGAAACCCACCCCACAACATCCGGCCATAACTATCCCACACCACTAGACCCAAACCCATACCACACCAACAGATCCAAACACACGCCACACCACCAGACCCAAACACCCCCACACCATTCGGCCCTAACTATACCACACCACCAGACCGAAACCTACCCACACCATCCGGCACTAATTATACCACACCACGAAACTCAAACCCACACCACACCACCCGGCCCAGACTATCCCACACCACCAGACCCAAACCCACATCATACCACCAGACTCAAACCCATACCATACCACCAGACCCAATCCTAATCACACCACCAGACCCAAACACCCCCCACACCATTCGGCCCTAACTATACCACACCACCAGACCGAAACCTACCCACACCATCCGGCACTAATTATACCACACCACGAAACTCAAACCCACACCACACCACCCGGCCCAGAATATCCCACACCACCAGGCCCAAACCCACACCGCTACCACCAGACTCAAATCCACACCATACCACCAGACCCAAACCCAATCACACCACCAGACCGAAACCCACCCCACACCATTCGGCCCTAACTATACCACACCACCAGACCGAAACCTACCCACACCATCCGGCACTAATTATACCACACCACGAAACTCAAACCCACACCACACCACCCGGCCCAAACTATCCCACACCACTAGACCCAAACCCACACCATACCACGAGACTCAAACCCACACCATACCACCAGACCCAATCCTAATCACACCACCAGACCGAAACCCACGCCACACCATCCGCCCTAACTATACCACACCACCAAACCGAAACCCACTCCACACCATCCGGCACTAATTATACCACACCACGAAACCCAAACCCAAACCCAAACCCAAACCCACACCACACCACCCGGCCCAAACTATCCCACACCACTAGGCCCAAACCCACACCGCTACCACCAGGCCCAAACCCACACCGCTACCACCAGACTCAAATCCACACCATACCACCAGACCCAAACCCAATCACACCACCAGACCGAAACCCAAGTCACACCATCCGGCCCTAACTATACCACACCACCAGACCGAAACCCACTCCACACCATCCGGCACTAATTATACCACACCACGAAACCCAAACCCACACCACACCACCCGGCCCAAACTATCCCACACCACCAGACTCAAATCCACACCATACCACCAGACCCAAACCCAATCACACCACCAGACCGAAACCCACCCCACACCATTCGGCCCTAACTATACGACACCACCAGACCGAAACCCACCCACATCATCTGGCCCTAACTATACCACACCACCAAACCCAAACCGAAACCCACACTACACCACCCGGCCCAAACTATCCCACACCACACCAGCTGTTGCCCCTCTACAAAATATCCAGGATGATACTTTCTTTTCCAAATTTGGATTCGTCTATCTCTACGATTTTACTTGGCCCCCTTAACTTTTCTTTATGTATGATATACGCATCCAAAACAACCTCGCGACAAAAGAATTAATAAATATGTACAGGAAAAATCATAAGAATACGCAAGTTCGTGCATCATTCAATTTTTGTGTGCACGGCAACGATTCGTTTAACCAACGTTTAACTTCAATAATAGACCGCTTCGAAGAAGAATAAGAAGAATTAAATGAATATACATCTATTTAAGTTGGTACTGGTTGCTACTAGTCAAATGTCATTTAGAAAGTCATACATTTTAACATCTCAGAAAATGTAAAATTATTGGTAAATAACTGAAAATTATATTAATAATGGAAGGCATATTTGTAGAAAAAGGATAAAAGTTATTATAAATGTATTATAAATTACACTCATGGGATTAAATACATAAGAAGATTTCGTTTGAACGTAACGGAAACACTTCACGGTAAGACCGTTTTTCTGAAATTGTGACTCTGGTAGACACGTCTCGCAAAACTTTTATTAAGATAATTTATCACTTTTTAGGTCACCTTTACGGCGCTATAATTTTTTGCGAAAATCGGCCGCGACTCGATCTCATATTTAGCCAACAACGCAAACAAAAGTAACAACAAAAATGGCCGATATCCGATAATGGTCGATATTTATAAGTAGATATCTACCAACCTTAATTATAGCGACATCTACGACAGCTGTCGGGTTTAAATTCAACGTTCAAACCATTAGATTTAACATTCCCGCCCTGGAACGCACTAGTTGACTTTTCATTGGTTTATTGATGATGTTCTGTGATTGGTTGATGCTTTCTTGCGTAGTAGAAACTTATACAAATCAGCCATACTGCGCCATCCAACGAATGTTCAGTGTATTAATTATATATTCCTTGGCATCAAACTTAACTTTCCACCCCGTGGAAATAGGCAACCCTTTTAACAATGGCCATGTTCTAAAAGCAGTAATTAAATTGAATTTATACTCGTTAATGTTTGTATGTGTTTACTTTTATCCTGATGGTACTCGACACAAGAATGGTAGAGTAAAATACTAATACATATATGCAGAAGTACGTACTGTTTATTTCAGTTAGTGATATATATGTAAATGGTTGCATCGCATGAACTACGTATATGGATATAACCATGATAATGGAATTGTAAACATTATTTTTTGTAATTTCACATTTCAGTATTAGGTATTATGGCATTCGTAACTAACATAAATACGGACAAGATATGCCGAACATGCCTTTCGGAAGAAAGCAACATGAAATCCGTATTTAGTGTTGACAAAAGTAATGGTGATACGCTAACATTATATGAGATGTTGATGTCTTGTGCTTCTCTACAGGTGTTGAGTATTTATTTGATTTATATTTTCCAGTTGACAACTGTTATTTCTAGATTGTAGAAGAGGATGGATTACCTGAACAAGTTTGCTTACGATGTACTCAGGATATTATAAGATCTTTTTCATTCAAAAAATTGTGTGAAAGATCCGATAGCACTTTAAGGCAAATTTTGAATCACCCTAAGAAAGAAGATGAAGAAATTTTGGGTCATGCTCCAGACCCATACTTGGACTTGAACCCATATCCAAATGATTCACTGGAGATACAAATTTCTAATCAAAAGAGTTATGAAAATTTAGAACCAAAAATTGAATCAATGGATATCGATATGCAAAGTATGATCCTTTTTTCCTATTTTGAATAGTAAAGTAGATATAGAAATTCATTATTAATGGCCCTAAGGTGATAGTAAATTAATGATCCTTCAGATTACCTTCAGCACTTTTATAGGTCAATCACAGACAAATTTGAAATTTACAGCTTGTACTTCATAATGGCAGTTTATACCATTCTCATAAAAGCTTCATCAGGGAAATACAATACCCTACAAACAACACATTTCTTTTTATTTGGGCTGTCAACATAACTAATAACCAAGATTGGTACAACAGGCGGGTTATTCATTAACATATACACAGACACATTACTTGTTTATCGCTTTATTTGTTAATATATCGCCACAATACTACAGCATATATCCATCTTACACATCATTATTACCATGGTAGAAATACAATAAGCATGCTACTGCGCAGTTTTTGATGAGACGTGTATGGGATATTTAAGCTGGACGATGAATTCTAACAGTCTATCACTTTATACCGGGCAGCGGGTCAAATATTTATCTGGCTCGGAGCATACAATACACCACAGAACACTAACTATAAAGAATGAAAGCCCCATAGATAATACATATATAGATGCGTCACTCTTGGTTTAATTTTGTTTTTGCATATGTAGTTCAGACAAAGGTCGCTAATAGCGGGATTTTATATTGCTATTCCTTACTACCTGTTTCAGAAGAAATTTGCTTTTTATCTGCCTAAGAGTGTATTAGTGCTTTTAATCTGATTAAAAGCAATAACACTTCAGTCAGATAAAAAACAAAGTTGCTTCATTTTGTCTTAAACAAAATTTGTCAAGATAATAAAATAAATAAAACAATGGTAACTTAATTTTTTTATTAAAAATGTTCAGCATACATATATTTTTGTACCACAAGCTGCAGCAATAATAGATTCAATTTAGCAAAATCTTAGAATTCATACTAATTAACTAAGCAGATGCTTAGTTAATTAATGTTACGGAACTGTTATATTATATTCTTTGGCCCCTTATTTTATACTTATTACGATAAGCCAATGCTAACGCCTTTACATCATCGTCGATATTCCTGACATCCAGCCCCTTGAATATTTTATTGATATTTTTTATCCATACATACAAATAAAATAGTACTAATTCTTTGGTGAATATATAAAATAGATTGTGTACACTGCAATTAAAATTGCTTTCCACATGTGTTTCTATTTTATGTTTTAAAAACTCTCGTATATTATCTTTTGTACAACATCTAGGCAAGTAATATTTCAGCACTTTCATGGATTGCGTAAATACTTTAGCATAATTAGTATTAGGTTTTAATAGAGCTGTAGTATAAGCCTTAAAGTTTGTCAATGTATGATGACTGGCATTTTCAACTGCAAGAAGATTTTCCTTACAGTGATTACATTGGTGTACAATTGTTACAATTTCTTTGCAATATATCCTGCTACATACGAATGTATTTGTAAAATATCAGTTGCAGGCTCGTCGCTAAAGAAAAAGTTGTCTTCATTTTCATCGTTGAAAGATGTAAACTTTTCTACACCCTCTTCCATTACATCTTTCCCATAGATGTAATGTAGTGATGCGAGTGCTCCATCACTAATGTCTTCTTCACAATTACTACTTCGAAAATGAGACGACATAAAATTATTAATAATAATAGTTTTAAAAGAATGCACAAAAGACGTGCATGTTGAATTGATATGCCTCACGCCGTGGCTACGTATATTTCCAAATAAATTTTCAAGAGGGTACTGATTGAAGTTTCTCAAACATAAATATTCAAATTCCAATCTACGCAACTTTTGCCAAAGATACTTTAATCCCTGGATTGTCGAAATCCAGTTGATGAGTGTTGGTTTTTTAACACAAGAACCTTTTTTGACAAATTCCATTGACCTCAGAACAGTAATAGCTTCGTTCCAAAAGTTAATATGGCCAGAATTAGCGGACACAACACAGCCCAAAGGTTTGCCATGTTGAGGTAATATATTCGTCCCGTTTACGCTGCCGAAGAAAGTATCGACAAACAACACAAAATCGGCGGTATTCAATGCCTCTTTAGGAAGAAACTTTCCTTGTCCTGCAACAATACCAATAACGATACATTCTTAAAATAAATCCACCATAACATTACATATTTACTATGATAAATCCTAAAGCTCAATATGCCAATTAAAGATAATATATAATTACATGCCATGGTGTGTGCATTAGTATATTTATTTCATAATTACAATTATCTGGTAAATTATTACTAAAAGACTAAATAGATATGAATGAGTGTATTTCAACAATTTGTAGATTAGGGATTATCTATATAATATTTAGACTTTTATTTAGATTTACTTACAAGCTCAGAAACATAAAAGTAAACAAAACGTACCCCATGTAACATTGCTTCTAATCCCAGCACTGACTGTATGAGACAATAATTGTGCGGCATGTTTCACCTTCATCTTCTTCATTTTTTCTTTGTAGATGTGCTCATCTGTTAATTTGTAGCACACTTTCACTTCATCCTTTGTATCCATTTCATATAATTGGACGAGATGTTCCCAAGAGGCTACTTGCAAATCTTTTTCCACTTAAACCTTACTTGTGAGTCAATAAAATTATTTCTAAGACCTTTTAGTAAATGTGGTGGATCAAATAATAGTACTACTTCAACGCCTTTAATTTCAAATCCATTTAATCTAAATAAAAATATGATACATAACAGAGCAATGTACACATCAAGGTTATATTCTTACCTGCATTCTTTGTTCATCTGCATGTAATTTCGTTTCGTTTCATTTAACAGCATCTTAACCGCTGGGGAGTTTGTTGCAGACTGGTCACAAACTGTAGCAATGACTTTCAGATTGATGCGTTGTAGCTCTACTAAGATCGTCTTCAAATTTTTCACTATATCTGTTGCCGCCATAACTGTTTCTGTAAAATAGTATGCAATTGGCTGTTTCCATTTTCTACGGATTCCTCGTGCCATAAAAACCATTGCGTGACTCGCAAATTTTTTCTAGTTTCCAAGCCAGCAGTATCAAATCCTTCAATAATATCTTCTCTTGCCCTGTACGTTAGAGAAGCCGCAAGTGACATTCCATCAAACATAAGTATGCAATGCTTATCCAACTCTTTCATTTTAGCTACAGCCCTCCCCAAAGAATATAAAATATTTTTGTTCACCCCACATTTAAAAGTGATCAATTGCAGCAGCTTTAATAACACCTTCCGTGAAGGTAAAGCAAACACCTTTTGTAATAGTGTATAGGCTTTTGGACTTACTTTCAACAGTGACAAAGCAAAGATTTTATCCTCTGTTGAAAACCTGCGCCCTCATGCTTTCCTCTTTTGTAAATCCAACTGCGATAAAAAGAAGTTTATAGATTTATTATTAAGTCTGGTGCACAAAAATTCTCTCGATATGGAATATTTATAAGCCTCCTTTATTTTCTGTCTGTTTTGGATATTTTCTTTATTTAACCTCCGAGCAGTATTGATGGATCTGGTTATGCTTAGGAGTGTTCTTTTCTTCAGGGTAACATTGTGTTTTTGTACATTAATAATTTGTAAAAGATTTACTTTTTTCTATAACCTTAAAATCATCAAAATTTTTTATTTATATTTCCTGTTTCTTACTTTTTATTATTCATACTTACCAGCTCTTGGTATAACTGAGCCTGTTTTCTTTTCTTTGCTTTGTCCAGTAATTCCACTTGAGCTTGCTAAAATAAAAGTAAACAATTCAACCAAAGTTCATATACATAAGTGACAAGATATTTTACAAATAATTACCTGTTGTAAGATGTGGATTACTCATGAATGAAATCGCATCTTGGAAATTAGCTGCAATTGGTTCTTTGGCTTCAATTTCCACAGCTATGACACTGTCAGCTGTATTTACTGTAAAATATTGCAATCCAAATTATTTATATATTTGACAATACAAACAAGCAATGAAGTTACCTGAGGGCAGAAATAAATCCGGTACAGCATCAGCTTTGATGTTTGTTCTATTGTGATAAGTATTATATTTCATGGTTTCGCTAAAATGTTTATCACAGATACGATAACTTGACCGTTTTTCATATTTCATTTCTGCGAAAGAAATTAGCTTTGTCCACTGATCGAATCTCTAAATCACATGAATTGTGTATTTTTCATCAATTACTTGGTAATTTATTTTACCTCTTTATCTTTTGGAAAAATATGCATTGTTTCTTCTTTGCTGGTTTTCGTACGCACACAACAATAGAATACCATTTTTCAAAATAAATGCAGATATGTATATCGATTTCAAAATGTATAACTAATCAACTAACCTACCAAACATCTTGAAACTAAACAAGGTTAAGACTAGCCGGAGGGAGGAAGATAGGAAGAAGGAAACAAACAGCGCACTTGGCGACCTTTGTGTGAACCAGAAAACACAACCGGAAGTGCAATAAGAGATAATAACCCATGGAAAGCCCCCATGTTAGACCTTGGCAACGAAATCTCAGCGCTCCCTGGCAGGGTAGTGGCAAAATAAACGCCAAGGCGCTAAATTTTAAAATTATATGGCGTTAAATTTTGAATTTGTATACTTTCTCATTCTATATTTGTCTTCACTTCAACATCAAAATTAATGTAATTCTACCAAATATGTAAAGGCAATGCATTTACATGTTTGATAGAGTCAAATTAACGAAACTTGTTGGCTCGATAACACACTGACAACACATTTTTAGAAGAAAATAAACGTTTTTATTGTTAAATAAAAAAATTCTTTCTACAAAACAACCATAAAAATATAAAATACATTAAACATAAAAAACAAATAAATATTCTGTAAAATATAAGAAATGAAATAAATGCATATTGCACCATCAATAAAAACAACAAAAAAACAAGAATAAATATATAAATAAACAAAACAAAATTAATTGTTCTTCAACCTCTTCATCTTGTGAGAGTGTCCATCAGATACAGCTTTTTGGTTGCGCTCGTTCCTGTGCCTGCAAAATTACTAGAAAAGGAACACACTTTTCGAAAACTAAATTATCGCAGTTGTGCTGTCTGCAATTGTGGTCTTGAAAATCATTACCAAAATTGCTTATACCTCATTATTTTGTAAATGTGAGGAGATACTTTGTTCCAAGCATCCACAAGTAGTTGTGGCTATTTACAAGTTATAGCATGAACAGGAAGGTTCTTCTTTTTCTGGTAAAGTAAACAGAGGATTGTCTGTACTTACCTTACTATTTTCATCTTGAAACGGAAGATCTTCCAATAATGCAATATGGAACCGCCCCAACTTTCAATTGATCTTTCCCCTCATTTACAAAATTTGAATCTACAAAATGATCCTCATGCCAGAATTTTTAATTTCGAGCAGAGTCTATGTTGCAAATCATTTTTCACAGATCATGGTAGTATGGATCTGCGGGGAAGCTGAAGAGATACTTTTTAACAAAGCCTTCGGACTAGTACCAGTTGTACAGCCTGAATACTTGCAACAATCCTTCTTACAACTTCTATATTAAAGTTAACAGCTTTCACCAGACAATCAAGCAGCACAAGCAAAAAACGTTAGCTGATGTGTCTTCTACTGCAGGCTACAGCTCTTAAAAAAGAAAAGAAAATTACAACACTGTAGTATCTGTAGTCGGGTTGTGTTCGGGTGGTCAGAAACAGCCTAATTTAGGGCGAGAACTTCTCTGAAGACAACAGTGCGATGATAAGAAAAAATAGTTAGAGTTAAGTAGAAACGTCATTATGTACTTAACTTTTGGTTTAAATTAAAATTATGAGGCAGTCAGAAAACTCAAGCTTTGAGCGGCGTTCACTGCGTATACGAATAAAGCAAAACGTTAGTTTGACACGTTTTTGACATTTTCTACCTCGTTTTTCTTCTTTAAAATTTATACTTACCAAATTATTTACATTTTATGGAATCCAATTCCTCGGCCAGACCCTTCCGAACACAACACAGAATGAATGTCGCTTTTTCCTCTAAAATTAACGCGGGTTTTTCAAATATCTGCGAAAATTTAAAGCATGGCTGTAAAAGCATCCACTCTTATTGGTTGTTAGAGCCCCTTACTCCGGCCCGCCAGAGTGGCCCACATACTATGTTTGTTGCCCGTTTCATACCCCTGCAATACACCGGCCTAACCGTTGTCCTATACCCCCAACAGTATGATGACGCGCAATGGATAATATCCGCAGGCCAAACGTTTCGAATGTTCAACAACATACCTAGTGTACCTATTTCTATCATGATTTTTACTTGTTATTCTGTACCCTGCGCATTGGAGATCCTCATAAAGTGAGCAAATAAAAAGGATTTAATAAAAATGATGTAATATAAATTTTATTCCAAACTATAGTAATCTCTTTTTACTAATACTAAATATAAAATAGATCAGCGAAAACAAAACAATGTATTTTATAAAATAAATTGTAAAGACTGTGATGGACGTTACATCAGTCAAACCAAGCAAAAGGCGATCGAATTTAAGATTGTTGCGTTACTGCGGCTGCAAATGTAACCAGTTATAAACACATTGCATTATTGTGCTTAATTAGAAAACTACTTTCACTATTCGCAGACGCGCGTTTCGCGGTCATACCGCTCATCAGTGCGACTGTGTGAAGTAGTTTTCATTTTTATAGAAGCTCTATATAAGCCCGGGTGTTAGATGTTCGTACGTATGAGAGTTCAATTACTAAATTCGGCCATAATGTACTAATTACGCATTTTTGCAGCTATTGGATTCTACAGAAGTAGACAACTTGTTTTGCTACAAACTCCTGTAGTAGCTACAATCGCGCACTCGGCTAACCCGCTGTGGGAAAAACACCCACGGCGGGCTAGCCGAGTGCGCGATTGTAGCTACTACAGGAGTTTGTGGCAAAACAAGTACACATCGTAGATGATATGACAGAAGAGTTAGTGCAAATAATGATAATGACGTGAGAGTGATTTTTTTTGGATTATTCCTCACAAGAGAATATTTAATTAAAATTAATATACATATTTTTCAATTCCTTGTATTTTATTTCCTTATTTGTACCATTATATTGCATTTATTCATTAAAGATTTCAATATTTAATTAAATAGGCATATTACATTACTGAGAATATTTCATTATATTGCATTTATTCATTAAAAATTTCAAGTTCTAATTAAATATACATATAACATTACTGACAATGAAAGTATTTTTATTTCAGAGAAGGAAAAGAAGTAGATAAATAATTAATTTACAAATATACAATTGTAATTATAGTATTACGTGTTAAAGGTTATAGATGCCTGATTCATTTTAAGAACATATTCACATAAATTTAGTTTTATATTAAAAAATTTAGAGAATGGCCTTATACAATACCATATGTTGCCATAATGATTTTGATGTCGATATTTTTATTGTGAATAGTATTACAGACACACCTCGCGCATCTCAAGTGCGATTAGATTTGAAACCGAGTCTAATACCACATGCAATGGTGAAAATATCATTAATCAATGTTTAGTCCCATTGTTCCATTGTAATTTTCCTGCATCCTTTATCAATCACGATAGCGTCTCCAGTACTTTCCATTTGTGAAATAAATTACTTTCTTCAGAAATAAATTCGTTGGAAGCTCACTCACCGTATGGTTCACTAATAAAGGTAACCGTTCCGCCAGGAGTTACTCCAGTCATGAATTTTATTGTTGTGTTAGATTTGTATTGTGAATAGTCCACGGATAGTCTAATATGACAGTATAAACATTTGGATCTTTGTACAAAGATTTCGGTACAGTCTGATATTACTCTAACGTCCTGAAAGTCTTGAAAACTTTGAGACATATTTTTCTATATTTCCTTAATATCAGGTATAATAATTGTACTTCTTAGTACCCTACTTAAAACAGGAATTATTTCCCAAATATAGTTCCTACATACCTTGTGTAATGCCATACAATATAGACAGTATTCTATATGACAAAATAACAAATCACATTTCAACTTGGTGAACACTAAAACAATTCTCTCTTTAATACTTAAGTGATGACCCCTTGTATTGCTATAAACTTTACATACTGCTTCTACTATAGTGTCTAATAAATTAAAATTATTCTGTCCACTACAACTACTTCACATAATGTAGAATTTTTTGGTGTATTTATTTGAAGTCCAAAATCGTGGAACGTTTTAGGATCAATATAATTTGGTAGACCTTGAAATAATCGCTCTAGACATTCTGCTGCTTCAATCTCCTCTTCTGTATGTGTATTTTCAACATTCCTACAATCACAATGACCTGTAACTTTTTTGTTCCTAATTACGCTTCGTTTAATTATTCGTTTTGCCCTATTAGAAGAACCTGATGCACCATTATCCAGCTAAAGTGGTAACTTTTATGATGGTACTGCATTCCTCTTTATTATTTTTCTCTTTACACTGAATTTTCTGCAAATAAATAATTTGTTAAAACTACTATTACACTATTACACACATTTTCTGTAAAGTGAACTCGTTCTCCAATTTTTAATTTTAAAGTCCATGCTTTTTGCTTATCAAAGTTATCCGTTAAAATTTTAGTTTGGAATTTATTCTAAATATAAATACATACGTTGTTTGCCAGCATCAAGGAACAAATGAAAGGTTAATTCTGGATTCCTTTTCGCCCAGGATGTACAATACGGTACGGAACAATATCTATTCATATTAAAAAGTCATTAAAATGTTGAAATCTGTGTATGAATACATAATAAATATAACACATCCAAGCGGCAATGTGCCTATAATTAGTTAGCAGATTTGCCACCACATAGCGTATCGCTTATGTTCATTTGCAAATATTTAAAGAAAACATTACAGAGATTTAGGCCCTTGCTTTGATTTTGAAAACACAATAATTATAAAAAATACTAATATACGAAATGATGAATATACAAAAATATGTTAAAACTATGAATTTCAGAACCGATACTAGTCCTTGAACATAATTGTTAAGGTTTTGACAAAGATTTTTTTGTTTCTATGGTTTGTACATATATTTATACAGTTGCACATTAAAATATTAAATTGAAAACCCAATTATTTAAAAAAGGGAAATAATTTAAAAAATGACTATTACACAAAAAGATAATAAAACAATCAATTTCAGAACTTATATTTTAAATCTGAATAATATAATATAATATATAATATAATATAATATACGTTTATTTCCCCCAAAGTTATACATATACATAAATTACAACAGAAAAAATGACAATGGAAGAAAAAGGATTACATTCAATTAAAAATCGATCTTCCATGTGACCTGTACAGAAACAAACATACATAGACCTACACTCTGCAAAAGCTCACACCCATAATCCCCAACTTCAACAACATATATACACACACATACATACATATGAAATAATTACTGCCTCACCTGCAACCCGAACAATAAACAGAAATATTTTCTTCTGAAAACCTCCAGGGACCGCGCTCGCCCAGCATCAGACGGAATAGCATTCCAGGCTCTTGATAACTGTATGATCTTTTAAAGAACTCGGTCCTGTGTTTTGGAGATGTGAGAGTGCCCCTAAACCTAATATTAAGATTATGCACATCCGTTCTGAAAGTTATTTTATTATATAAATATTCTGGTTTGCCGGTATTTAAAATTTTATAAAATAGACATGCAGTATGCAGCAACCTTCGGTTGCGCATATTTAACCATTTAATGTCCTCCAACTTATGATTTACATCACAATACTTACGTATACCAAATATGAGTCTCAGGTATGAATTCTAAACCTTTTGGATCTTACCACAACAAAAAGAATCAATGCTGGTGCCATACAAGACATCGCAATAGTTAAACAAAGACAAAACCAATGATTGACATAACAAAATTTTCAATTTTTTATTTAAGTAACATGTGTTATTGTAGATTAACTTCAATGAAGCGTAAGGTCTTTGCGTACATTTATTTATATAATCGTTAAATTTCCATTTTTCGTCTATAATGACACCTAGATTTTTCACTGCAGACTTAAATTCAATCTTGGTACCGCCAACGCATACACTCAAATCCGACGAAAGAACCCGCTGCTTTTTGTTCTGCAGGCCAAAAGAATTAATTCGGTTTTTGAGGCATTGATGAACAGCGTACAGTAACTCCTCAGTGGCTGAGTGGTAAAACTCGCGCTTCACAGTGCGAAGGGCCGGCGTTCGAGACCCGGTAGCGGCAGAGCGTAGCAGTTTAAAATCCTAAAAACGGATCTGGTACCTCTAATAAGCTGCGAAAATGAAGGAAATGCCACTGGGCGGGCCAGGAGCGGTACGGTATATACGTGTTCATATACGGCTCGGTGGCTCCGAACCCTTACACCGAAAGGTAGAAAAGGGTAAAAAGATTAAGAAGAAGAAGAAGATGAACAGCGCATGATCACGCGAGGTGGACACTAAACTTTCGAGATCAGAATTTATGTTTTTGAAAGCATCCACCATACCATCGACCGGAAAAGAATAATAAAGCTGCGTGTCATCAGCGTAAAAATGGTACTAACAATATTGCAATGCCTTATAAAGTTGAGACGTATATATGATGTACAGCAATGGACCGATAACAGAACCTTGCGGTACACCAGAAGACAATGTTAACAACTCAGACTCCCGCCCATCAAAGCTAACCAGTTGTTGTCTATCAGTTACATAACTAGTTAAGAGAGAAATAGCGTCATCTTTCAAGCCTATCTAGTGCAGTATCGCTTGTAACAATTCATGATTAATAGTGTCAAAGGCCTTAGAGTAATCAAGTAGACACAAAATTGTCAAATTACCACGATCGGTTTCACGAATTATATCGTCTACTATTTTTAAAAGAGCAGTGGTACAACTGAAGCCTGTTCTGAAACCGCTCTGCGTAGACGGCAAAATGTGGTGTTTATTCAGATGGATAAAAAGTTGATCAGCTATTACCTCGAAAACTTTCGATAAAACCGGCAGAATACTAATTGGGCGTAGATGAGAGAAATTCAGTGGATTATTATTTTTAGGAAGTGGCCTAACCACTGCTCGTTTCCAGTAAGATGGAAATACATTTTGCAATATGCATGTATTGATAATACGAGTAATGTAGGGCACTAGGTGAGGGCACGCCAATCTAACCATTACAATGTCTAAACTATCCCAACCACTAGCCTTAGTAGAGATCGAGCTAATTATTTTGAAAATGGTAAGTTCTGTAACTAAAGAAAATGAAAAAGAACTCGTGAACAACGTATTTGATGAATAGAAACTGAACAGGTCAATACTGTGGGGGAAGACCCTGAGGAGGTATGTACGAAATAGTTATCTATATCATTTAAGTTTTTTAAATTGTTTGGTATTGATACAAATTTTGATTAGTTCAGTCCCGACTGCCTCAAGGCACTCCACGTTCCGCTAGTGCCTCCAGCCCGCAGCTGATGTTCGAGATACGCTTTACGTTCTCTGTTTATTGCAGATTTTGTGTAATTACGTAAGTTCTTTTACCAGCAGAACCTGAGGAACGAGAATCCTTAAGCGCCCTATCCCTAAGTTTTTGGAGAGTCCTGATAGCATCAGTTATCCATGATGTTGCAGGTTTTGAAATTCATTTAGTGACAACAGGTGCATGAATGCTAAATAAGATGAACAAATTGGTACACAAAAATTCTAATTTAGAGTTAACATCAGTAATAACATAGATTGCAGAGAAAGGAAATTGAAAAAGTCAGTTAAAAAATCATTGCTGGAGAAATTTCTGTAACATCTACATATCTTAGTAATCACGCTGTTAGTGATCCGCAGATTGCACAGAGAAAAATGCACCAATCATGATCCGAAATAACAGGCACACCAATAACCTCAATGTCAACAGCAGTCAGGTGCTCCGAGATCAACACCAAATCAAGCAGTGTAGAAGAAGATCGTGTAATCCTCGTGGGTTTATCAACAATTTGTGTAAGTACTACCGAATCAAACATATTCACAAAAGCAGCCGGAGATCTGCTGTAGGCGCCCAACAAATCTACATTAAAGTCTCCTAAGAGGACTAAATGGTAGCACATTGGTACTATTTCTGAGAGTGTACTCTCTAAATTATCAATAAATGAAACGAAGTTAATATACCACGGCCGATAAACAACACTCACAAATATCGTCACCCCATCCCCACACTCATCAGCAACCATAACTGCTCAATACAACCCACAGTAGGCACAACTCTGACATTCATACTAGTTCGGACATAAAAGGCAACTCCTCCACCCCTGGACCCCCTATCTCTACGTATAAGTTTATAGCCATTTATGGCCAAATTACGTGAATCCACATTTTCCGACAACCAAGTCTCAGTCAAACCAATTAAATCATACTGCTGTACGAGCAATAGGTCCCGGAAAGGAACAAAAGAACTGAATAAAGATCTAATGTTCAGGTGAGACAGCTTAAATGTATGTGACATCATGTACCCATAAACAGAAAAAGAGAAAAAAGAAAATTATCAATAAAACAAACAAACAAAATTTAGTAAACGTTCCCGCACAAAAAGATAAATAAATAAATATTAATATAAACCTATATAATATGCAAGCATATTGTAGTATGAGAATTTTAGTTAATTGTATAGAAAGCAAAATTTATTACAAATGATATTTATAAAATTTTAGTATTACATTAACAAAATAAATGTATATATATATATATTTCGTGACCTTTTATACTTATCTTATATGATAGAGATCTACCACAAATAGGTCAATAAAACAAGGCTGGTTTGAACGATAGTTATATTTTCAGAACGTTTACAAACGTTTTCGGAACACCTTCGTCAGTGAAAATATAACTAGATAAATATATAAACAAACTTTTGTTTTTTATTTGGGACTATCAACAAAATAACTAGTGACTAGGATTTCTTGATATAGAGGATGTGTAACCAACTTTTATATATATATAAATTATAAAAACTAAATTAATGTGTAAACATACATGCAAATTAAGTAAAACCTTATATCAAAAAATCTTTGTCGAAACCTTAACAATTCTGTTCAAGGACTAGGGAAAACCAAATTCAAAAACCTAGCCAAAGGTTTCCTTCTTAAGAAATGCAAATGTCATTTTAACAAATTGCTATATTGATGTTTGTACATGTGAGAGGGATTCGATATGAATTCTCTCACAATGCACGTATTACGCCTTTTTACAGTTATTTTTTCTACAGAAGTGGACAACTTGTGTTGCCACAGCCTCCTGCAGTAACTGCAGTCGCGCTCTTCGGCTATCCGCCGTGGGAGAATTGCAAATTACAAAATTTTGATCTCTTGCCATCCGTAGACGTACGTTTCGCGGTTATACCGCTCGTCAGTACAGCTTTGCAAGAGGTGTAATTTCGTATACAAATTTTATGTATATATACCTCTTGCAAAGCTGTACTGACGAGCGGTATAACCGCGAAACGTACGTCTACGGATGGCAAGAGAAGATCAAAATTTTGTAATTTACAAATTGCTATATACATTACTTAAATTTTGAATATCGGTCCTGAAATTAATAGTTTTAGTGTCTTTCTGTATATTTATCATTTCATATATTAGTCTTTTTTATAATTATTCTCTGTTTTTAATATAATTGTGTTTTCAAAATCAAAGTAATGCACAAGATCTTTGTAATGTTCTGTTACAGCGGTCATTGCACCAAAATCATTATTTAAAGAATACTTATGGCTATACAACCTTTTCTTTAAATATTGTTTCGTCTGACCGATGTAACAACCATCACAGTCTTTACAGTTTATTTTATAAACTACATTACTCTGATTTTGTTTAATTATTTTGGATTTAGTATTAGTAAAAAGAGATCTGTTACTATAATTTGGAATGAAAGTAATGTTTATGTTGTTTTTATTAAATTCTTTTTTATTTTTCGCTTAAACCTTTTTTATAAGGAATAGCGCTATAACATTTATTGTTATTAATTTTAATTCCTCTATTATATAATTTGTTAATTCTATTTTTTATTATTTTTTCATAAAAACTATTTGGATAATTATTTTTATCTAAGATTTCTTTAACTTTGTTTAAATTCTTTTCCCTAAATTCAGGATTAGCTAATCTAACCGCTTGATCAACTAAACCGGTAACTACATTAATTTTATGTAATTTTGATGTTTCTGAAAAATAATTTAAATGTCTTCCTGTATTGGTAGACTTTATATGCCAATTTGTTTTCACAATGCCGTTATTATGCATGACTGTCACGTTCAGGAAATTCAATGAGTTATTAGATTCTCTCTCATATGTAAATTTTAATCTATTATGATAACTATTAAATGAATCTAATATCTCATCAATATTATCCTTTCTTACGGAACAAAAACAGTCATCCACATAACGTCTGTAAAAACTTACACTAGAATTTAGTTTTACCAAACAAGTTTGCTCTAGGTCCTCCATTACCAGGTTTGCGATAACTGCTGATAATGGAGAACCCATTGCAGTACCGAAAATTTGTTTATAAATTTTATTTTGATATGTAAAATAAGTAGAATTTAAACAAAGTTTCGAAGCTGCAATGAATTCCTCCTTTGGAAGATCTGTAAAATCTTTTATGGAATTCCATTTTTTATCTATGTTAACCAACCTATGTCGTAAGTTAGGTTCTAACATAGGTTGGTTAACATTTTGACAAATTACAAAAATAAAGAAAACAATAAAAATAATAATAGTAACAATAATATCTTACAAAAGCTTTTAATGAAACAAAAAAATTTTGAAATCTAATAAAGATATTATAATAACTAAATCAGATAAAGGAGAAAAACCGTAATTATGAATAAGATTGATTACGAAGCCAAAATGAATTCCTTATTGGAAGATAATCAAACTTATTCGGTATTATTATCAGACCCAACAAATAAATTACAAAATCAAATAAATAAACTAATAAATAGTTGGTTTTTAAAAAATATATTTCTAAAGATTTAAATAACCATTTAAAAATTCTAAATTCTATATCTCCAAGAATATACGGTATTCCTAAAATACATAAAGATAATATTCCTTTACGTCCAATCGTAAATTGCATTAATTCCCCCACTTACAATCTTTCCAAATTTTTATCTAAAATTTTAAGCAATATTGTAGGTAAAACTACATATAATGTGAAAAATTCATGGGAATTTGTAGATTTGGTTAGAAATCAAACAATTCCTAATAATTACGAATTAATCAGTTTAGATGTTGTTTCTTTATTTACTAATATTCCTGTGGATTTAGCACTAAAAATTTTAGATAAAAAATGGAATTCCATAAAAGATTTTACAGATCTTCCAAAGGAGGAATTCATTGCAGCTTCGAAACTTTGTTTAAATTCTACTTATTTTACATATCAAAATAAAATTTATAAACAAATTTTCGGTACTGCAATGGGTTCTCCATTATCAGCAGTTATCGAAAACCTGGTAATGGAGGACCTAGAGCAAACTTGTTTGGTAAAACTAAATTCTAGTGTAAGTTTTTACAGACGTTATGTGGATGACTGTTTTTGTTCCGTAAGAAAGGATAATATTGATGAGATATTAGATTCATTTAATAGTTATCATAATAGATTAAAATTTACATATGAGAGAGAATCTAATAACTCATTGAATTTCCTGAACGTGACAGTCATGCATAATAACGGCATTGTGAAAACAAATTGGCATATAAAGTCTACCAATACAGGAAGACATTTAAATTATTTTTCAGAAACATCAAAATTACATAAAATTAGTGTAGTTACCGGTTTAGTTGATCAAGCGGTTAGATTAGCTAATCCTGAATTTAGGGAAAAGAATTTAAACAAAGTTAAAGAAATCTTAGATAAAAATAATTATCCAAATAGTTTTTATGAAAAATAATAAAAAATAGAATTAACAAATTATATAATAGAGGAATTAAAATTAATAACAATAAATGTTATAGCGCTATTCCTTATAAAAAAGGTTTAAGCGAAAAATAAAAAAGAATTTAATAAAAACAACATAAACATTACTTTCATTCCAAATTATAGTAACAGATCTCTTTTTACTAATACTAAATCCAAAATAATTAAACAAAATCAGAGTAATGTAGTTTATAAAATAAACTGTAAAGACTGTGATGGTTGTTACATCGGTCAGACGAAACAATATTTAAAGAAAAGGTTGTATAGCCATAAGTATTCTTTAAATAATGATTTTGGTGCAATGACCGCTGTAACAAAACATTACAAAGATCTTGGGCATTACTTTGATTTTGAAAACACAATTATATTAAAAACAGAGAATAATTATAAAAAAGACTAATATATGAAATGATAAATATACAGAAAGACACTAAAACTATTAATTTCAGGACCGATATTCAAAATTTAAGTAATGTATATAGCAATTTGTTAAAATGACATTTGCATTTCTTAAGAAGGAAACCTTTGGCTAGGTTTTTGAATTTGGTTTTCCCTAGTCCTTGAACAGAATTGTTAAGGTTTCGACAAAGATTTTTTGATATGAGGTTTTACTTAATTTGCATGTATGTTTACACATTAATTTAGTTTTTATAATTTATATATATATAAAAGTTGGTTACACATCCTCTATATCAAGAAATCCTAGTCACTAGTTATTTTGTTGATAGTCCCATAAAAAACAAAAGTTTGTTTATATATTTATCTAGTTATATTTTCACTGACGAAGGTGTTCCGAAAACGTTTGTAAACGTTCTGAAACTATAACTATCGTTCAAACCAGCCTTGTTTTATTGACCTATTAGTGGTAGATCTCTATCATATAAGATTAACAAAATAATGAACAATATAATCAAAATATATTACCTAAGTGTGTATAAGTGTAATTTGTCTTCTAATTCTTAACTTCTCCCTCCCTCTTGAATTCTTTCTTCACTTCTTTTCTTTGGTCCTTTCCTTTTATTGAATTTCTCTTTTCTTGGTCTGTTCGTCGTTTGTAAACAACAACTTCTTTTTTGATGTGGTCTGCTTCTTTTCAACCCTGGTATTTTGTATAACTTTTTATCTGACTTTTTCGTCGACTATCCCATTCCGTCGTCATAAACAAACTTTATTTTTTCGGCACGTCGTTATAGCAATTTGGAATTCTAGATTTTTAATGTTTCAAGTGTATGTGTGTGGTATGCTTACAACGCTTTTCTATTTCTTAAAGAATGCTTTCTATAACATTAACATCTTTTTATTGATAATTTTACTAATGGAGTATTACCATACTACAATATACAAAATATGAGAGTGTAAGCACATACAGAGCCAATAGTTGAGAGTGAGCAGCAAAATAAAAATTATACAATTTTTGTGATCCAACTGTCCATAATCAGACAAAAATAACTAAACACTAAGCTTGTAAACAAAGCAACAATTATTTTTAAAAAATTTACATGAAATTAAAGCAATCGAGAAAAAAATTGACTAAATCAAGTGTATTCATAACGTAATATATAGTAAATGTAATTTCAATATACATAAACATAAAAACAAATACAAAGAAAAGTTAACAAACTTATCCTCCCTTAGTGTGTTGGGACTGAGCTTGCTGCCTAGTATTGTATGGGCATTTCCCCTGTGATTTTCTATTAATGACCTCTTCGAGCTGATAACCAGTGCAAATCGACTATTTGTCGCCATTGGCCATTGAAACGATGATCCTTCCATCACTCGTTCAGACCCTTTTCGAGGTAAATTCGTCTCTGGCACGATGAAACAGTGTCAGCCGTTTCTTAGTTAGTGATTCAGTGATGAATAATGAAGTACCTTTAAAATTCTTTTTCTGATTCCATATCCTAGATCGATGTGAATATGTAATAAGTCTCGCTTCGAATTCTTGCATTCTTTTAGTAAAATCCTTCTCAAGAAAAGTTAACACGCTAGTGCTATTCATGTTTTGTTATATTTTAAATGTATATAAATAAATCGTGAACCACTGTGATACCAAAGCACCGGTGTAAAGAAAACAACGCGCTACGTCCAGCCAAACGCACCGGGCACAGGTCAAAAATCAATCGTCGATGACAGTCACTATAATGTTATTGGATAATATAAATTTAATCACTTAAAGTCGATCGGCAACCAACCGAAATCAGCGCCAGTATGTCAATCAGACAATTAATTATCCCACTCAGCACAACTCTGGACCCAAACAGCACTTAAAACAAATTAATTCACCTGATAATAGCAAGCCGGACAGACACCGTACAACACCACCACCATCTCTCATATCTATCCATCATCTCTCATATATATAATAATAATGTAGTACGCTTATTAAATTGACGTTTATATTACACATAAAAATATTAGGTGTATAGATTGACTACAGATTCTATATATCTTGTTTGTTAGTTAATATGTTGATAGCAGCCAAAATAGCAAATGTTTTCTTTATATAATATCATATTTCACTCACCAAGTTTTTACGAAAATGGTATAAATTAATAAGTTTTAAAATTCAAATTTTTCTTGGATTGACTTAGAAAAGTGGTGCTGGTAATCTGAAAGATAAGTATTTAAATAGGAAAATTTTTAAATACACATCTGCCCTCTTCACGTGGCAATATAGGGATCGAATAATAAGCAGCGATATGACAACTACGCGCTTGACGGATATTGCCGATTGGCTGTGTGGTCGGAAATTCTAAAACAATGGCAAGAAGGGACGAACAGCCTGGAATCTTTCGAATAAATCCTGAGCGGGAGGAGAAAGAAATAAGGGTTTGTTCGTACGTTGAAATAAGTTAGCCCTGCTCTAGTCTCCAAGTTGCAAACAAAACCGGTATTCATGAGACGACTGCCAGAAAAACTTTAACACGCAACAAATACAAATGTCACAAAGTTCAAACTTTACTGACAAACGTCAGTAAATTTTTCCTGAGGATTATTGTGCAAGAATGAAGTTTGGTGAGAACCTGTTGCGGAACGCTTTGGAGGCGAATAGTTTATTACAACTATTCTGTTTTTGGACAAGTCAGCTTTCCACGTCATAGTTATCACCGTTCTGCAGCCACGCGATATTGGTTTCGGGAAATCAACATCTGTCGCGTAATGCAAGAACTCATTATCTCCGATACCAAATTATAGGGATATTTGCTATGGACGTCATTTGGAATAGAACGAAATATTTCGATTTGCAGCGAGCTCAAATGATTCCTGTTGTCCGTAATATTAACGTCGATTTTTTGAGTTCAACAAGACAGTTGTCTCGTGCATAACGCCAGATTAGTAATGCAGTTTTTACAAAACACCTTTCCTCATCGTGTTATTGTCAAAAAGGATATGATAGAATGGCCACCTACACCACCCGATTTCATTTTCTACAACTTTTTTGGCAGTTACGACAATCTTGGTTATTGTTTAAGAAGATGGAATTTTCGAACCCGTCATAAGGGGATGTTTTAGTTTTTTGACTTAGAAATGTTATTTATTTTGTACCTAATCATTACGTTTATTTATTTTTTTGTAGTTTTATCACAATTGTCTATTTGTTTTCTTATTTGGAATTCTTTAGTCGTTTCTTATACGCAATATGACATAATAAATATGGAACCAATTGGCAGAAAATGAATTAAAATATTACGCGAACTATAGCGTACTTGTATTATTTATTTACATCTAACTCCTATCATAAGTAAATTGTGGCTAAAGTCGATTTCTCTCACCAGTATCTCTAGGGAAACGGCAGGGTTGGAATTCATTATCCTTATATTGCAATGTGGAAAGGCAAGATGGATATACATTTGATTATAATTTAGGTTAATAAAATGTATACATATTTAATGTAGATACTTATCTTTCGGGTTGTATCTACCACTTTTAGATAAAAATAAGCCAAAATTTCAACTTATTGTTAGTGAAATATATTTCATTTAAACCATTTTCGCCAAAAAAAAGAAATTCAGTAAAAGTTTGCATACAAATAAGTTTCTTTGTGTATTATGTTGAGATGGACAATATTAAATACTATAAAGTTTGTTAATCTGTATACACTATAGTCTGGATTACGGAGTACTCCGAACGAAAATGACATATCACACATTTATGTTATGTATTTCATAATCCGGATCAAGTAATGATCCCATAAGCTGGGATCATGCATTTTTCGGTTCGTCGTAATTTCCTAATTGTGGCCATGTTACCACGAGGAATCAGTGATGATGGCAAAATCGAAATCGTGTTCGTTCTACTTATCGCCGGTTTCTGAAAGCAGAATTTATTAAATGAATAACTATGTAACTGTAGTGAAGATATGCATAGGATAACTATAACTTAATAGATGGAGATGGCATCGTTTATTATAATTTTGGGTAAAATTTTAAGTTTGTAATATTTGCACTGCATGTATTTCCCACATTTTTTCGGGCGAACGGTTTAAATTTAAGTGAAATACTACTTTACAGTTATCTTGCAACTAAAAATAAATGGACAGCGAGAAAGTGAGATCCCGTAACTTTACTGAACGTGAACACAACTTATTGTTCAGTATTGTGAGAAACAACGTTTTAAATACAATTGAAATTTTTTAAATTTTTTTTTTTAATAGTTCTTGCAGAACTTGATCAGTCGGAGAAAGTGAATAGTTTCGTTCTGTCGTCGCCTATGCTATAGTGTATTGTGCAACTTGTCAATAATTGCTTTTGTTGCTTTGTCAATCGCGGACCGCAACTGCAGACTAATTAGTCTCGTCCTTATTAAGACTTGTCAGCACAGTATATCGATCTGCGATTGACAAGATAGGGTGGTTTGCAGGGTAAAAATAAAATAATTTCACAGGGGAATAAAATATTTGTTTTCGAGGAAAAACTAAACATTACGAAGAAATACAAAATCAAATACTGCAAAATTCTCCATGCATAACAAAACCTAATCAGGATGGTATTGATATTTCTCCAGAAAACCACCAAATCATTTCAAATTATGTATCTGCACTATCTGAAGAAGTTAAAGGTAGATTTCAGGTTTTGAGGAAATGAATAGTATGGTGTGTGTTGGAAGGTAATTAAACAGAGCTATTTGACGAATTTTTGAGATGAAAAACAATGCGCACCTGGAGAATATTTTTAAAGAAAGGAGGGAGGAAAAGGTCGTCGAATTTTTGAAAATGGTGCCCGAACAATATAAGACAAAGTGTGTCCAAATTTTGGCAACGTTGTTCGCATTAACGTACCGATGTGAATCGTCTCGACTCAAACAATGAAATATGCGAAGAATTAATAGAAACCGGCTTAATTATTCTCATCTAGATGACGATTTGAGTGTAGTCAAGCTGCACCGGTTAATTATAAACCGTAAAATTCGATGATAAAACTGGACCGGTACATATCGAAAGGTTATAGTCAAACTGCACCGTATGTATGTATGGGTTTGCACTGACTCTAAGACCTCACAAAAATTTAAAATATTTGGGTGTGCTTTATAAAAATTCGAGTTAAATTTACTATGAAAAGATTCACAGGCGTTTGTGGTTCTATCGTTGGTACCTGGACAAGCCCATTGTTACCGGAAACTTTCCTGTTTCCGATAGGTAATTTTCTACCATATAGTCCGTAAATTCTTTCACTTTTTCACAATTAGGAATTGTCGACATGTAATCAAAAACAAAACAATCACTCACATCATGCCATCAACAATGGCAAGCCAAATGTCCAACGTAACCATTTACCGACTTCATTGTCACTTTTGTAACGCTTTCTTAAATCTAGGTTTTGAAATTTTTCGCTACCAACTTTACGATAAATGAAAACGACAACCTGTTAGGGACAACATATCTGTTGCCTGATAGATGGCCAATTTAAAGTCGGCAACAATTTCTTTAGAACAAAATTTCACATTTCTGTTTGAGCATTCTTGAGTCACTACTTCAAAAACTTCCACATAACTACGGCACGTTTTATCTGGCAATAAACAGAATACCAGTGGAATATAATGTGAATTAAACATTCCGTGAATAGTAAAAAATTGCAAAAAATACCGAAGATAATAATCAAAAATCCCATCAACATAAATCTTATCACATTTGCTGAGAGACTGTAGATTTGTAGTTCCCGAAAATATCACAATTTTTTTAACTTGATTGTTATACACTAGAAAATTTTCATTTTTAATGGTTGTGTGTTCTAATTTTACTTGCACATCTTCTATACTAGTTGCTAGAGCGGATAAAATAGATCTTCTTACGGTGGAAATATTTATTCTTACGTACTTGACATCTGTGCGACCTACGCAACTTGCGCAATTTACGGAAATTACGCCACTTGCGCAACTTCCCCAACTTGAGGATATGAATGCATTAAAGCATCGGCACGTCAAGAGTTTACAAGTTTTCGTGCCGTATTGACGTTAAGTAGAATTAGTTTGAGAGATATCCTACAATTTTGACAGGTTGCAAATCGGTTCGAAATTGAAGGAGTTTATAGCATCCAACTGACGTTACAGTAAGAGAGTTGAACAATTTTTGTATTATGCCTATTTTCATTAGGTGCGTGGTAAAATCTGACAGATGTTCAATTTTAACAGATTTAGTCAGACAGAGTTGTTAATTTTCATAAATTTCTTAATATGTTATCTAGCGGTTTTCACGCTATTTGGCTGCTAGAAATTCGCTTGATTTAGAATTTGAATCAAATGTCAAAATTAATGAAAATCTAGCATAAAAATTGTTTAACTATTGCAATGTAACATCTGTTGGATATCACAAATTCCCTTAATTTCGAATTGAAACCTGTACCGAAATTTTAGAATATCTGTCAAACTTTTACTTGTTAACGAAAGTACGGCTCAAAAACTGCTAAGCTCTTGGAACGTCGTTCAATTTCGCCTCTGAATATCTTTGCGGGTGACCTTCACGTCTGATCGATATCAGCAGTTCCCCTTATTTGGAATGATGTCTGTCAAAATTACATAACTACTGGCCCGTTACGTCAGTATAATAAATGCCTCTAATTCGTTTGACATGGAATTGGAACTGTCAAAATCGAATGACATCTGTCAACCTTCTATTTCCTAACGAAAATCCGGCTCCAAAAAGTTGTCAAACTGTTGCAATGTCGGTTATATCGATAAACCAACGCCTTATTCCCTTATCGTCTTATATATATTTATATATTATATTATGATTATATAGCGGTTTTTACTTTAAGTGAAAGCTTCAAATTCTTTTGACATGGAATTGGAACTGTCAAAGTCGTAAGATATATGTCAAAATGTCAAAGTTTAAAGGAAGAATATGAGGCAAAAACTGTGAAATAGTTGATTGGATATTTTACAGCTCAAAAAACGACTTTTAGTTAATTCCCTAGGATATTTTATTGTTATTTTAACTTTACAATATTCTCGACTCTCATTCATTCAAATATTTGCATACTAATTTGCGGCAGTCACGTAAGTTGCGTATGTGTGTAAGTCGCGTACATTGAGTAAGTTTTGTAAGGCAATAAGTTACGCAAGTTGCGTAAGTTGACAAGTTGTTAATAGTATCACTAGAAATTTCCGACTTTATTAATTTCGAAGGCTTTTCGGTTACGTTTTCCACACATTTCCTTTTAACTGAATTTGAAATAATTTCCCTGGTAAGTTTTCTTGGAGGGGAATGATTGTAACTTGTTTCCGCTCTTAGTAATACGGATACATCACTATCTACATAAAGTTTAAAACTACAACCTCTTTTTACACACTTCCACTTAACAGCACAAAGAGTTTGTAACCATTTTCTACAATTAGTTTTTTACCACGCTGACCAGGTATCACTGAAAAATTACTCATTTTGATAGTCTGTATCTACTATCAAACAAAATGCAAAATCAAATGAAACTATTAAACATTAGGACATATTTATGTTATATAGTCCAGGATTTTTAGACATTCGCCCAGTTTGTGTCGTCCGAAACCGCGAGCGTTAGCCGCCATCGTGAAGAACGCCTTCTTGCAAACAGCTCGGAACCGGTGAGTTTTAAGTTAAAAATTGTAAGGACCTGTAGAGGATAAAATTTCCCATCTTTTTTATTTGAAACTTTTTCTCTATTGTTAATATTTACCGAGATACAGTCGATTAAAAACCAAATTTTTGTTTTTGGAAAATAACTCGATAATTTTTGGAAACACGAAAAAAAACAAACTTTTTTTTTTAATTGACTATATCTCGGTAAATATTAACAATAGGGAAAACAGTTTCAAATAAAAAAGATGGAAAATTTTATCCTCTCCAAAAAAGGTCCTCACAATTTTTAACGTAAAACTCATCGTTTCCGAGGTATTTGCAAGAAGGCCTTCTTCAAGGTGGCGGCTAACGCTCGCGGTTTCGGACGACACAAACTTGGTTTTATACTTAGGGGACGCTCTCTGACATAATCCAATCGAAAAATCAATTATCAGGATCTTTTGCAGAGCGAACCCGTTTTTATTGCTACAATTCCTGGGCTAATAAGGAAAGGGATGTTTTTCCTCGTTAACCAATAAGAGATCAGGACCAGTCATTAACAGGTTACCAAGCAATCGGTATTGTCAAATTTTATGAAAAGGCATTAACGGACTACGAGCGCGCGCTGGTGCAGTTTGACTATCATAAATCCCGTCGAAATTGAAAACTTGCCTGTGTTTGTCATTAAGCGGTGCAGTTTGACTATGACCGTTCTGTCAATGCATACTGTGCTTTTATTTCATTTTCTGCATCTGTAAATTTACATAGCTTTGATAATTTTAATAATGACGCATAATGCTGGTCAATTGTTTCATTGTGCACTTGTTTTGCATCCCTAAATTTCAATATTTCAAAGTCTATATTTACCTTAGGTTCAAAATGTGAATTTAACTTTTGTTTCGTTTGTTCATAAGGGGATGTTAAACAAGGTTCTGGTAGGGATAAGTATGTTTCATACGCATCCTCATCAATAAGATGTAGTAGAATCGCCTTCTTTCCGTTTTCATCTGTGATGTTCATAGCTATTAGATAATTTTCTAGTCATTGAAGTCATTTTGTCCATCTCTCCCCGATGTTGGTGATATCTGACCTTATTTCCAGCGGTGGTATACTTGGTAACATGTTCATGATGTTTTCATCTTGCGTTCAATGATTTCTCCTCGTCGCCAAAATGTAATGTGATATAAATGACACAATCTGTTAACGATAACGGTAACAACAACAATATATTTTACCTAGTATACCCATCACTAATCTGCTATTCATTCTATCTACATTTCACGTATTATACGGTTACAATCTATACTGTTCAATCGTTATATTAAATACATACTACACACCCATACCTTAATATATAAAATTCTCGTGTCACAGTGTTTGTAACAAAACTCCTTCGAAACGGCTTGACCGATTCTCATGAAATTTTGTGTGTGTATTCAGTAGGTCTGAGAATAGGACGTAAACTATTTTTCATACCCCTAAGTGATAAGGGTGGTCCACCCCAATTTTTTTAATTTTTTTTGACAAAATTTTTTATTTTAATTTTTTATGATTCGGCGTTGAAAAATACATACAACCTTAAATTTTCACCCTTCTACCACCAACCCCTATTTTTTAATAGCGATATTAGTACTTTAATAATTTTCTATTCTCGGCGGTTGATAATTGATCAGTTACCACTCGAACAGTTATTCCCGCCAGGCATCTACCGGTGTCACTTCTTATCCCGTAAACAGCACAGAGTAGGAAAGCCGGTCTCCTGTTTTCTCACACAATAGGCTTTGTCTCACTCACTAAAGGGCATAAACCGTTTTCGGCCGTTATTATTGATTGTGCGTCGTTCGTAGCAGTGACGCTTATACGTACCATTTTACTTTCTCAGTGCAACTTTCATGTTAAGTACGCTACCGTCCATATATATGGGAACGACAATAGAAAGTAAAGAAAATCATAGAAATAGTAATACTAATATCTTCAAAGTTTATATTATATGTTACAATTGTAATTCGTAAATTTATAGCGCAGTTTAACTAAACCATCCCCTAATATGGTACACTTTATAAATAATTTGCATTCTACGACCATTGCTTTATTTTACATTTTACGATACCTGGAACTGTATTAATCCCTACAGTAATAAGATTAAAATAAATTTTAGGAACATTTTTCGCACTGTAAGACGAATAGATTCCAACAAAGAAATTATAAAAATATCGGAAATTGTATGCAAGTATTTCAAATAAAGCGTCAGTTTAAAATTTGTTATCTTCCATGTCAGATCGTCGTTAAAAATGCCAAAACGAGAAGAAATATCAATTGAAAAACGTTCGGATATTATAAAATTACGTGGCGAAGGATATTCAATAGCACAAATTGCTAAAAAGTGAAGCTATCAAAGAACGGAGTATTCAGTACTCTTAAGAAAATGTGGGAAACAGGTTCACTTCGGAATAGAAAACACTCAGGGTGAAAAAGAGCAACAACAGCCGCTGAAAATCAGTTTATAGTAATAGTAACTTCGAAACTAAACAAAAGGTTTCTCACCGTCCCAGAAATCACTCGGTATCTGAATATTTCGAGAAATCCACCAATCCACCAATATCTGTCACACAGTTAAACGGAGACTTCTTGCAGCAGGGCTAAGGGGAAGAATAGCTACCAAAAAGCCATTGCTGAAACAGCAAAACAAGAAAAAGAGACTGGAATGAGCCATTGAGCATGGCACATAACAATTGGACGCTTGAGCAATGGCATAAGGTGTTATGCACCGACGAATCCAAATTCCAAATCTTTGGTTCAAAACGTCGATCGTTTGTGAGGCGGTAGACTGGAGAAAGAGCAAGCAAACAATGTCTGGTACCTACAGTGGAAGTAGTGTGATGGTTTGGGGTTGTTTTGGTGGTGCAGCTGAAGGCGATTTGGAAAAATAGAGGAGATTCTGGGTAAGGAGGGTTATCTGCATATCTTACAGGAAAATGCTGTGCTAAGAGAGGAAAGATTATATGGCCAAGGTTTCGTTTTCCAAGAAGATAACGACCCCAAACATTCATCTTGTTTATGTAGAACTTATTTGATGTCTCTTGAGGAAGAAGGCAAGTTGATACGAATGATATGGCCACCTCAATCTCCCGATTTGTCGCTAATAGAGCTAGTGTGGGATGAATTGGACCGCAGTATTTGAAAAAAAGGGAATTAGCAGCATACGAGATGTTTGGGAGAAGCTCCAGGTAGCATGGACCGAAATT